>CM053570.1:2156076-2208042 GCA_028646485.1 Cryptoprocta ferox
ATGGGACTTACTAGCAGTATGTGTTTAAAAAGATCACATCAGGTGTGTGAGAGACATTTGATCCCTTGTGTGCTTAATAAATTGTAAAATGATGGCGTGGAAAAGCAGGCTTATAGTCTAACCATGGTGCTATTATTAGGCTTGGTTGTTAAACACAGGTCTAAGCCTATCAATAAAACAAATACTTATGTTTCATTTCTATTAATGATTCCCAAACTTTGTTCAAATTTTTGCATTGGCATTTCTTTGGATTTCAGGCTTGATGTTTTATCAGACTTACTGTTTATTTTCTATACTTCTTGAAGTATTTGCTGCTTTGTTCTCCCTCTACAAATAGTTACATCAGTTTCCACATCCTTACCAGGCCATCCCTGACCTCTTACTAGCCCTTTTAGTTTTTGGCACTATGAACCCTCAGTAATCCCCCCCGCCAGGAGACCACAGACCTTCATCCTTAATGAATTTTATCCCTGGGAGGGGGTAGGTAGTGCAGTGGTTGCCATGACCATAACAGACCTATGGAGGGAGGAGTCCATTTTCCTTTGGTACCTTTTCAGTTACTGCCTTATCCTACCGATCTTTGGGGGAAAAGTGTTTTTAAAGTTCCTTTAGGAATTTTCAGAGAAGGAGACAACAAATGACGTGACTTTCTCTAGGCTCCTTTGTGTTTGAAAATGCTCATTTAAAATTATAGGAAGGGATGGGCTCTGTTAGACTTCCGAGTTCTATAAAAACTGGTAAACTGAAGAAAGCTTGTATAGTAGACCCAGGGTCATTTGAAAGCTTCATCCTCGGAATGTAACCTTTGGTCTGTGGACTCCACATGAAGATAGGCATGAATAAAATGACTAAGAATGTGATAAGTAGGGAAGGACTGCCCTGCCTGCCCATCTTCCAGCCATACAGTCATCTAGCTAGAGCTATTTTTACTTGTGTATTTATCGTTCTTGATCATGAACCACTTATTTATGTCCTGTCTATCTCTAAGGACCTAAAAGCACTTTAAGTAGTTTTTAACTAATCTGAAGATCTGGTAAAGGTGACTAAAAGGCCCGTCTCCCCATATCCACTTGTGGAAATAAGCGCATAGATGAAAATCAGTGGAGTTGAGGGAACCCACTTCCGATTTTCTAGGTGTGACTGCTGAAATGTAGGGAGGATCTTCATGAAACTTTGGGTCAGGGGCATTGAGGGCTTAGCCCGGGTGGTTTTCTAGGGAGAGGAGGCACGTGTTCTAAGTGCTGACTAGCCACATAGTTCAGGCAAATCCTCCAGAATGGAAAGGGGCGGGGAGGTTGCTTGGAACGCTGGCTCTCAGCAGCTTGTCTTCTGCTTCTCTCAGGGAAAAACATGCAATCCTCTAGTGCCCATGTTACACTCTTTGGGGGTGAACATCTTGGTTCTGGTTAAACAGCTTATGCTGTTGACAGCTGTGCCAGGAAGGGTTAGGACCAACTACAAATTAATGTGGGCTGTAAAATGTAGTGTGTTTCCCTAACTTCCTGTTTTTCCTGAGAAGAAAATAATAAATCTTTTATTCAAATGCAAGGTGTGGTACGGGTGTTTTCTAATCGATGACTGTCTTCCTTCCCCCCACTTAGGCAGGCCTTTTTAGGGAAGTCAGTGAGCAAATAAGTATAGGTGAGTTAACCAGCCGAAGCCCCGTAAAGCTGATTTGCTTTAGAGCAAAGGCTCTAAAGTTCCTTCAGAATAACCAGTTCATTGAAATTAGAGGTGTTGGGTTTTGAAATGTATTACTGCTGTACTTTGGGGGAGTTTCTGTATGTTTTAATATAAGAATCAAAATCCTTGTCCTGATTTTTCTTTTAGTCACCATGTGCTGGTGTAATTTTGAGGTAAGCTGGTTTGTTACTGCATCTACTGTATCTCCCCATCTCAGCCTTTTCAGATGAAGGAGCTAGAAGAATTAACATCCACAGTTTTAAGAGTTTTGATAGGATAGTTGGTACTAATGTTTCAGTACTTTTCCCCTTTGGACTCTCAAAAAGGAAGTGGAGAATAAGCACTTCAATTACAGAAATCCTATCCTGTCTTTATCTTCAACTACCTTGAAAGAAAGGGAGCTGATTCACCATTGGAATGTGCAAATAAGAAGTTTGCATATTGGTTTTAAGCCCTGAGCACCAAATGCTAATTGTATGAACAGGATTCTGTGCTGCTGTGCATTTTTAAAAGTGCACTTCTGCTTGGAAACTAGAGCCCAATTACCAAAAGACTGCAACTTTCTTTCCTTACAGAGAAAGCTGTTACATCCCAGAGAGCTGAAGGGGGGAGGGGGTAGCTCAGGACCCGGGATCCACATCTTGGCCCCAGCTGAGTTCTACACTGCACTGTTGCTCCCATTGATAGATTGTGGTGTGAAGCCGTCTCTGGGGTCGTTCCTTGTTGAACACCTTAAACAGTCGGCCGAAATGGTGACCAGGTAACGTGAGTCACTGAGGGAGTGTCAGAGGAGTCAACACTTCCTTCCAACAACCAAGACTTCGTCTTTCAGTTCCTGTTTTTGCGACTTTGGGGCTACCTCTTGCTTCATACAATTTCCTTTCAGAAAAATTTAAAGCAGTTGTGACAGCTGGTGGATTTTACAAAAATTAAAGTGAAGTAACTTGTACAACTGGTGTGGAGCGTGGCTCCAGCCAGATGCCCGGAGCATGGGCCCTTTGTTCCTGAAATTCAAGATGATTGACCTTACATTGTCCTGGTTCTTTTTGGCCCCACTTGTCCAATGATTACAGAACTTTGTCTTCTGAACCCCGCCACACTGTCCAAAGGCTTCTCAGTTTCCAGATTGGAAAACTTAACTGGACTTTCTTTAGTTTCCGAGTTGTTACAGTGTTATCTTAGTTATGTGAAGCATGTGGAAAGAAGGGGGTTGGGAATCTGTCTCCAGGAAGATGAAACAGACCTAAGAATTTAGTGTTCTTTTTTTTTTTTTTCTTTAAGATTTTATTTTTGGGGCGCCTACCTGGCACAGTTGATAGAGCATGCGACTCTTGATCTCAGGATCATGAGCTCAAGCCCCACGTTGGGCATGGAGCCTACTTAAAAGATTTATTTTTTTTAACATTTATTTTTGAGAGCGTGCAAGTAGGGGAGGGACAGAGAGGGAGACACAGAATCGGAAGCAGGCTCCAGGCTCTGAGCTGGCAGCACAGATCCTGACGCGGGGCTTGATCCCACGAACCTTTTAAGTAATCTCAACACCCAACATGGGACTGGAACCTACAATCCTGAGGTCAAGAGTCACATGCTCTACCAAGAGAGGTAGCCAGGTGCCCTGAGAATTTTTTTAAATTTTTTTATAGTTTATTTTTGAGACAGAGCACGAGTGGGGGAGGGGCCGAGAGAGAGGGAGACAAAGAATCTGAAGCAGGCTCCAGGCTTCAGGCTCTGAGCTGTCAGCACAGAGCCTGACGTGAGGCTTGAACCCACGAACCGTGAGATCATGACCCAACCCGAAGTTGGATGCTCAACCGAATGAGCCACCCAGGCGCCCCTAGAATAGTGATTCTTAACTGGTGGGAAATATGTGAGGGCCAAGAATACCACTCCTGATTTTACCCATTCCAAGTATCCATTTCCATGGCTTGTTTCTGCCATTGGCTTCTGTGTTCTTAATCACTGCCTCCTCATTTCCTGTTCAAGGATTACCTTCATTTATTAAGAACGTTTCAACTGTGCAATGGGCTGGGACATTTACCGAGCTCTAGGCAACCAGTTGTTTGTTGAGTCTCTTCATTTATCCATTACATGGCAGTGAACACTTGCTACTTACCTTGCACTGTTGGATGCTGGAATTATAAAGAGAATAATTCTTTCCCTCAAATTCAGTCAAAAATGACTAGGGAAAGGGGTGCCTGGCTGGCTTAGTCAGTGGAGCATGTGACTCAGTCTCAGGGTTGTGAGTTCAAGCCCCACCTTGGTCATGGAGCCTACTTAAAAAGGGGGGAGGGGCAATGAAAAGACACATGGCGACTAATTGTAGACAATCTTCGATTGGATCCTAGGTGAAAAAAGCTCTAATGTGCACAACTGGGGAAATTTTAATACAGGCGTGTGTGAAATGGTACTGTATCATGTTAAGTTTCTTGAGTGTATTATAGTAAGGTTATAGAAGAGCATGTGTGTTCTCAGGGAGCACATGCCGAAGATTTGAATGTCACAAAACCATAGAATGAGAAAGCAGTTGTGGCAAGATGTCAAAGCTTACAATCTAGTAGGAGTGATAACAAAAATAATTAGAATACATTGCATAAAGTGCCACGATAAAGATAGTTTTAAGATAAAGGGTGGAACAAAGCAGGGTGACCACGTCACCCTGGTCAAGGCTTCAAAAGAAACCTTTGAGGTTGAACCTTAAAGAATGAGTAGGAACAAGCCCGCACAGAAGCCTGAAATTGGGAAAGAACTTCCAGCAGTGCAGGGGGGAGGGGTGGAGATCAGTTTTTTTCTACTCATTTCCTTCCCTGCCTTCCTTCCCCTTCATCATACATAGCCACCGAATATAGTATCTCTTCAGTTTCTTCCATTTGGGGCCTTGTATAAAAATAATGAGGGGCGCCTGGGTGGCTCCGCCCAACTCTTGATTTCAGCTCAGGTCGTGAACTCACAGTCCCAGGATTGAGCCCTGCATCAGGCTCCGCGCTGAGCGTGGATCCTGCTTGGGATTCTCTCTCTGCGCCTCCATGGCTTGCCCTTGTGCGTGTGCACTCTCTCTCTCTGAAAATAAATAACATTAACAGAAAGAAAAACCCTGGTTGGGGGGGAGAAAAGATGTGTCTTTGGTCTTAAAAGTCTGAATTTGGTGTTAAGTGGTACACGGCTGGGTGGATGGTGTTTCTTTGGGAAGTAGAGAAGATAGACTCCATTGTTTTCCCTGCCGTGTCCAAGCGGTGGCCCTGAGCACACAGTCTCTGGGGTTAACAGCCGCCACTGGGCCTTGGTGCAGGCGCCGGCTTTGGCAGACCTGCTTTGAACCCAGTTGTTTTGAATGAAGTCGTCTGCAGAACCTCACCTGGGGTAGCTCAGTCACCCCTCGCCGCAGCCATCTGTCCTTTACCCACCCAGGTTCCCACAACCAGGGAAAGGAACCAACTTTTCAAATACAGACCCAAGAGTGCTGTGTGCCCTAGAGAACAGACTGTTAATAAAGGACAGCCTCCAAAAGTTATTTAACTGGACCCCAAGATCCTGAATGGGGGCTCCACAATCCCTAATGCGGTTCCCGTGGGAGACTCGATTACAGCTATTCCCATCCTGGTTAAAAAACCAGTTTGCGCTGACTGCCCAGTCTTCCCCACGGGCTGCATTCTTGCCCATGAGCTCATTGTTTTGGCTTCACTGCCTGTATAAATCCACAGCCAGTGCCAGAGGTCTCAGCCTGGGCCCCCTAACTGGCTGGGGCTGCATTCCATTCAGAATTTCACCACCCCCACTTGGTTTTCTTCCCGCCCTCATGTGGTCACATGTATGTGTTTATTCAAGTTAGCCCGGGACAAGGTGTGCTGGGAAAGCCAGCCAAGGAAGCAGACAAGGAAAAGAATGTTTAACTGTTGGGTTTCATCCTGGATTAGATGACTTTTCCACATTGTTTTAAGAAATGTCTTCAGTTCTGTGCCCCCCACCCCCCCTCCCCCCCCCAAAAAAGTTAATTTTCTTGTCTAGTACGGGGAGCTGGTTTTGAAAAAAAAAATTGCTACCCATTTTAGCCTCCCCTACTTGGCTGATCTGACTCTCAGGTGTTCAGACTTCGAGGAGAGGTAGGGGTTTTACTTGGGAAACCTTGCCTTCGAGGTTTCTATGCTCAGATCTTTCATGGATCCCCACCCTCAGCTCACACCTCCACTCCTGAGGTTGCCTGGAGCACTTCCTAGCCATCTCCGTCCTCCCTGGGAGCCGTGGACCGGAGGGACAGCTGGGCTGCTGTAAAGAGCAGCTGTTAGGTTTCGCTGCTTTGTTACTGGAATTTCCTCAGAGGATAGCTTGTTTATTTCCTTAGCCCCTGAGAGCCCAGATCTAAGGCAAGGTGGGCCCACCCAGGCTGACGGGCTTTGGGAAGGGCCTTTCTCTTATGTGGTCAAGTTCTGAATCAGTGTTGTATGCTATAGCAGTATACTCCTTTCCTCTAACCCTGTCTTCATTTCAAAAAAACAAAAAACAAAACTGCAGACTGAGGTTGTGGGAGGTGACATTTCTTCATTTCTCAGAAATCCCTCATCAGGCAAAGTAGAGAAACAGAAATAGGGAAATAACTTCATGTCGAAATGAGGTTGGGTGTGTGTGTGTGTGTGTGTGTGTGTGTGTGTGTGTTTTGAAATGAGGTGGCTTGTTTTCAGCTTTAAGGAACAACAGCTTTGGAAGGGCTTGGTAATAGTGGGGAGGAAAGTTCCTTGCCCCTGCTTCCCTGACCCTTTCCCCTGCCTCAGAGTTTGGTAGTTAGGGGCAGGTCTGCAACAGGAGACTGATCTCTATCTTCCCCATGATGAGCCATGAAGGATGTATCAGTGTTTTGAATGAAAGAAAAACTTCAAATACAGAATAAGGGTTTGGTAAACAATCCCAGATACAGGTTATTTCATTTTATTTAAGAGTTTATTTTTAAGTAATCTTTATACTCAAGGTGGGGCTGGAACTTATAACCCCAAGATCAAGAGTCACATGCTCCACCAACCGAACCAGCCAGGCACCCTAGATAAAGGTTATCTTTTTTTATTTAATGTTTATTCATTATTTGAGAGAGAGAGAGAGAGAGAGAGAGAGCACGAGTGGAGGACGGGCAGAGAGAGAGGGAGACACAAAATCCAAAGCAGGCTCCAGGCACAGAGCCCGATGCAGCCCACAGACAGCGAGATCATGACCTGAGCCAAAGTCAGACGCTTAGCTGACTGAGCCACGCAGGCGCCCCACGCAGGTTATTTAAAAAAGAAAAGCAGGGGCGCCTGGGTGGCTCAGTCAGTTAAGCGTCTGACTTTGGCTCAGGTCATGATCTCACCGTTCATGGGTTTGAGCCCCGCGTCAGGCTCTGTGCTGACAGCTCAGAGCCTGAAGCCTGCTTCAGATTCTGTCTCTCTCTCTCTCTCTCTCTCTCTCTCTCTCTCTCTCTCTCTGCTCCTCCCCCACTCATGCTCTGTTTCTGTCTCAATAATAAATAAACATATTTAAAAAGAAAAAAGCAGTTGCATTGCTTTTAAGTATAGAACGTTGAGTAATAAAATTTGTCTTAGGAAGAAAACTGATTCAAGTACTAATACATAAGTGTAGGCTTGCATGACTGTACTTTAAAGGCCATGCATATTTAACTATTTTAATGCTTATTTATTTTTGAGAGAGAAGGTGTGAGCCGGTGAGGGGCAGAGATGTGGGGAGGTGGGTGTTGCAGATTTCCTTGTATCTAAAATACTGAATACATTTGGGAGTATTTTTAATTCCCTGAAATTTGGGGTTGAAAAATAAAATTTAGGCTTTTCCTAAAATGCTGGCAAGTCATGAAAGGCATTTGAAAACAAATACACTTAAAGCCATCCAGGTTCTGGATCACTGTGGCCCAAATTACTGTATTTTGGTAAAGGGTGCCTTATGGGAGTGAAATGAAGTAACAGAACAAAGGAAGTAGGTAGAACTTAAAGGGTGAAAAGACTACCCTAGGTCTCAAGCCTTAGTTTTCTCCAGTCTTCCCTACTCTTGTGAAGATTGCTTTTTAATGTTTTATTTATTTGTGAGAGAGAGACAGCGCGAGCAGGGGAGGGGCAGAGAGAGAGGGAGACACAGAATCCGAAGCAGGCTCCAGGCTCTGAGCTGTCAGCACAGAGCCCGACGCGGGGCTTGAACCCACGAACTGTGAGATCATGACCTGAGCCGAAGCTGGATGCTCAACCGACCGAGCCACCAGGCGCTCCTATTGTGAAGATATAAAGAAAATATATATAATTGCTTTACCTTAAGACACTATACAAACATAAGGAACTTCAGGAAATGTCCCTCAAGAGTTTACTGTATTAGCTATTTCCAAGTCATTGAATTCCCTAAGACAAGCCACTGGGAAGCAGACATCAGTAGATAGGACCTCGGGAAGGTTCTACAGCTGTATTTTGGAGGCCCGAGGTGACACGAACAGGACTGTCCGTGGACAGGCAGAGCAGGAGTTGAGCCGGACGGAAGACATCCCAGGGGGCAGTGAGCTGCCTGCCCGCCCTGGCGCCTGTGCGGCCAGCAAGCCGAGAGTGCTTTTTGCATTATTTAAATGGTTGGAAAACAATCCTGTGACATGCTAAAATTACATGAAATTTCAGTGTCATAAGTCTGATTGGAACACAGCCCTGCCTCCTTGTTTACATGTTGTCCCCGGCTGCTTTTGTTACAACAGCAGAGTGCAGAGTCGATTGGTCACAAAGAGATTCTATGGCTTGCAAACCCCAAATATTTACTCTCTGGTCCTTTAGAGAAGAAAGTTGCTCGTTCCTGTACTAGAGACAAAGAGGGGTCCCATTATGTGATGAAGAGGCAGGTGACAGGGAACCAGTAGTAGGGAGGGAGGGAGAGACGAAAAGAGGGGTGCTTTGATCTACTCTGTCCCTCCCATCAAGGGCAGGGCCTTTGGCGCCATGAGGTCCATGGCGCTCAGGGACCCCAGCGACACAGTCTGCTTGCTCCTCTTCAGGACCAACCCCAGCATCTTTCCCTGTTTCCTTTCCTCCTCATTCAAAGTTCTGAAGACCAGGGGCGCCTGGGGGGCTCAGGCCAGTAGACGTCTGAATCTTGACTTCGGCTCAGGCCATGATCTCATGGTTGGTGAGTTCGAGCCCCAAGTTGGGCTCTGCCCTGGCAGTACAGAGCCTGCCTGGGATGCTTTCTCTCTCTGCCCCTCCCCCGCACCCTGTCCAAATAAATAAAAACTTTGAAGACAAAAAAAAGTTCTAAAGACCTGTGCCTTTTTTTTTTTTTTTTAAGTAACCTCTATGCCCAGTGTGGGGCTCAAACCCACGACCTCAAGATGAAGAGCACATTCTCCACCAACTGAGCCAGCCAGGTGCCCCTGTGGAGCTGTATCTTAAAGACACCGAGGCAAGGCACAGTAGAGTATGGCATGCACATCCTAACCCCAACCCGAGGCCCTGAAGTTGAACCCATTCCTCCTCTTACTACTGAGGTTCCTTCCCAGGTCACCCCAGCAGGTCTCTGGTGCTGCGTGAGAACACGCTCTGGTCAGTCCGCTTCCTTCTGCACCTCCCCTTCGGCTCACGTGGCTGGTTGCTTCCCTGGGCTCTGACGGCCATGGCCACGTACACCTCGTTGTGGACTACTCTTGCACGGTCCTCCCTCAAGTTCTCTCCACCCCGAAACACCTCCTGTAGTTTCCCCCGTCTCTGGGGTCGAGGAGCCCAAAGTCAGACGCGGAACTGTGCCGTCCAGTTCACCCAAACTGTTTATTGCTCTTGACAGACTCAGACTCAGACTTAGGTACTTTCCTGAGGCTTTCTACTTCCTGTGGAAGAGTCCCCCCACCCCCACCCTTCAGGCTCACACCTCTTCGTCACCTGCCGGTGACAAATAAGCCCCCTCTGCGCTGACTCCCCCCCCCCCCAGCTGCCTCCCAGCACCTGAGATGGTGGATTTGAGGGATGTTGATAGGAGAGGGGGGAACGTGGGAACCCCCAGCCCCACCACTCAGCCCAGACTACAATCTCGGATTCCGGTTTGATTCTCCGTGGTTCGAGTCTAGCCTGATTGTGGTGCGCGGAGAGGGGAGGTCTCTCTCCCTGATTCCCTTCACTCTGGTGGGGGAGCGTGTTAAGTTGAAAGGAAGTCTCTGTTTGTAAAACGAGGCGCAAGGGGAGAGGGAGAAACGGAAGAGGATCTGGTTGGAGAGAACTTGGAGGGGAGCGGCTCCTTGCGTGTCCTTCTCACTCTGTCCCTCTGCCCTCCGGCTGTGTCCCCCTCCAACCGTATGTCTGTCTCCACGGCTCCTGAGAGAGGGAGCCTGGCAAGGCTGAGACACTCGTGGTGCCCTGTGCTCTGCCTCGCTCCTAGCTGGCAGGGACTGAGCCGGTGGCTTGAAGAGCACGGGTCCCCACAGAGCCCCCCTGCAGCTGTGAGCACCTGCTTGCCGGGAGGCCCAGGGGGCTGGGGAAGTCGGGGAGATAAATTTAGTCTGAAGGCTGCAGCTTAATTGGGTTGGGTAGTTACCCGGGGGAAGCTGGGGAGGGGGAGGGGAGAGGGATTCTGACCTAACTGAACTGAGACCTCGTAAGTGCACCCCCAAGTGCACGGACACGGAACCACGATCCCCTTCCCCCACAAACACGGAGACACGAGGAGCCCTCGGCCTGACACTGGCTGGCCGCGGCACGCTTGAGCTCTCTTGCGCGTCTCAAGATTGTTCCTATACCCACCCCACCCCCACCTCGGTTCTCAGGGGTCCGGTTCCTCTGAGTCCTTCCCTAAACTCCCCCCTGGTGCACCCAGCCTGGGGGCCCCTCTACCACATCTCCCTGGCCTTGGCTTGCAGCTTCCTCTCTCCCAAGTCCCTCTAGAGGGTTTCAGAGGTCACCCGAGAGGTGGCTGGCCACACCACTCCCCCCCACGGGACCGGGGAAGAGGGTTGCTCAGGGTCAGATTCCCCTTCCCCAGAGCTCCGCATTGACCCCACACCGACTTCAGTGACAGGAGGACAGAATCCTTAGGGCTTGCAGCGAGTCCTACTTAGCTTTCAAATGAAAGGGGAGGGGCGCCTGAGTGACTCAGTTGGTAGAGCGTCAGACTCTTTTTTTGATGTTTGTTTATTTTTTGAGAGAGACAGAGTGCAAGTGGGGGAGGGGCGGAGAGCCTGGGAGACACAGAACCCGAAGCAGCTCCAGGCTCCGAGCTGTCAGCACAGAGCCCGACGCGGGGCTCGAACCCACGAGCTGTGAGATCCTGACCTGAGCTGAAGTCGGACGCTTAACTGACTGAGCCCCCCAGGCGCCCCTAGTGCGTCTGACTCTTGATTTTGGCTCAGGTCATGATCCCAGGTCGTGGGATCGAGCCCAGTGTCAGGCTCTGCGCTGAGCATGGAGCCTGCTTACGATCCTCTCTCTTTCCCCGCCAGGGAAACGCCCTTTCTCTCTCTCTCTCTAAAATGAAATCAAAGGGGAAAGGGGGCAACCCCCGCCCCCCAAACAAAGGCTCATATCCTGAGAAGTCAGAGGCTGGTCGCTGTGAGGGAGGTCAGGGGCAACCAGAGAGAGCAAGGAGGTGCTGCATGAAGCGGGGGGAGCCCTAAGAGGGGCTGTGGCCGCATTCCCCACCTGTGATTGGTTCTCAGGCGCAGGCCAACCCCAAACCTGCCCGGCAACAGCCCGGAGAGGCCCTGAAAGGGAGGGGAACTTCGGGGAAGTCAGCTGAGCTGGGGCCACCGCCCAGGCCGCAGCTTCCAGGAATCGCCGGGAGGGCGCCACTCGTCACCGCGGCCCCTCCCTCCATCTTACGACTCCGCCTTCAGCTCTCGGTATCTACCGGGCTGGCTCAGGTCCCGCTTCCCTGGTCCCCCACATCTCTGCTCCCCTTGCAGCGTCGCCAGAGAGAGGAACATGCCTGGCACCTCCTCTTCAGGCTCTGTCTCCAGAGACGTTGAGACTGGACTTGCCCTGGACCCTTTCCCTCACTCGTTCCCTCGGGGCTAGTCAGTTCCATCTTCCTTTCCCTCCACTCCCTGGGCCTCCTTCCTCACCTACTCTCCTCCCAACAGGCGGCCCCAAGTCTTCCTTGTCAGCCACTTCCAACCCAGGGAGAGTGTAAGTCCCCAGGCAGCAGTATGACCCCAGGGCGCTGCTAGCGGAGTCGTGTATCTGGCAACTCTGGTCCCCTCTCGGGGCCTCGGCGTGTGCAGGAGTCGCTGAGCTCAGTCGTTTCCGCAGGCCTCTGTTCAATGGTCTTATTGGCCAGACTGGAGGAGGTGCAGAGATGGGAGGACGGAGGCCTCCAATGCGGACGAATCTGATTCCGTTGCACTGCCCCCCTTCCTCTCCTAGGCCCAGGGGCCCCTGGAAGTCTGGCTTCCGGAAGTGGAGACCTGGACTCAGACCCCAGAATCGCCGGGGTCAGGAAAAGGGCCTGTATTATATGGAAAAGGCCGCTCACTCACACGCCACCTCTAGCAAGCTGTTTACCTTGAGAGATGACGAGGGCGAAGCAGGGAGGGAGACTAGGGTGATACATGGCTGAAGAATGCGTCTTTGGCAGGACATCCAGTACTGCCTTGGCTCCGCCCCCCACCCCTAGAGCCGGGCGAGGCTCCTCCTCCTCCAGCCGTTTCCGCCGAGGGAAGCGGGGGAGGGGCACAGAGCCCTTCGTTTGCCCCTGCCCTAGCGAAGGCAGTCGTAAAGCGGGGTCTTGATAGAGAAATGAATGGGTGATCGCAGAAAAGACCGGGGAGGCAGGCAGGGCCAAAGAAAGAGAGCAGGAAAAAAGACCCCTGAGAAGCCAGCCGCCATTCGCCGCAGCCCCAAAGCGAAAGCAGGGCTACTAGATTCCAAGAGATTGGAGAGAGACGCGGCCTTCCGAGAGACCCGCCACCGCAGGCCCTGCGGTTTTTCCTCCGCTCTGGAAGCCAGCGCCCAACCCTTTACCTAAAGCGGGAGACGTGGTGACCTCTAGTGGCCAGTGGCCGACCTGCGGGGCCTCGGTGGGCCGGGATCCGCTCCCACGGCCGGGCTCGCGCGTCAGCCTTTCTGGGCGCAGGCGCGCGGCCTGGGCTCTGGGCACAGTTCCCCTCCCGCCCCTCAGCCCGACCTCACACTGCTTGTCTAGGTGGCCCAGGCCGCTGGGTTCCCCTCAGGACAATAAAGAGTCGCTTTCTCGCTTGTCATAATCATCTTTAATAAAAAATAAATTAGTTCTGGGGTGGGAATCCTTTTAGGAGGTGGGGAGCGGGAGCAGGGGCTCGGGTGTCTTGTTCTAACCTTTCCTTTTTCCATCCTCTGCCCAGCCGGTCCCTGCTCTGGGGAGGTGGTCCTCCCTCCCCCCCCTCCCCCCGGGTGCGGCAGGATTGGCAGGGGCTGACCCCCATCCCTAGCTGACTATGGGAGGTAGGGACAGAGAGACTAAGTGTGGGGGCAGGGGTCGGAGGACAGACGGGTGCTTTAGAAGCCGTGAGGCCTGCCTGGGAACGGAAGTGCAGGCCACAAAGCTGGGGAGCCTGGGGAGGCCAGTCGCCAGGCAGCCTGGGTCGCTAAGGAGCTGCAGACTTGCCTCCATCTCAGCCTAGAAAAGTCTCAGGCAAACAGGCATGGCCCCTCCCCATTCCTCTTCAGTTTGTTTAACTTCTTTGTGTGAGAAGTAACGCATGTGTGTGAGCACACGCATCCACGCAGACCCAGGTACACACGTGGGGCGTATGCGCACACACCCATCACACCCACACACAGACCCAACCACACATGGCCACGGTCATCTCGCCACCTTCAGCCACCCTAGGGGACATCCCTGGTGAGACTAGGGCAGGCTGCAGAGCCAGAGGATACAGAGTGGGCTGATGCGTGCGGGACCGATGGTGGCATGAGGAAACCATGAGGAGAGGGTCCCTTGGGCTCATTTCAGGAGGGCTCTGGGGGAGAACGCTCCAGAACATGGGTGCAAGAGCGGCAACAGGTGGCTGTGTAGTAGGGGTAGACGCAGAGACGGGCCTGTACCACCAGGGGGCAGTGTGGAGAGCTGTCCTTGCACTGATCATCTGGGGACAGAGGAGGCCGGTGGGCACAAGACAGTCACCCAGACCCTTCCCTCTGGAGGTGCAGTGCCCACACCCACTGGCCCTTTCTCAACTCCCCCATGATTCAGTTCATTCCAGTGTATTGGGGGTCAGGGAGAAAAGGGGGCTCTTTACCGGGGCGCTGGCTGCAGGGTTGGCTGTTACAGGGTCGTTTCCTGGATGGCCGCAGGTGAGGAGGGCACCGGACACTGAGGGTCTGGTTGGCGGTCAAGCACTGGACCTCCCGGGTCTGCACACCCCCCTGGCAGGAGCGAGAACACTGGGGAGACCCCGACTGTCAGATCAGACCTTCGCTGTGACCTAGGCTTTTCCTGAACCCCAGGCTGCCACCTTCCCTGAAGGTAGTATGGGGGGGGGGGGCTCTCCTGGAACACTGAAATCCCACGTGGCCAGGGCCGCCTGTCCTTCACGTCTACAGGCAGGCAGAACGGTAAGGCACCGGCAGCGGGCCCAGTGCCGGGATGCAGGGGGGACACCGCGGGAGGAGCCTCCCTCTCCCTGGCAGTCCGGGCCGAGCAGGACAAGGGAGCCAGGCACACTCACCGGACTCCAGGGCGTAGAAAACCACCGGTCCCGGCAGTCCTGCCCCTGACAGGGCTGCAGGGCGGGGGGCCTGGGCAGGTGGGAACAGTTGCTGGGAGAGGTCACGTGGAACTCCGTACCCAGTTTGGACACACAGATGACATCTCTGCGCTGGGTGCCAGAGCCACAGTCTGAGGAGCACTGAGACACAGGAAGGGCGGGGTGTGCAAGGGGCACGGGGAACAGGGGCCGCTCCCCCCAGCCCGCGGGGATCCCGCGATGGGCACCCGCCCCCCGCCCCGGGGCTCTTGGCTCACCTCAGCCCAGGGCCCCGTGTACCAGCACCACGTCATCTCGCAGGGTCCCGGGCTGCAGGCTCGCATGTCAGGGGGGCGGCTTCCGGGTGCGCAGCTCTGCTCACTCATCCCTGCTCCGGCTTCCTCCTGGCTGGCCCCCTGGGCCCCCCCGCTCCCAAGGCAGACCACGGACCGTCGCTGGATTCCTGTCCCACACTCAGCAGAGCACTGTCGAGGAGGCGATGGGTAGGGGAGGAGGAGAGGGGAGGGCGGTGTGTCCCGGATCCCGGCGTTAGGCAGTGCCCAGGGTACCCCAGGTAAGAGGAACCCGTGCTGGGGCCCCAGGACCCTAAGGTGAGCTTTTCTCACTTACCTCCGAGCTCCCAGCATCAGCAGCATCTGGCACACAGTAGGGCTACTCGTGTGTACCGTGTGTGCTGAGGTATGTTGGAGAGAAGGGTGCTGGGTGTGGGGCACCAGGGACGTGGGACTTGGACGAGGGGTGCGGGGCCCACCTTGGAGCTCCAGTCGCTGTGAAACCAGGCTGTAGTGCAGGGCCCCATGTCACAGGCCTCCCTGCTGGGGGGCCGCGGGGGGCCCGACGCGCACTCCCTCTCGCTCACTTCATCACCGTGGTTGCCCACACAGCGAACTTGCCGACTCCTCTGGCCGCGCCCACACCGCACGGAGCACTGAGGGTAGAGAGCCTTCCAGAGCCTGGATTCGCAGGCTTCCCCCGCCGCCTCCGGCTCCAGGGCCTTTGAACCAGGACCTGCCTTCGGTCCCTGCCTGGGCGGTTACGCGGCTTTGTGCGCTGGGGGGCAGGCTGGGCATGTGGCTCTGGGCCCCAACCCCTGGCTCAGGGTCTCATCTGCTTTACGGATGCGGGCTGCACAAGAGATCTCGTTCGCGAAAAAGCTTCTGCCGATTAAAACGATTTGGAGGGGCGCCTGGGGGCTCAGTCAGTTAAGTGGCCGACTTCGGCTCAGGTCATGATCTCACAGTCTGTGAGTTCGAGCCCCGTGTCGGGCTCTGTGCTGACAGCTCAGAGCCTGGAGCCTGCTTCGGATTCTGTGTCTCCCTCTCTCTCTGACTCTGACCCTCCCCCGCTCACGCTCTGTCAAAACGTTAAAAAAATTTTTTTTTTAATAAAAAATAAAACGATTTGGAAAATCCGCAGCTCTAACTCACTGGTGCCCGACTGTCTAGGGCCCTTCCCTCGCCGCAGCCCCCTCACCCAGTCCACTCACCTGGCTCCAGGGGGAACGAACCTCCCAGTGGCCACAGAGGCGCAGCTGGCAGGGCTGGGTGACGTTGGGCCGGGGCAGGTGTACACAGCGCTCCGGGGGCACCGAGGAGCCCCCGCCCCCAAACTCCTGCCGGCAGCGGAGCTGGCGGTGCTGGGTGCCGGGCCCGCAGGAGCGGCTGCAGGAGGTCCACTCCCCAGCCTCCCAGCTGTGGGCACGGCGGGTAGCGAGAGACACAGGAGAAAACAGAGACGCGGAGATGTGCGGGCGAGGCATGATGGACCGGGGCGGGGGGAGGGGGGGAGACCCCGCACGCATGGGAGAGGGAGCATCTTGGGAACCTGCGATCTGATTCCCTGCGGGGCCCTGGCTGCCGGGGTCGCTCGCTGCCTCGGGGCCCGTAAACCTTTCTGATGAAATGCTGTCCCTCTGCAGCTGGGTCTCGTGTACCGGGTCCAGGGTCCAGGTGGGACCCTGAGCAGTGTGGACGTGCCTGCCTGGGACAGCCGCTGTGTTGTAGGACCCCAGCCCTCCCTGCGGGTCATACTCACTAGGGGGGGCACGGGGGACCGTGGCAGGGCTCCAGGGGGGCCGGGGGCCTGGCTCCCACCGCACAGCTGTCCTCATCCAGTTCCTCCCCCGACTCACGAGAAACGCAGAGGAAAATGGGGCGCCAAACACCTGAAAGGGATGAGAGGGAGACCGGGGGAGGCAGGGTGGCTCAGAGCCCAGTGTCAGTGGGGTCCAAGGCACTGGACTCTGATGGGGTGACCGGACTCACACTCCAGAGGATGGGGTCAGGAGTGCAAGGTCAGGGGTTCGGGCTAGGGGTGCCCAGGATACAGACTGGTGCGTGTCGTCTCACCCTTTCCGCAGGATGCTGAGCATTCTGAGTGTCCCACTCGTTTCCAGTATCCAGTCGGAGACCCCAGGGGTGTCCGGGGATGGGGCGGAGCGTGCATCTGGGGGATCCGCACCTGCCGCTGTAGGGTGCCTGGGGTCCGGGCGGGGCGGGGCGCCGGAGCGGGTGGGGGCTCTACCCTCAAAATCTCTACGCAAGGACAGTCGAGTAGGCAAATCAAATGCACCCCACTGCCTCCAAACTCCCCTTCCAGCCCCTCTCTGCCTCCTAGGTCTGGGGAGCAGAGTCTTACCCTGCTGGAGTTGGGGGAGGCGCGGCTCTGGGGTGGCGCTCTCAGGGTTCGGAGGCGGTGAAGAAATAACATACTGATAAAAAATGCCTGGGTTTTCCTCCTGAAAGATCACCTGGGGAGAGAAAGAGGAGGTAATGAACTGTCTGCAGAAGCAAGAGGGGCATGCTCGGCCTGCCCCCCCAGCTGGAGACCCACAGCTCTGCCCTCAGGGGGAAGGCCCCCCACCGCCCCCCACTGGTCCGGCTTCCCTGGGCCCCAAGCTCACGTAGACATCCACAGGCTGCGTGGTGGGGCCTTGGGCCGACAGACTCTCCCCCTTGCCCTCCTCTCGAGAAGGACGGCTGTACAGGAAGACGGTGCCACTGGCCGTGTAGGACCCAGGGGGGTCCACAGCCCAGTTTCCGTTGATGATGGACTGGCCCCCAGGGCCTCGAAGGGCTGGACATTGGAGATCAGGACACCAGATCAGTCGTGGGGCCCTTCTACCGGCACTCCCTGAGCCACGCAGAGCCCCAGACGCCCCGGGCTCTCTCTCCCTCTCTCCGCAAGGCAAGGAGCCCCTCACTGCTCTCTGCTTGGCCCACCTGCTGTGTTCAGAGGTGGGTGTAGGGGGCTGGACCAGGAGACCAGGAATGGGACGGGGACCCAAGACTCGGGGAATCCGGAGAACTCACCGAGGTAGTTGGAGCTGGGCCGGAGCTGGGCGATCTGGAGCTGGGAGGCTCCGGCAGGAATCGACAGGATCTTCTGATAGCCCAGGGGGCCCCCCCGGCCAGTGAGGTTCCCCGAGATGAGGCGGCAGGTGGACCCGTCACCCCCGCAGACCCCACAGCCATCCGGACGCCTGCCAGAGCCGAGGATCCCATCACAGCCGGGGCTCTGGGGGAGAGCGAGGCAGCGGCCACTTGAAACCCGCACCCCCGCACCCCGGCCTCGTCCTCTTGGGACTCTCCAGCTCGCCCTGCACCTTGATCTTCACACTCCAAGTGAGAATGGGTTCTCCTGCGAGCCCGCCAGCCCCAGCCACTGGGCTGAGCCAGGATATGCCCGAGGGCGTCCTTCCTGCATTCACCTCCCGGTTCTGATTCTGGTCTCACTTCCAGCTGGGCGGCTAAGAACTTCCCTCTGTGCGGTCTCAGCCTGGCGTTTTGTTTCTGGGGTGACGACCGACCGAGGAGCCTGTGTGTGCCTGCCTATGTGCATGCGCGTGTGCGCGTGCGCGTGCACACCCCAGCCTCCCTCACCAGACAGCGACCGGCCACACAGATGTCCAGGGCTCCAGGCTGACACAGGGTCCCGTCCTGGACCTTTTCGGTGTGACGGACATAGAAGCGGAAGCCACGGGGCCGGCAGTTCAGCTCGCAGCGTTGGGAGCCCTGGACTAAGAAACAGGGTGGAAGGCTGGTTAGCCGGGGTCCTTGGCGGGAGGTTAGCGGGCGAAGGTCCCATACTAGCTATAGGGCACCCTGAGGTTCCTATGTCACTATGGATGAAGGGAACAGGACAATTCTTTATTCTCAAAGGTTCCTCGGAGAGTCACACACAAGTTGAGTCTGATCAGTTGAGGTCACTGAGACCAGCAAAGAAGCTGTGGATCGTGGGAGAGGAGATATTTGAAACCTATGATTACGTGAGCTCACGAAAGGGTTTCTTGGCATCAAGTTGACACAGGCCTAAAACCAAGTGGATGGTAACTTGGGAACAGGTGGTCTAACACCAGCCGGGGCCCACAGTGCAGCACGCCCTGCTGTCACACCGAACGGGACCTCTCTGACCATGCCCCTCTCGGGCCATGTCCACCCCACCTCCTGGGATGGACCTCTCTGGGAGGAAGGCAGCCAAAGGCCCCGGCGGACCCTCCCTCCCCCAGCCTGACCCCTCTGCTGAGTTATCCATCATCATCTGACAGCTGCGCCCTGTCTGAAACCCCCTCCCCTTTCCGTGCCTACGCTGTCTCTTCACCCCAGCCCTGGGAAAGGAAAGAAAATGTTCCACAAAAGGGAAATACAAGGCCAACAGAGGAGACCTGGAGCGGGGGGTGTCTCCCTCTTCCCATCATCCCCCAATCTTAGGCCAGTTCCTCTCCCCCCAGAGTGGGCGACAAACCTCACCTTCTGTGAAGGGCTCCCATTGGTACAGCTGGCCCATGAACTCCTGGGAGTCAAAGGCTGCGCACTGCAGGGCCCGGGGGTCTGGCTGCTCAGGGGGGCAGGGCTGAGGTGGGGGGATACAGAGGAGTCAAAGCTGGGGAGGAAAATGGGGGTGTGGGTCAGGGCTGGATTTGGGGGTGTGGGAGGGAAGGTCAAGTCTGAGGAAGAGCTCCAAGGCCCCTACCCTGAGGAGGTCAGATGCCAAGGCCCTTCTCCCTCAGGTCCCGGTCTGACAAGCTGAGGACCCAGACTCAAGGTGAGGGAAGCAGAATTGCAAGTCTGGGGAGGGGACGGTCCAAGGAGGAACTCACCTCTTGGCTGCAGGCTCTCAGCTGCTCGCTCTCCCCAGAGCATCGTGGGACAGGGCTGCTGGGAGCAAAGAGGCTCCAGAGGGAACTGGCGTGGGGGCCAGAACTCAGCAGAGGCAGCCAGCCTTCTGGGTAGTGAGGGACAGACTCCACGAGGGACCCGTGAGGATTCCCCCCAGGTCTCCAGTGCTCCCGGCTCTGGTGACCTCTGCCCCGAGGGACGGAAAGGAAAGGATTGGGGTGCTTCTCGGCCCCCTGGGGACTGGCCCCACCCTGGGAACTTGGCATTCTTGGCTGAGGGGACGCGTGGAAAGAGCTACTTTCTCCTGGAGAGGGGATGGACAGGGGGATGTCTGTGCCAGAGGCTCTGGCGTGCGGCCGTGTGGGGGCAGGCCTGGTTCTAGAGGGCACCTCTGTCTGAGCAGTTTGGGGGCCAGGGGGCTCTGCTGGGGGGGCCGGGGGGCCGGCAGACAGGTCTGCAGGCGGGAGCGGAGTCTGAGCCGTGTGGTTTGTGGAAGACGCCTCCGTTCTTGGCGTCGGGGGTGGAAGATCTGAGGTGTGGGGGAGCTCGGCTCCGGGCAGCGGCCCGGGGTGCCTGCGGTTCCGATGGAGCGGCAAAGCAAAGGGCGCTCTCCCGTAACCAAACATCCCTGGCTTGATGGGCTCTCGAACCCGCGGTCTGAGGAGGCGTAGCAGACGTGCGGTCACGGCTCAGGCCCACTCTGACCCAGCCTCCCCGCTCGCCTTCCTAGCACCAAAGATAAGCCTCCCTAGGCGCGCATCCTTTACTCCCGGTCCTCCCTTCCCCAGCCGCGCCCCTGGCCCAAGCCCCGCCCTTCTCCCCCAGCCCCGCCCCTGGTCCAAGCCCCGCCCTTCTCCCCCAGCCCCCCAGCCTCACCTGCGAGCTCTTTGAATCTCCTGGGCCTCTGCTCTCCCTAACTGGGAAGCAGGACCTCGAAGGGGGCCGCCCCTGTCCCGAGGCTGCGGCCTGTACAGGGGGAGGGTTTCTCGGGAAGCCTGGGGTCTGGAGCTCGGACCCCGGGGGAGCAGGCCTTCCGGATGTCTTGGGGGCCGGGGTGGGAAGGGCTGGCCCTGGTGGAGTTGAGCGGTAGGGAGCTGACACGTCCGACTCCTGCGCTGCACCCCAACTCCGCAGGGCTGGGAGCAAGAGGCCCACGGGGCCCAAGGGCCCCAGATGCCCTCAGGGCCCTGGCCCTCCTCAGGGGGTGTCTGAATAGAGTGTCCAGACAACACCTACGTGGACAAAATGGTCAGACAAAATTAGGAGGATTTTCGCGGAACTCTAGAGGACCCACTCCAGTGCCTGAGGGTTGGGGGCTGTTGCTACTGGCCCAAGGTCACGTTCAGCAGCACAGGTGAGACTTGATGTTATTTGGCAAAGAGTTAGCGAGTTGGGGGGTGGGAGGGAGGCGGGGAGGGCAAAGGCGGAAGGGCCATCACTCCATGGCCTGGAGAAGCGGGGTGGAAGCCAGGGTGGGGGAAAGGGTCACAGCCTCCCGTCCCCGGCTTACCTCCTGATCCAGGCAGAGCTCAGGGAGGGACAGAAGCAGCACCAGGCACAACTGGGGCCTGCAAACCAGCCAGAGGAGGTGTTATGACACCCCCTACCCGCCCCCCGGCCCCCCAGCGGGCTCCCCACATCCTGACGCCAGCTTCTCCGAAAGCAGAAGTTACTCATCACTTGTCCCCGGCCCGCCCAGTAACGGCCTTTCCCTCCCTCCCAGGCACAGAGCGGCCCCTCCAGCCGCAGCCCCCGCCCCCCACTTACCTGCCCGCCCACGTCTCCATCGCTCCTCCCGCGAGGCCCCAGGCCAGGGAGAGGGGACCGGAAGTCAACGCTCTACGCGGGCATCTGGGCGTGGAGGGGGCGCGCTCTGCGGGGACAGAAGCCTGGTGGTTACCTCGCCAGTCTCCCGAAAGCTGGGGCTTGGCAGGGGCGGCTCCTCAGGACAGCTCCGCACGAGGATGGACGTGGGGGGCCAGAGGGGCCCACGCTTTTCTGGACCCTAAGCGTGACCGCGGGGAGGAATGCTGCCCCTTCCCGCCGGCTGAGGCCAGAGGGTGGGGGTCTGACCTCAGCTTCCCGACCGTGGCCCAGGCCCCTCCCCTCAGCCTGCAGGAACCCCTCCCCCACCCCCACTGGGGACTGTCTCCAGGCTGGCTCGGGCCACACAGGCACGCACGTCTTCCGTGCGACGATCTGCATCTGGTTCCAGCCCTCCCAGAGGTCCTGGACAGCTGAGGAGGGAGGCTTGGGCGCGGACACACCGGGGGGGAGATGACAGGAAGCCGCTCAGGGCGTTCCATGTCCTACCTGCGTCCCCGCCTCTTCTTCCCTTTAACGCTAAACTCGTGCCGGACCCTCGGGCACATCTCTGCCCGCTCCAGCACTTTCTAGCCGCGGGATAAACTAAGTGGGCTGATGGCTGATGGGGTAATCTCTGGAGAAGCAGGTGATCTTCCCATTGGGAGGTGACCTCCCTCCAGTGAAGGCTCATTTCAGGTGCGACAGTGATGGGCTGGGGGACCGGGGAAGGAGGGGTGCAGCCAGGGAGGCTGCCGCCCCCCAGTCGCACACCTAGTGGTCTGAGCAGCCGGGAAGTCCATCCCGAAGTCTAGCTTTGAGGAGCAGGGACGTGGAGCTTGGAGCCCTCCCCTGGTCTCCAAGCCACAGCCTGCCCACCCTGCCGGCCCCCTGCTGCTCACCATGAGCCCTTCCCACCCCCACTCCTCAACCCGCTCTTAGTTCTGCTTTCCAGGAAAAAAAAAATGTTTCTGTTGGATCCGAAAGGCACCCGGGAGAGGAATCCAAGGAGCTGATGCCGGGGTGGGCCGGCTCAGGGGCAGGAAAATGGCAGAGGGAAGGGCAGGAATGTGCTTGGGGGTAGCAACCCTCGGCCCCTCTCCCCGCGCCGGGCCTCGAGACTCAGAAATCTGAGGGAAGCGTTGCAGAGGACGAGCCTGAGTCAAGGGTCACCTCAGCTGCCTGGGGTGGGGAAGGGGTGGCTGACGGCTGCTCCCGGCCCCGGCTGGGCTGGGCTGCCCACTGAGGTCAGCAGCTCCACCCTGATGGGGACGTGGGGGCTCCGGAGAAGGGCCAATGGTCCGCCCAAACCTTCGGCTCTCTGCTGCCTGCCTCTGTCCCTTGCTGTAGGAGAGGAGGGATGGGGGCGACGATCACTGCCTGCCCCTTCTCTGCTGCCGGGTACCCACCCCTCCACTCGCCCTCGGCCGCCGCCTCTCTCTGCTCCCGCCCGGGTCTGTATCTTGCTGCCTCTGTGGGTCTACCCAGTACACATAATCCCGTCCTGAGCTGGGTTTGGCTTTGGCAGTTCCCTGGAGAAGTGAGGGGTGGGGGCGGGGGTGACGCGAACTCCTGGAGCCCTGGCCAGGCCTGGCTCGCTCCCTGGAAAAGTCCTACCCCACCCCCTGCACAGCTGGGCAGGGGGCCGACACCCCCTCCACTGCAGAAACAGACACACATTTGTGCTTCTCACCCCTTTTCACGTTCCTCATCTGGTGTGCCTCCTGCCCAGGGTGCGGAAAGGAGAGGTCAGCAGTGGGCACCCGGGTGCCAGGCTGGACACTGGTCTGGACAAACCTGGGCCACTGCTGGCCACACCTCCACACTGGCCAGTGAGGATCAAGGAGGAGAGACCTGGGAAGGGCTGAACCCTTCACCCCCGGAGGGACCCACTGTCACTGCGGCAGGGGGCGGGACAGCATGTTTCAGGGCTGTCTGGAGACTCCCTAGCCGGGGTCACAACTCGGTCCTCACTGCGCCCGTCACTCCTGGGTCCCGGACGACCATTCCGACAGGTGCCCTTCCTTCCTAATCATCAGGCTGAGCCGGATCAAGGGCACCCCTCGGCATCCCTGCCAGGGTCCCTCGCCCCATCTCCAGGACTGGGGGGGGGGCGGCAGGGGCACGCATCCTCGAGGAGCAGGGACCCTCCTGGAGGAGGGGGCAGGAGGCGCCAGCGCGTGCGGGGAGGTCCCGGGTCTGTTTTCCAGCTTCGCTCCGTGACTTGGGAGGAATTTTGGCTGGTTTTCCGCCCGGGTGATGGGGCCAGAGCTCCACAGGATCCGAGCGGCCTCCCCAGAAATTCGACCCCGGGGACTGCAAGTCTTCCGAGGCTACAGAGCTGGGGCCGGGGTCGCGGCGGGGGCGCGACCGCGGGGCGCGGGGGCGGCGCGGGCAGGCGCGGCGGGGGCTCTAACGGGACCGGGGAGCGCGCGGCGGCCGGGGCCGGGGGTCCCGGGGCGGGGCGGGGGGTGGGGGGTCTGTACCTGCTCCGCGCGGGCCCCAGCGGCCCGTTAACCCTTCTGCGCCCGGGCGCTCCCCGGAGGCGGCCTCGCTCGGCGGCGGCCACTGCGGCCCCTGAGCCGCGCTCGGGACACTGCCGCCTCCGGCCGCGGCTCCGCCCCCGCGCCCGCCCCCGCCCGCCGGCGCCCCGCCCGCCACGCGCCCTGCCCGCGCCCCTCGGCGGCCCCCACCCCACCCCCCGCGCGTCCGGGCCACCCACCGGGGGCCGCGGGCCCGGGCCGCCCCTGCGTGCCGGCGCCCGCCGACGGCGCGGGCGAAATCCAGGCCGCCCCTGCCCGCCCCGGAGGCAGCCGTCACTCCGGGCACCGTCCCGGGGGCCGTGCGCTGGGCGCGGCGGGGGCTCGGGACCCCGGGAGCCCGGCCCTGCGCGGACCGGGGGGGGGGCCCGGGGGGGGCGCCTGCCCTCGAGCGCTGTGGGCGAGCCCCGCGCGGGTGGCGGCTGCGCGCTGCGGCCGGCCGCCGTCCTTGCCCTCTCCTACACGCAGCCCTCCTGCGAGCCCGGTCACCCCTGCCCGTCCCAGACTGGGCTGCGCCCTGGGTGGCTGCGACGGCCCCGGGACCTCTAGGAGCCTCGGTTTCTTCCTCCGAAACGTTGTCCACACGGGGCGCGGCAGCAGCCATGCGCTGACTCGGGAGCGAGTCAGAGGATCTGGGTTTGAATCTCAGCTCCAGGACGTGCCGGCTCTGTGGTCTTGGCGGCAGTGTCTGTGCCGCACTTGCCTCATCTGTAAAATGGGACTAATCTGAGCTAGATGATAGATCCGGAGATATGTCTGTCCATCCGCATCTGGAGGAATGCGCCCCAAAGGCAGAGTGAGCGGCCACAGCTGAGGAGGGGAAAACAGGCTTTCGGTTTTTTACTCCACATGCTTCTACCCAGAAGCCTCATCTAGGTTATTGGTTATGTTAATAAATAAATTATATATACAAAATGGCTGACATAGAGTAGATAATAAATGGTCACTACTATTTTATTTTATTTTATTTTATTTTTTAATGGTCATTACTATTTTAAAATGTTTATTTGCTCTCTACTCATGAACCACATCCATGTGTTGTTAGGTCTACCCACTACTTTAAAGCTTTTTTTTTCTTTCCATTGACTTGTCAATATTTTAAAACCAGATATTTCATGACTTCTCTTGAAAAACAAAAACGTAAAAACAGAAGCTCCAGCAACATTGTCCTGCGCCCCCGCAAAATCCGGGGGTCTCGAGTGCTCCCACCTCACGTTTCTTGAGCAGCGTTTTGCTCTTGGGGCTGACAAGGAAGCCAGACTGTGGCCTCAGGGCGCTGGGGCTAGTTGGAGGCCCCCGGGAAGTAAGTGCTGAACTCAACAGAAGCGAATGTGGAGCTGGAAGAGATGAGGGAAGTGAAAACATAAAGGGCTTTTAAACTGTTAGAACCGTTTCCTTATTTGAAGTTCAACACGTATATTTTGTTTTCTCAATAAATCCTTCAGTTCTTTCCAGGCAAGGACTATTTAGGCTACTTTGTATCATCTGTATTTTTTCATACTTTGTATTTGTGCTTTGGTTTTTTTGTATTTGTAGGGTAAACGTAAATATTTGAATTGGAACGTTATGGAACAGACAAATGAGTCCCGAGTCCCCAGACCTGCTGTCCCAACTTTTCCACCTAAGCTCCAGAGGCCTGCGGGCAGGTAGGGAAGTTCGCTGGGGACACCTGAGGCCCCTGTGATTTTGTGGGATTCAGGACAATGTTGCCAGACCATCTCTTTTTGTTCTTTTCAGGGGAAGTTGTACTCAGTTTTAAAATATTGACAAGTGAGTAAAAAACAATTGTTAAGCCGGTAAGTATGCGAATGCTAGGGGGCCCTGGGGGGCTCAGCCAGTTAGCGTCTGACTCTTGGTCTTGGCTCAGGTCATGACCTCACAGTTCGAGCCCCTCATCAGGCTCTGTGCTGACATTGCAGAACCTGTTTGGGATCCTCTCTGTCTCCCCCTCTCCCTCTGCCCCTGCCCCACTCGTGCTCTCTCTCAAAATAAATAAATTAAAAAAAACAAAAAAAGGCACTAAGTACACTCCACATAACCTGACTATTGACCAGATTTGTCTCCAAGCCCCAAGTCGGTGCCTCTCCTTAAAACATCCTCAGCATCCGGGCACCTGGGTGGCTCAGTCGGTTAAGGGTCTGATTTTGGCTTGAATCATGATCTGACGATTTGTGGGTTTGAGCCCCGCTTCCAGCTCAGTATGGGGCTCTGCACTAACAGCTGGAGCCGCTTCGGATTCTCTGACTCCCTCTCTCTCTGCCCCTCTCCCACTGACTGGCTTGCGCTCTCTCTCTCTCTCTCTCTCTCTCTCTCTCTTTCTCTCAAATAAATAAATAAACATTAAAAAAACCAACCCCAACAACAGCCATCTTCAGTGTTGGTCTTGTGTCCCTAAAGAGCTTTCGAAGCTAACGGGTTAATGCTGCCCTCCCAGAGGGCTGGTTTATCTCGGGACTGTTGGTGACACACAGGCCCAGCCCAGAGGCATATTTATAGTCCTGGGTTTGGAGGGGAAGCCCCCTTTGCTCAGACCTCAGAGTACAATGCAGGTGATGAAACACCCAGCCCACGGGGCCAGAGGAAGATATTTTAGGTCGGGGGGTGGGGGGGACCTTTCAGTGCCCCTGAGTGACATCCCATCCGCATTCATTTATCTAGGAGGACACACGCTGCCAAACAGCAGGGTGTCACTGATCACAGCAGAGCCGCAGGGAGCCGGGGAGGAGGGAAAGGTCCGCCTTTGACATTTGTAACTGCCATGAACGGAAGGTCAGAAACAGTCCTTTCCGTTAAGAAGGGGCTGTGGATGAGAGCACTCGCAAGATTTACTACCGTCACCTCCTGTGACTTGGTGGTCTGAAAACATCGTATAAAGGAAAGGATCTACGCCTCGACAATTTGCGAAGTACCAGGTTAAGTGTGCGGACACTGTCTTGAGGACAAAAGGAAGCGTGTTTCAGAGACTCTATAATCAGGAGGTGTTCATCCCACAGTATCCCTGGAGGTAGGCCAGGCAAAACACAAAGAGGGGGACGGGCTGAGAAGTCGTCTGACTTTGAGCTCAACACGGTGGCTTGATAATAATATAGCTAAACATGGCTGTGGCCTCAGCAGTGCTTACTTAGCGCTGTAAGTGCTTACTCTGTGCACAGTCCCCATCTGAACAGATTTGGAAACAAGGACACAAAGAGAAATGCAGCTCTTGGCCCCACATCTCACAGGTAGAAGCTATTGTCTGGACATATTGTGTGCAAGCGAAGTTTTTGAGAAATTTAGCTGAGTTTGTGTGGTTGTTGTTGTTTTTCTGGTAGTGTATTAAGGGAGTTTTGTGTTGAATTAAGTAACATTTTTAACTACCGTCTCCTGTGGGACATTGTCCCTACCCCACGTAAGGCTGATGCTAACACCCATGGTACAGGTGGGGCCCAGGAACTAATACGAAACTGTCTGCCTTTTGGTTTGTGGCCACAGCAACCGCTTTCGGAAAGCTCGGTGTTTGCCTTTCTGCCGCTCCGAATCATGGTTTGCTCAGCTCCTTTGTTCCAGAAGAGCCACTCTTTTCCCAACGGCTACACACCAGGCTGACCTCCAGCTGTTGATTCCCAGGGTCCCCGTCACGTTGGTTCACACTGTTTTCTTTCGCCGATGCCATTCTTGTGACCATTAGGCTTTGCGTTGGCCCAGTTGGCTCACTTCCCACAGGTTATGACAACAGCCTACTGCGACCTGTTCTCTCCAAGGACCTGGAGGGTGGGGCTCACCTGGCCACGTCTACCTTTGTACTCACCACCTCGCCTTGCACATAGTAGGCATTTAAGAAGTGATTGTGGGATGAGTCCATGAACGAGCTGAATGCCTCAGCTCTGCACACATTCCGGCACTTTCCGGTCGTTGTCTTGTCCTGTCATTGACTCAGCTGGCTCTGGGGTGATGAAATGATGCAGAAACAGAATGTGACCCGTTTGGTAAATGAGGACGGAGACACGGATGGGACGCTCTAGTTTCCTGGTCGTTGCTCTGGAGTCATTAAACCTGGTCAGAAACTCCCAAAGTCAGAATTCTTCTTGATTTGATTTCCATACTTCAGTCGAAGAGCACCTCTCAGGCAGGTCTTCAGACTTCGCCTCAGTTCCTCCCTGGGCCACGAGTCTGTCTGCTCCTCGGCATTCCGCAAACAGGAAGTGCTCAGTAAATCTTCATGGAACCTAATGAAGTGATCGGACATACCCTTGGCAGCCATTAGGTTTACAATATCGTCAGTGCTTTGACAACTGTGTTAAGTGACGGGGACTCACGTGCATATGTGTTTGGGAGACACGGCCGTGAGCTAGAGCTTCTGGGTCAGGCCCCCCAACATGTTTGCGGATGTCCGTTGTCTGCTAAATTGGAAGCTTTCCCAGACGACAGCCTCCGTGATAGTCTCAACGCGACCGATCGACGGATTCAATAGGATGGTACCTATCACCGGGGACGGGGAACGGTTGGCCGGGACCTGTCCCTCTGACACAAGCTTCCACTCAGCCTTGTCTTCAGGATCTTCGAGAACGTTCAACAGTGTTCGCCTGCCCTTGCGGCTGGTGAGACTCAGCCCTGGGTCCTGAAGAGGTTAGCTGCTCTGAGGACCGGCGCTGATCCAGACTCCAGTCCCGGTTCTGCCCTTTGGGGGTCGTGTGGCCAAGCTGTCACCTCTGCAAGCGGGCTGACGACAGGACGCAGCTTATCTACTTCCCAGGTTGTCGTGAAAACCAAAATAAAGATGGTAGCCTGCGTGTAAAAGCTTAGAGTCCTGTGGGAAAGTAAGTCCGTGTTGTGGTTAATGGTGGTGTTCAAACATCGACATCGTTTAGTTGATGTGCCTCATAGGTCAAGACTCTGGCTCGGGTGAGGACTTCGAGCTGCCTCGTCGTGAGGCCCAGGGTTCTCCGCCGAGGGCGCGCTCAGGACGCAGCCAGGCCTTGCCGGTGTCGGAGCCGACACACTCCTGTGTTCTCACCGCAGGCGGACGACCGTGGCCCGGCCTCTGTGCCAGGGCCTGGGCGGGGACGTCGCGTTGCCATCTGGGCACAAGCTGTCTCCCTGCCGAGGAAGGCAGGCAGCGGACGCGCCCCCGGGCCCGGGGCCTGTGGTGTCTTCCCAGCGTGGGGTGCGGGCCGCTGGCACAGAGCAGGAGCTCAGGGCAAAGTGCTCTGCGGACATGGGCCGCGTCACAGGGCGAGGGGCAGGCGCTGCCTGGCGGCGCTGGGGTCGAGGACGAGGAAACAGAGCAACCTGTTGTTTCCGTGTTGGGTGTGGGAGAGCTCGTCACGCACTGGCCACACAGAGGACCGTGACCCATTCCAAGATCAGCTGCAGATGGGAGCTGAGAGCGGCAAGCGTGCGTTTTGTCCCAAGTAAGGAGGGTCACAGAAACCTATCTTCCCGGCCCCGAGAGGCCTCGGCGAGAGAATAAGGGTCCAAGTGAGAATTGGGCCCGATTTCCAACCCCTCACCCAACCGTGCAAGTAAATTAAGAGTTTTCTCAGCGGATGGGGCGCCGGGCTCAGTCGCTTAAGCGTCCGACTTCCGGCTCAGCTCATGAGCTCACGGCTCTTGGGTTCGAGCCCCACATCGGGCTCTGTGCTGACATCGGAGTCTGGGGCCACTTCGGATTCTGTGTGTGTCTCTCTCTGCTCCTCCCCCCACTTGCGTTCTTTGTCTCTCTCTCTCTCAAAAATAAATAAAAACATTTTTAAAAATTAAAAAAAAAAAAAGAAGTTTCCCATCAGAGCAGGGGCAGACAGAGAGAGCAGGTTCTGGAAGGATGTGGGTCCTGTTCCTGGTTGGAGGACATTACGGAGCAGAGCAGGGAAGGCGGGTGGAGGACCAGCGTCCTTGGGCCAGCACGTGAGCAAGTCATTTCTCCGACCTGCCCGTGAGCTTCTTTCCTCACGGGTTGTTACAGGGCACAGAGGCCTCGGGCTGCCTGACACACGGGGCCGTGGTGATTCTCCGCACACGAAGCTCGCTCTTGTGCCTAGAGCTCTCCCTGCCTTTCTGGAGAAAGCCAGGTTGGTGTCAAATGAATCCTGCCACACTGTGCGGAAGGCCTGAGAAAGGCAGACATAGGAGGGTAAGAATAAGGGTCCAAACTCAACACGGCGGCCAGAGCAGAGGCGAGACTTTCATACATACCAACGGCTTGAAGTCACAAGCAGAAGAGTCGGGGCATGATGTGCGGGAAAGGCGAGTCGAGGCAGGAGCAAGCGCGGGCGCGCCCTCGGACCACGGGCCCTCGGTGGCCAAACAAGGCGCCGTGCGCGCCTGGCACCCCGCGGCCCGCCCTCCGCTGCTCACAGCCGTCCCTGCTCCTGGCAGCGTCAGCATCCACTGCGGCTCTGAGCTTGGCGTTCAGGGCCACGGCCGCCTCTCCGGCCTCACCCCCCGCCCCCGGACAGGCTGAGCCCCCCACCAGCGCCCGCGCTACAGTGCCCTCCGCCCTCCCTCCCCTCCACACTTGGCACGTCACCCCCCCAGCCCCAGCTCAGTCTCTCTGCGCCAACTCCCTGTCTCCCAGGACCGTCTCTGTCCGCCTGTCTCCCCGACCCCAACCCCTGGCCCCGGCAGTCCTCTCCGTTATTAAATGACAGGGGCCGGGTCCCCAGGCTGGGTGATCGCGTTCCTGAGCCCCATGGGGGGCGTGTGCACCCCCAAGCGCGAGGCCCCTCGTCTACCCCACTCGCGGGGAGCTTTGCCTGCGAACCGGGCAGTAATCCGGGTGCCGGAACGCAGGTATGAAGGAACCGCGTTTCAGTTTCTGTCTCAATAACTTCTGGCTCAAGCTCCCCTTCCCCCGGGGCGATGGAACCTTAGTTGTCACCTAAGGGGATCCCACCTCACCTCCGGGCGCTCAGTGGCACTTCTAGCAAGACCGTGTTGCTGTTTATTCACCGAGAGAAGCTGACAGATATCCTGGAGCCAAGGTCAGTCCCTCCTTCTCGCTCTGACCTTGCCGCAGCCAGGGTCACCCGCCCAGAGGAGGGACACGGGGGCGCAGCCTGTGAGGGGGCGGCTAGAACCCGGGGGACGGAAGGGTCGCGATGAGGTCCTCTCGGTTTCCTTAAAACCGAATGAAGTCTTCTCCCCAGACCTGCTTCCTCTCCTGACTTCTCCCCTGTGGTCAGGACTGTTCAGTCCTCCTCACGCCTCCCTCTCCTTGTTCTAGAACAATATGGAACTCCAGAGGCATTTTGCCTCGTCCTTCATTTTACAGGTGGAGAGATCGTGACGGCTCCTGGCAAACCCAGAATGAGAGCTCAGGTCATGTCACAGACATGAAACCCAGTGCTCTTAGCCCAGAGACTTCCTGTCCTTCCCATAGTTTATGTGTCCTCGTCCCTTCTGTGGCCACCACCTGGTTAAGCTCCCCTGGCCTCCTACATAGATGACAGTGGCAGTGGCCAATGCAGATGCGCGACACTGTGCCCACAGCATCCATGGAATGAGAATGCCTTCTCTCCTTCCCACCCCTCACATCTGCCTCCTTCTTCAAGGTCAGCTCAAATGCCACCTCCTCCAGGGAGCAGATGCTGGCCCGGCATGACCGCCCGCCCTCTAGCTGCGCTCAGCTCTGCTAGTCCACGCGCCGCAGCCTGATGGGTTGCCGGCAGGCTGCGTCTGCATCCTGTTCACTTTTTTTGTTTTTATGCTTATTTTTGAGAGAGAGAGAGAGAGAGAGAGACAGAGTACTAGCGAGGGAGGGACACAGACAGGGGGAGACACGGAATCCGAGTCAGGCTCCAGGCTCCGAGCTGTCAGCACAGAGCCCGACGCGGGGCTCGAACTCGTGAACCGCAAGATCACGACCTGAGCCGAAGTCACACGTTTAACCGACTGAGTCCCCCAGGCGCGCCCTAACCAGGTGATACACATAGTCTTGAACTGAATAGCACCTGGCCCCAGGAAGTCCCCGCAAACACTGGCCGGCGTTATGATGCACTTATTCTAGCGTTAGGAGAACGGGCAGTAGATTCCGTGGGCTCTGCAAGTGTAGGCGGTTGTGCCTGCACACGCCCGTGTCGCCCGGGGGCCTCGCGAGGAGGGCACTGAAAGGTCTCAATTGTTCCACAGCAGGACGGCAGCTCCGTGGTTTAACTGGCCTGCACGGACCCACCTTGGTCCTTTCCCCAAGGGTGCGCCGGGAAGCCCTCACCTGCTCGGCATCCCGGCAGGGACCTGTCATCAGCGGCTGACCCCACTCCCTGGCGTGTGGCCCCGGATCACCGGGGGACTCAACACCCCAGGGAGGCCTGTCTGCGGGGAGGCGAAGCAGAGCCAAGCCGAGAGGCTGGGGGGCATCAGAGAAAACAGCCCCGTCTCGCCTCGGGCCGGGGCTGGGCAGAGCAAGGGGGCTTTGACTCCCACCAAAACGACCAGCCGAGGGGGTGGGAACAGATCCGAGGCACGGGCGCCTGCTGGGGTCACCGGCGGCTCAGGACGCCCGGGCTTCTCTCTATGAAGGTTCGAGGACCAGAGGGGCCCGGGACACGGGCGGAGGACAGTGGCTTGGGTGACCCGAGCAAAGGGCATCTGGTCCTGTCCCTCGGCCGGAGCGGGGAGGTCGGTGCTCACCGGGCAGCTGAGCCCCGGGCAGGCTCAGGGCCAGGGGCGGCCTCCCTGGAACGGGCTCTCCGGAGCGAGGCGTGGGAGCAAGGCTAGGGGTGGGGCGGTCAAGTCAGGACCAGCAGATTTGTGTCGCTGCCCCTCCCCGGCCACACCAAGACTTTGGCACCTCCTTCCCCACCCAGCCATTCCTCTCCAGCTTCAGTCCTTTACGCTGAAGTGGCCTTTTAAAAATAGGTAAAGCACGTGGGGCACAGTGGAAAGTTCCCGCTCCGGCCCGCCCCCCTTCCCCCGCCTCGGGACGACATCTGGGTGTCCTGACTGAGACGCCGCATGCATATGCAAGCATAGAAGTCAACCTTCTCCCTTTCCGTCTTTGTTTTGGTGGCAGAGATTCCTCCGAGAGTCTGAAAAAACTCGGGGTTCCCCACTAAAATAGGGTGCACACACGCACAAAAAATTAGTGCGCAATCTCAGGGGTTTCTAACACACCCGTGGCCCTTTTGGTCCTACTCGGCAAGGGGTTCTGGTTGTGACGTGTAGCAACTGGGTCTGGTCCACGTTTTGTCGCCTTCGCACCGGCACCCCACATGCGCACTTCCGCCGCCTGCCGGGATCTTGACAAGCTGTCGACCAAGGAGAGCTTCTGGGGCCTTGACGAAGCAGGGTAAGCCAGCAAGCCATTCAGCGCCTTCTTCCAACAACTCCCCATTATACTGGGCCCAAAATAAAATCCGAACTCTTAGAACGGCTCGGCAGGATCTTTGCTCGTTGGTGTCCCTGAGCGCCTCATCTCGCCAGGATCACCCCCTGCCCGCACAGCTCTGGCCACACCCACCTTTCTGTTCCTTGTGGGACATGTCACACCCAGGTCGCACCTCAGGGTCTTTGCCTCAGCTGTTCCCTCTGCCCGGAAACCATTTCCCCTGAGAGCTACACTGCTGGTTAACTTCCGGGGTCGGCTCAAACGACATCCCTCCGAGAGGACCCCCCCCCAGCCACTCTTCCTCATGCGTGCCCCCCTCTCGGCACCCCTTCTTCTAGGGCACCATCCCGTGTCATTTTCCTCGGCGCACGGACCGCTGCTGAAGCTGTCTTCCTTGTCTGGCCACCTCCCCCCACTAGGGTGTGAGCCCCGGGAAGCCAGGGGCCTCGCCAGTCCCACCTCTAGCGCCCAGAAGGGGGCACTCAGTAAAGGTCTCTGGATTGAATAAAGAATCTTGGCGGAGGTCAGATAGGAATCTGGACTCCACCTCCAGCTGCTCAGAGTAGCCCCAGGCGATCCCTGGCTCCACTCTAGGCAAAGTTCCTGCCTCTCCCTCATTTCTCTATTCCCAGATGTCCTACCCTTTTCCCAGATCTCTGGGGCCCCTCCTTCCCAATCAGCGTCTAACAAAAACTCTTTTGTGATTTTATGCCCCGGGGACTTAATCTGAGTCAATTTGGCATCTCCAGCCCAGGCTCGGCTGAGTCCAAAGGTCTGATCAGTGTTTCCAGCGGACCGGCCAGCAACTCTGTCGTCCGAGGGCTCGGGGCTCCGCGCCTCGCTCCCTGGGCTGCCATTCCTGGGCCTTGTGGAAATAAATGAAGACCAAGCGAGAAAAAGCCAAGGCTATTGATTCAGAGCTTGAAGCTCAGTCAGTCAGTCAGTCAGCCTTGGTCGCTTGCATTTGAAAAGAGACTCAGGGCAGGTGGAGGGGTGGTAACGCTTTATTTATAGCAGAGAAACGAGAAAGATTTAGGTGCCTGGTGCCTTCTCTGGAGGCTGTTGGCGTGGGGAAGCCGGAAGGCAGGGGACTAGAAGCCGGGCATCCCGTACGACTGGCTAGGGGTGCGTATTTGACTTTCTCTGGCTGGTCCTAAGTTGAAAAGTGGACAAAACTTAGGGGGAGTTGTCAGTTCTGGCCGTTTGGAGCCAACTGCTCCAGAAGTTAGCGGTTAGCTTTCCGAATTGTTCCCAGAGATAGTCTGACTTGTTGCAGATGGGACGTATGGATTACCTGGATTTATTGTAGATGAGGAGTTGATTTCCCGGGCAGCTGTCTGCAGGGTGTGGGTGCCCGAGTCCTATATTTCCATGTGGTCTGGCCATTGTCTGTGTGTTCAGGGCAGATCAGTCTGTTGCGGACTCCTCCCTCTTGCCTTGAACGTGTGAACATCCTGGGCCAGTAGAATCGTCAGGTCTTTGATCTCCTCCGTTCAGCAGCTGTCCGGCAGGGCCTTCTCTGTGCAAAGAATGGAGAGAGGTGCGGTGAGAGGGGCAGGAAGGCCTGGCCGCGAGGCGCGCCCACCGAGGCCTGTGATTGGTTCAACGCTGGGGTTCTGAGTTAGGAAGGCTTTATGGATGGTGTGGGGTTTCAGGAGTGGGATCGCTACAGGTGGAACCTGGGGAGAGATGGGGGGGAGATGGGGGGGAGAGATGGGGGGGTACTCTGGGAGGGGAATACGATGAGGCAGGGGGGCAGGTGAAGGGGCCTTAGGTTAGTCTCTCATCAGAATGAGGAGGCTGAATGTACCTAGTCAGCAGTAATAATAATGCCGGCAGTGGGGGCCTGGCTGCTCAGTCGTAGCGCATGTGACTCTTCACCTCAGGGTCGTGAGTTCAGGCCCCGTGCTGGGCACAGAGCAGTTAAGAAGCTTGCCCCGGGTCACACAGTGTCAGAAGGGAGAGACGCTTCGATTTTGTGCTTTGCACAAGATCAGCAGCAGCGGTGTGCCCTCAAACGCCGCCTCCCGAGTCCAGACGCGTGTCCCCATGCAGCATTAACAATTAGCTCTAATAAAAATCAGCTTTTACTAAGTGCCAGCCATAATCCTAAGCATTTGCATTTATTAACTCATTTATTTAAGAAAAAATTTTGTTCGGTTTGCTTTGAGAGAGAGTGTGAGTGGGGCAGGGACAGAGAAAGAGAGAGCCCCAAGTAGGCTCTGCACCGCCGGTGAGGAAGCCGGCGTGGGGCCCGAACTCAGGAAGCATGAGATCATGACCTGAGCTGACCTCCAGAGCTGGAAGCTCACCGGACTGAGCCCCCCAGGCGCCCCTGTACTAACTCATACAATCCTCACACGAGCTCTGGGGGAAGGCGCTGTGACTACGGGTTCCGGGTTCCAGCGCATGGAGGAGAAAACTGGGGAGCCGCGTGGCACAGCCCGGGCCGCGGAGCCTCCAGTCCGCACGCCTGCCACCGAGCCACACCGCGGGCCGCGCCCGGGAGCCAACCCCAGGGCGGTGGTTCTTGCCTTTCTCGATCACGGACCCCTTTGGCACTCTCCCCGGAAAATCCGTGCGAGGGCGCACACGCCCTTAGGAAATGCAGAGCCCCCCGCGCCCTTCCACGGTAAGGGGGCGATGGGGCACGACCTCTGGGGGGCGCGCTGCAGCCAGGGGGACTCTCCAGGCTTGGAAGTCTGAAGACTTGCGTCAGTGACAGAGGGGAAGCAGGGGCGCCTGGGTGGCAGGGGGGGTTAAGCGCTCTTGATTTTGGCTCAGGTCAGGATCTCACGGTGGCGAGATGGAGACCCGCAGTGGGCTTCTCTCTCTCCCTCCCCCTGCCCCTCCCCTACTCACACCCGTGCGTGCACACACACACTCCCTCTCTCTCAAAATAAATAAACATAATAAAAAAACAAAATTCCAAGGGCGCCTGGGTGGCGCAGTCGGCGCAGAGCCTGCTTGGGATTCTGTCCCTCCTCCTCTCTGCCCCTCCCCCACTTGTGCTCTCTTTCTCTCTCAAAATACACAAACTTAAAAAATAAAAAAGTAAACAAATAAAATTCCATAGCTACTTTTATTTACTTGACTAGAGCACAGAGTCCCCATCTTTGGATCAATTCAATTACCCGCCCCTCCCACACACCCAGCCAGCGAACACGCTGGAAGGCGGCTGCAGCTCGGCCCGGGGTCGGGTCCCAGCGGGGCCCTGGCCGCCCCTTGGCGGCTCTTGCTCGAACCAGGCGAACACTCACACGCTTTCTCACGACGACCACTCCAACTCGTCCCTAGTGATTCTTAAAAGGTTTCGAGCGTTAGAAGCAGCAGACTTGCCCACAGTTTAATTCACATCCTCCAAGAGTTTTATCCCGTTTCTCCATGTACTTGGGCTCTTGAGCCTTTACTTGTTTCTCTGGGTAGTAACTGACAGGCCACCATGGCTGGCGTTGGGCTGGGCTCCCGGACCCAACTGTGGTCTCTGTTTCCAAGGACTTCGCAGCCCACAGAGGAAGACCATCACTCCACAAAGAATTGCAAACGCGATGAGGGACCCTAAGTGTGCTGATGTGGGGATTTCAGGAGGGCCTCCCTGAGGCAGTGGCCTCTCGAGCTGAGTCCTGAAGGAGGATATGTCAGTTTGGAATGCTTTGGGCTGCACACAACAGAAAATCTGACCGACGGTGAAACCATAAGGATGTTTATTATTTCCTTAAGTAGTCTAGAAGCAAAGGGGTGCCTGGGGGGCTCAGTTGGTTAAGTGTCCGACTTCGGCCCAGGTCATGATCTCATGGTTCATGGGTTCGAGCCCCGCATCGGGCTCTGTGCTGACAGTTCAGAGCCTGGAGCTGCTTCGGATTCTATGTCGCCCTCTCTCGATCTCTCTCTGCCCTCCCTCCCTCTCTCTCTCAAAAATAAACATTAAAAAAAAAATCAGAGCCCTTTATTTAAAAAAAAAAAAAAAAAGCCTAGAAGCAAAGAGTTTCAGAGCTCTTAGCTCCACAACAGTACCAAGAGCCATGCGGCGATATCCCGACAATTTCCTTGGCTTTTCCCTCCGTCATAAGAGGGTTGCCACAGATTCAGGCGTGGCTTTACTTACATAACATCATTCTGAGGCGCAAAGAAGAGAAAGGGCTTGGGGCGCCTGGGGGCTCAGTCGGAACAGCGTCCTACTTCGGCTCAGGTCAAGGCCTCGCAGTTCATGAGTTCGAGCCCCGCATCGGGCTCTGTGCTGACAGCTCGGAGCCTGGAGCCTGTTTCAGATTCTGTGTCTCCCTCTCTCTCCGCCCCTCCCCTGCTCACGTTTTGACTCTCTCTGTCTCTCAAAAAATAAATGTTAAAAAAAAGTTTTCTTAAAAGAAGAGAAAGGGCTCTGCTTCCCAAGCAGCTCTCTTTCAGAAGGGCACAAGAATTCATCCACAAATTCCCAGGAGTTTTTCTCTTGTGTTTTTTTCCCCCAAAAGTTAGACCAACCAGGATTGATCCCAGAGCACAGCGAGGATCCTACCTTTTCTGAGGATACTGCTGCTTACTAGACCCCTCAAATGAGGATTAAAGGGTTTTACCAATTCTGGACACGGACACCTGGATAATTCAAATAAAATTACCCTGCATCCCAATAACACTTAAACTTTTTAAAGTCATCTTAAAAGCATCAGTGGGGCACCTAGGTGGCTCAGCTGGCTAAGTGTGACTCTCGGTTTCAGCTCAGGTCATGATCTCATGGTTCGCGAATTCAGACCTGCGGCGGGCTCTGGGCTGACAATGCAGAGCCTGCTTGGGACTCTCTCCTTCTCTCTGCCTCTCCCCTGCTTGCTCCTCTCTCTCTCTCTCTCTCCCTCTGTCCCCCCCCCCCTCTCTCAAAATAAATAAATAAACTTAAAAAGAGAAGCATCAGAGAAGTAACAAGATTTGAGGACTCGCTGAATTGAGATGCAGAGATACTGAAGAGGGCAAAGTGGAGAAGTGAAGTGTCTTCTGAAGGCTGCTCATGCCTTGGGGCTTTGTTCTGGAAAAGACTGAACTAAGGAGCCGAAATAGCTCAGCTGGGAGAGCGTTAGACTGGAAAAGACTGAACTGCAATTGCGGCCGCAGAGAGGGGCAAGGGTGAAAATTTCAAAGTCACATGGTTCTGGATTGTTAGTGCCCTCAGGAGCTGGTAAATCGTAAATTCTTGTTAGAGGAAGACAATGTTATCTTGAACCTCAAGGTATTTCTATAAATAATTTTCAACAACAATGGCCAGTGCACAAAGGTAGCCCAAGGATATCAGACAGCATGAATAAGAACAGTAGGTACAACAGGCCATGAGGGGCTCATAGGGTCTCCTCCTCCTTGAAATGATCCGCACAGATTACAAAGCCAAGAATGGAAGAGTTGGCTGGGAAATGGAAACTTTAAAAAAAATGGTATTACAAATGTTAAATGGGGGGGGGGGGAATGTAAATTCTGGGACTTAAAACTGCAATAACCAAAATTAAGAACTGAAACAGAGTTTTACCAGCAGATTAGAAATAGTAAAGGAGGGCGCCTGGGTGGCTCCATTGGTTAAGCACCCAACTTCAGCTCAGGTCATGATCTCACGGTTTGTGGGTTCAGGCCCCGCATCGGGCTCTGTGCTGACAGCTCAGAGCCTGGAACCTGCTTCGGATTCTGTCTCCCTCTCTCTCTGCCCCTCCCTCACTCATGCTCTTTGTCTCAATAAGAGATAAACATAAAAAATTTAAAAAAAAAGAAAAAGGAAAGGAAAAATTAATGAACTGGAACACAGGTCAGAAGAAAATACCCAGAATGATGCATAATGGGGAAAGAAGAAAGAAAATGCAGAGGGGCGGATATGGATATCACAGTGAGAAGGTCGAAGCAGAGTCCAAAAGGAAAGGAAAGAATGGACATGAGCAATATTTGGCGAAACAATGGCTCAAAAATGTCTACACATTAAATCATACATTTAAGAATCCAACAAATCCTAAGCAGGATAAATAAATATCTTACACATTAGTGACACTACAGAAAACCAAAGACAAGGAGAAAATAGTAAAAGCGGTCAGAATAAAACAGACAAATTACCTTGAAAGGCCACAAGAGGGGCACCTGGGTGGCTCAGTAGGTTAAGTGTCCAACTTCAGCTCAGGTCATGATCTCGTGGTTTGTGAGTTCGAGCCCCGTGTGGGGCTCTGGGCTGACAGCGTCAAGCCTGCTTCGGATTCTCTTTCTTCCTCTCTCTCTTTCAAAAACAAATAGTTAAAAAAATTAAAAGCCACAACATTCAGAGGACCTGCACTTCTCGATTTCAAAGCTTACTACAAAGCTACAGGAATCAAGGCAGTGTGGTGTTGGCATAAGCGGACAGACAGGTCAGTGGAATAGAATTCAGAGTCAGGATAAATCCTCACATTTATGGTCAATTGATTTTCAACATGGTGCCAAAAATCCAGTAGGGACAAAACAGTCTTTTCAATAAACAATTCTGGGACAACTGTATATCCATGTGGATGTCCATTTGTACGTACACATGAATAAAAGTGGACCCCTACCTCATGTGATACACAAAGATTAGCTCTAAATGGGACAAAGACCTAAAAATATAAAATTCTTAGAAGAAAACAAACACAGGAGTACATCTTTGTGACCTTAGGTTAGGCAATGGCTTTCTAGATATAACACCAAAAGCATAAACAACTAAGGAAAAAATAGATTAGACTATATGAAATTTAAAACTTTTGTGCTTCAAAGGATACCATCATGAAAGTGAAAACACAAGGGCACCCGGCTGGCTCAGTAGAACATGCAACTCTTGACCTTGGGGTCATGAGTTCGAGCCCCACACTGGGGGTAGAGTTTACACAAACAAAAAAGTGAAAAGACAATCCACAGAGTGGGAGGAAATATTGGCAAATCATATATACAATAAAGGACTTTTAATGAGAATCTATAAAGAGCTCTTACAATTCAGTAGTAAAAAGACAAATAACAGGTAAGTAATGGGCAAAGGATTTGAACAGACGTTAATCCAAAAAAGACATACAGGGGCGCCTGGATGGCTCAGTGGGTTGAGTGTCCAACTCTTGATTTCAGCTCAGGTCATGATTTCATGGCCGTGAGAGCAAGCCCTGCGTTGGGCTCCACACCGGCAGCACGGAGCCTGCTTGGGAGCCTGCTTGGGATTCTCTCTCTCCCTCTCTCTCTTCCCCTCCCCTGCTCGTGCTTTCACTCTCTCTCAAAATAAATAAATAAACATTAAAATAATGAAGACAAATGGCCAATAAGTACGTGGAAAAATGCTCAACATCATTAGCCGGTAGGGAAAGGCAAATCAAAACCACAATGAAAAGTACTTCATCTCGCACCCACCAGCCCTAAAAAGGAAGGAAGTACTGATATATGCTACAGTATGGATGGACCTTGAAAAAATGCGAAGTAAAAGGAGGGAGACATAAAAGGCCACATATTGAATGATTCCTTTTATATGGAATTTACAGAATAGGAAACAATCTGTAAGGACAGAAAGTAGATGACTGGTCACCTAGGGCTGACAGGCAGGGGCTGGGGGGTGGATGGGGGAATGAAGGTGACATCTAAATGATAAAAAGGTCTGTTTCTGGGGTGATAAAAGTGTTCGAAAATTTGTGGCAATGGTTGGACAACTTTTGTAAATATACTAAAAACCCACTTAATCGTATACTTTATCATTTATTTATTTTTTACCTTTTTAAGAAAAATTTAAAGTAAGCTCTACATTCAGTGTGGGGCTCAAACTCACAACTCTGAGATCAAGAGCCGCATGTTCTACTGACTGAGCCAGTCAGGCACTCCTAGTTGTACGCTTTAAATGAGTGAGTTATATGGTAAGTGAATTACATCCCAATGAAGCTGTAAGAAGAGAGAAAGAAAGAGAAGAAAAGAAAAGAAAAAAGGAAAAGGAAAAGAAAAAGAAAAAGAATAGAAACTATTCCGTTTCAGGGCACCTGGGTGGCTCAGTCAGTTAAGCATCTGACTCTTGATTTCAGCTCAGGTCACGATCTCATGGTTTGTGAGATCAAGCCCCATGTCAGGCTCTGCACTGACAGCACAGAGATTCTCTGTGTCCCTCTCTCGCGCTCTCTCCCTCTCCCTCTCTCTCTCTCACTCTCGCTCTCGCTCTCAAAATAAATAAATAAATAAATAGACTTAAAAAAAGACAATGGCTATCTGACTGGATTATACAAAAATATTTTTTAATGTTTTATTTATTTTTGAAAGAGAGAGAGAGAGAGAGAGAGCGCAGGGGAGGAGCAGAGAGAGAGGGAGACACAGAATCCAAAGCAGGCTCCAGGCTCTCTGGCCTGTAGATACAGGGCTCGAACCCATGAACTGCGAGATCTGCGAGATCGTGACCTGAGCCGAAGTCGGATGCTCCAATGGACTGAGCCACCCTGGCACCCCAGAATTTTTTTTTTTTAGATCCAACTATTATACTTTTTACTAAAGATAAAGAAAGATACTTATAATTATAAAAAGGTTCAGTGGTTTCAAAAAAAAAGTTCAAGAGTTCAATTCACCAGGAATATATAACGTAAATTTTTATACCCAATAACATGATCTCAATGTATTTAAAGCAAAAATTAAAGTAAACAAATACCTGATCATAATACAGATTTTCACATTCTCTTTCAGTAGACAAGAAAACCAGTAAAGATGTGGAAGATTTGTGGTGCACCTGGGTGGCTCCGTCGGTTAAGCATCCGACTTCAGCTCAGGTCATGACCTCATGGTTCGTGAGTTCGAGCCCCGCATCGGGCTCTGTGCTGACAGCTCAGAGCCTGGAGTCTGCTTTGCATTCTGTGTCTCCCTCTCCTTCTGCCCCTCCCCTGTGCATGCCCTCTCTCTCGTCTCTCAAAAATAAATAAACTTTAAAAAAAAGATCTAGAAGATTTGAATAATACTATTAACTATCTGTACCAAATAAATATATAGAATACTATATCTGAAAAACTGCAAAATACACATTCTTTTCAAACACACACATAGTATTTATAATTGACCGTATACTAAGCCATAAAGCTAGTTTCAACAAATCCAAAGGGTTAAACTCATTCAGAGTTTATTCTTTAGCCACAACACAATTACGTTAGACATCAAAAACAAAAGGACAGCTAGAAAACCCCAGATGTTTGGAAATAAAATAATATACTTCTAAATAATTCATGAATCAAAGAAGAAATTATAATGAAATTACAAAGTCTGAAATAAATAATTAAAAACTATTACATATCAAAAGTTGTGGGTTACAAGTTATTGATGGAAATTTATAGCCTTACACGGTTAAATCAGAAGAAAATTTGAAAATTAATGAACGTAGACACATCAAAAAGTAGAAAAATAGCAAATTAAATTTGATGAAATTAGAAATAAGGGAATAATAAAGATAATTGAAAGCATACATTACACACAATAGAATAAAAATAAAGTAAGTTGGTACTTTGAGAAGACTAATGAAACTGATCAATCTTTGATCAAATGAAAAAGAAAAAGAGAGAGAGAAGGCCCAAATGAACGCTGTAAGGAATGAAAATGAAAAACAGGGCATTACTATAGTCCCTACAGATCTTCAGAAGAAACCAACAGGATATTAGGAACTTGACAGTAAAGCATCAGAAAATTTTTATGGAATGGATAAATTCCCAAGGGGGAAAAAAGACAGCTTATAAAATACCTAAGAAAAACCAGGAATTCTGAATAGACCAGTAATTTAGAAGAATTTAAACACCAGTCTAAAATTTTCCGAGTCCCACATGGCTTCATCAGCCACTTCTACCTTACAGAAGATATGACGTCAATATCGTGCAAACCCTTTCAGAGAAAAGAATGAAATCTGCCAACTCATTTTGAGCCTAGTACAATATATCATAAATACATATTCTTAAAATGTTCCGAAGGGAAGATGGAGTAGGGGGACCCTAAGCTCACCTGTCCCATGGATTCCACTAGATAACACATCAGTTTAAATAACCTAAAATTTTCTATATATTACTATGTTTTGACATCCTAGAAAAACCTTTTCTGGCTTGGGAGAGACAATTCTCCTCCTTCCCCTCCTCCCCCCTCCCCCCCCTTTTTAAAATGTCTATTTTTGAGAGACAGAGCAGGCAGTGGAGAGTCAGAGAGAGAGAGGGGAAGGAAGAGAATCCCGAGCAGGCCCTACGCTGTCCGCACAGAGCCCACCTCGGGGCTCAATCTCAGAAACAGTGAGTTCCTGACCTGAGGCAGATGCTTAACCCCCCCGGGGCCTCCCAGGCGCCCTGAGAGACAACGCTTAAGAGACAACGCTTAAGAGACAACGCTTAAGAGACGGCCCAGCTGGGAGCATCACGCAGAGCCGGCCCTCCTCTGTCCAGCCCTTTTCACCCCAGGAGGCAATACTCCTCGGCATTAATCATCCCAGGGCCAGGTGCCAGGCAGCTAGGGCCCGGCCCTATAACCCAAAGCTGGCCCCAACTATTCAAGCTCGTCAGTCCTAAACCCTTCCCTGCCTTACCTTTTCCCCAGAAACCCCGAGAAAGTCTGTGGCCTAAACCTTCTCTTCTATCTTCTGCCTCCTGACTCTGGTCTTTCCAATGTAGCCCAGTGAAAGCCTTTTTTTTATTTTTATTTTTTAACCTACAAAAATGGGTTTGCATCTCCTGTTTCTAGGACCTGTGAGTTTTTTTTCCCACCCTCTGCTCTTTTCTGTCTCTTCTGTGACTGCATCTGACTACCTCTTTATGAGGTTTTTATAACCACAAAATATGTAATCTTGTTTCTAAAGACTGATAGTATGAGGAAGGGAAGCTACAGGTAAATCCCATTCATGAACAATGATACAGAAGTTCTAAAAAAAAGAATTAGGAAGTTGAATCCAGCAATATATAAAAACGAATGACACATTATGTCCAAGTTATGTTTATTATTATTTTAGTAATACAAGCTGATTTAACTTTTTAAAAAATCAATTAATGAATTTACCACATTAACAAACCAAACAAGAAAAATCATAGATCATCTCCATAGCTGCAGGAAAAATATTTAATACAATTTGACATATATTTATGATACAAAACTCTTAATGAGTGTGCCTGACTGGCTCAGTTGGTAAAGCATGCGACTCTTGATCTCAGGGTTGTGAGTCTGAGCCCCAAGTTGGGGCTAGAAATTACTTGGGGAAAAAAAAAAAAAGCTCTTAGCAAACTAGGAATAAAAGGGGACTTTTAAAATAATTTTTGTAAACATTTTTATTTATTTTTGAGAGACCAAAATAGAGCGTGAGTGGGGGAGGGGCAGAGAGAGGGGGAGACACAGAATCGGAAGCAGGCTCCAGGCTCCGAGCCGTCAGCCCAGAGTCCGAGGTGCGGCTCACAACCATGAACTATGAGATCATGACCTGAGCCAAAGTCGACAGTCAACTGAGTGAGCCACCCAGGTGCCCCCATCTCCCTTTTTTAATGAAGTTAAAAATACCCTGTTATACTGCATACATCCTTATTACATACTGCCCCTTCCTATGCACGTAGATACTTCCACGCAAGTTTTGTGCGCAGTTGTACACTTAAGAATATGACCACTGTATCTTATGATTGCTTTAAGGGATTTCCGAAGATTAGTTCACTATGTAACTTCTGCCTCATGTACTGATTTTAGAACCTAACCTTGGTATAAGGTACAGCTCTATTGTTGACAGATTTAAGAGCTATTTAGGAGATTTGGTGACTGCCTGGAATAGAAGGGAGGAGAAATTTGACAATAAATTATATTAACAAAAAAAAAAAAAAAAAAAGGAAGAAGGAGAGCGATTCCCAGGTCTCTTGCCTAAACAACTGAGTAGGTGGTGGTTCTGTTTATTGCGATGGGGCTCACTGGGGTAGGAAGAATTGGGGGGTAGAGATGATCACTTATTTTTCTCAATATTTTATGAAAAATTTCAAAAATGCAGAAAAGTTGACAGATCTTATAGTGAACACCGTATAACCACCACCTAGGTTCTACAACTCATATTTTCTTTTTCATATCTTCCCACACACCCAGAGGAGTTCCTTACTGAATATGCTGAATCTGTGGGATCTAAGAGACTTTCAAGTGTCCTGTCTAGAAGGCTACTGGTCTCGAGTGCAGAAGCACATTCAAAAAGCAGGCTGCACGCGCCTTCCCGTCTTCACCTCCCAGTCATACTCAGTTCCCTAGAGTTAGGTCTTTAAAAAAAAAAAAAAAGTTGTTTATTTATTTTTATGTTCTCTCTATGCTCAATGTGGGACTTGAACTCACAACCCTGAGATCAAGAGTCACATGCTCTTCTGACTGAGCCAGCCAGGTGCCCCTAGAATGCAGCTTTTAACATCTTTCTTCTCTTTACAATTTTTATTTATCTCTCTCTCTCTCTCTACCTATTTAGGAGAGAAAGAGTGTGCACGCATGCGCATGGGGAGGGACGAGGCGGAGAGAGAGAATCTCAAGCAGGCTCCATGCCCAACGGAGAGCCTGACTCGGGGCTCGATCTCACGACCGTGAGATCACGACCTGAGTGGAAATCAGAGTCTGATGCTCGCGGGCGCCTGGGGGGCTCAGTCGGTTGAGCGTCCGGCTGCGGCTCAGGTCATGATCTCACGGTTCGTGGGTTCGAGCCCCGCGTCGGGCTCTGTGCTGACAGCTCGGAGCCTGGAGCTGCTTCGGATTCTGTGTCTCCCCCTCTCTCTGCCCCTCCCCTGCTCGTGCTGTCTGCGTCTCTCAAAAATAAATTAAAAAAAAAAAAAAAAAAAAGAAGAGTCTGATGCTCAACGGACTGAGCCACCCAGGCGCCTCTACCATCTTCCTTCTAAAGGTATTTTCACTAAGGACACCAACTACTGAAGACCCCAGAGCTGAACTCCTCCTCCCCCCGGGAAACTGCCTTACCCCACAGTCACCCAACTCGCCCTCTCTCTAGGGTGTCTCTGGCAGCAAGCTCGTTCTTTCGATCTCGTCTTCTAAATCTCTGACACATGCCCTCTCCCTCTTCATCCCCTGTGCCATTAAAGTTCTGGATCTCAAAGTTTCCCATTTCGGTGACTTGGCGACTACAGTTTCAACCTCTGAACTACCGGTCCCCATCTCTAGCCTTTCTCTAGCTTCCCTAGTCGTCTGTCCATCTCACTTATCTTTTGAAAAAGTCTGTTCACATCACTTTGCTTTCACAGTATTTTACAGGTGCTTATACCCAGGTCGGCACGACTTCCGCAGACCTTCGAGACCTTCCAGAAAGCAGGACTACTCCTAAATCCACAACCTCACGCCCAGTTGGCCACCCCCACCATTTTTACTACGTATTGGCTCTTCAAATATACCAGCCAGGCTCTCTGCTTTATCACCTCCTCCGTGAAGACCTCCCTGAACGCTAGTCTCGGGGACTCCCACGGAATCCTGCGAATACATCTAATCGTTCCGTATTCAAGTCTCCACAGAGGTAAAACTCCTTGAGCGCGGGGCTTCGGTCTCCTCCGCGGCCGAATACTCAGGCTCGCTGCCTCGGACTGCTCTGCCTAGCACAAAACGGACACCCTTCGTTTCCTCAGCCGAAGTCTGCACACGGCCAGGGCTTTGTACACGCTCGCCTTCCGCTCCTGCAAAATCCCGCCCAAGCCTGAATTCCTTCTGGAAGCTTCCCGAGTAGTCAGCGGCGCGGGCTCCCGCACCCAGGGCCCCTGGGCTTCGTACACTGTATTCCAACAGGCCGTCTCTACGGCTGAGCGCCGTGCTCGGACCCCGCCCCTCCTCCTCGGTCACCGGCGCCACGCCCTCCGCGCTCCCGGGCTCCGCCCCTGCCGCCCGGAGGGACGAGGCCGGCCGCCTGCCGAGCGCCGGGCGCTTTCCCCCGCCTCCCCGCGTCCCTCCCAGCGGCTGCTGCGCCCGGGAACCTTCGGGCGGGCGCGATCCTACCTTTCTGACTCCCCCTCCGGGGCTCGGCGCTGCGCTTCGCAAACGCTGCGGGGAAGCACCGCCGGGCAGCTCGCGAAGGGACGCGGCCCTCGGCCGGCGGCGCCGCCCCCTCCCCGCTCCCGGCCTGGGCGGCCCCGCGCGCGGCCCGGGCCCCGGCGGCCGTCGGGAGGGCGCGCAGGCGCGGAGACGCCCCCCGAGGCGCGGGAGCGGGCGGGGGGGCGGCGCCGGTGGACCCGCTCCCGCGCGGTCGGGACGCCGCTTCGTTAGAAGCAGCCACCGGCCGAGTGTAAAGCAGCAAATAAAGGGGAGGCTGGCGGGAGCCGAGGGGCCGGTGTCTGGGAGCTGCCGGGCCCAGCGTGTCGGGGCGCACGGCGGTCCTTGCCGCGCCTCCCTGGGCCACTGCTGGGGCCGGAGGAGCCCCGCTTTGTGGCCGCTTGTGCTGGCGGCAGAGGCACGGAGGCCGTGTCCCCGTGCGGGTCTGCGGTGCCACCCCTCAGCTCCCGTTTCCCGGGGGCGCCTCCTGCCCCTCCCCTCAGCCATGCGCGCCGCACCTCCCAACTGGACCCCGGGTTCCTGCCTGCTGGCCGCCCGCCGGGCGCCGCACAGCGCGAATCTGACCCCTGCCTGAGCCCGCAGTGTCTGCGAGGGCGGAGGTGCCGAGAGGCGCTTCAAACCCTTGCGGGCGAGACGTTCGTGGCGAGCTCCTGCTTCTCATTCCCGCCACGTCTGGAAGGGAGACCAAAGGACCAAAGCTTCGGGCCCTTTCAGCCTTGGCGCTTCTCTGCCTGAGCTGTACCTGCCGCCTTGCACCTGATACTTGTGGGGAGGCTCCGACCTCACCCCTGCAGAGGCTTCCCCAGGGTAGCCACACCCTCAGCCCTACTCCCGCCTGGACCGGGGCCTCGCAGCCCCCTGCAACCCCACTGATCACGCCTGCTGGGCTCCCGGGACGGGAGCAACTTGAGCGAAGGGGCTGTGCGTTTTGCGCACGTGTACCCCCTGCTGTGTAGCGTAGCGCGCCGCCGCGGGCAGGCGGTCAGTGAACGGGTATGGAATAAATCGAGGCATAGACTCCAAGGATCAAACGGGAAGATCTTAAAATGTAGGGCTGGGTGATGGCACTTTGGGGGCTCACCAAAGCCACGACACCGTATCTTTTTTTGCCTGTAAGTGACGCTAGCTAGCTAACGAGATGACACTGTTTTTCAAATATGTTAATAAATTCAAGATGACAGGTAGTGAAGCTGAGCTGTGTAGGTATGGTACCCGTGGCCTGTGGAATGCTTCTGCCCAGGCGGAGGGGGGCAGGGCAGCGGGCCTGGGGGCGCCAGGCAGCGAGAACCCAAGCAGGCTTAGGAGGGTGTGTTTGTACCGGGGACATTAAAGACAACGAGGACGGCAAATCCAAGAGGTGTTTACTGTAGTGAGTGTTCATGGAGGGTGCGGCTCCCCCAGTCTGATCCTCCGAGGCTCTGGGGTGACTCACTCTTCCTTGGGCTCTGGGGGTGGGGCTGATGCTTCTTCCCCTAGTTGGCGCTGCTCCCCGTGGCCCTTGGCATCCCCAGTGTCTCCAGCCACTAGAGCCACATTCCTCAGATAGTAAGTGTTGAAGCAGTTGGCCTGTTCATCTCCGGGACTCCGGCTACAGCAGAAAGCAGAGTCTCGCCAGAAGTTACGGCGGGGACCACACAGGTCCTCGATGAAGGCTGATTTCTGATGAAGGAGAAGAGTAAAGCAGAGATGATGGGGAAGAAGGGGGTGTCTGAGGTCAAGCATCAAGACTTGGGTGCTCGAAGTCCCCTTTCCCTCGGCTTGTCTCCCTGGATCCCTTTCTGGGGCCAGAGAGAGTGCAGGGCTGCCACGCACACCTGGATTCCTTGTGACAGACATATGTGCACATCTGGAAATGCCTAAAGCTTGGGGCCCGGAGAAGGCATGACAAGAACTTAGAGGTGGGGAGCCGATCAGGTCAGAATGAAACCTTCTGGCACCAAGAAAAAAGATCGTCCCCATGCGTCCTCTTTATTTCTGTGGGCAGGTGTGAGGTACTGAAGAGAAGGGGTAGCCTGCAGTGCTAGCCCCCTCTCTCCCCTCCTCTGCTTTCCTTCGGAGACTATGACCCCCTGCGGCCCTCGCTCACCTCCTCCTCAGCACAGCAGGCCTGTTCTGGAAACGGCAGCTCACAGCAGTGGGCAGTCATGTTCTGGATTAGCCCAGGAATCTGTTTGCTATGTTGGTGGGAAAGGGTCAGGGTCAGGGTCTCTGTGCATCCCTAGGCATCAAAATGGTGCTCGGAGACCACAGTTTTGCTCTTACCGAGAGTGCCCCAGAGGATGGCCCAGAAGGGAGGTTTTTGGGGAAGGGAAGAGGGTTAGGGAAGAACTGGGCAAGACTCACTGCTTGGAGAGAACTCTTCCATTTCCACAGAGATAGCCCATGAGGTTGGGGGTAACTCGGCTGAGGTCAAGGGTCAAGATGTCTCGGTCGTAGTTGGGGAAGGGCGCCCGGCGGGCAAAGCACTCGTCACGGGCAGGGCTAGGAGGGTAGTGGCAGCACGAGTGGTGGTGGGTCTTTACAGACTGTTCGCGGTCACAGTATCTGTCAAGGGCATCCTCCCACTGTGGGCCAGAGAGAGGGAAGTCAGAAGTCTGGACACTCGGCCTTTCTCCTCCGACCCTCTACTTCCCTTACCGCCCTGCACTGGGAGATGAGGGACCCCGGCCACAGGTGCCGACACGGAAGGGCAAAGAACCAGAGGGCAAGGAGGCAACTGTGGATGTACGGCGCTGGGAAGGTGGAAGGCCGGAAGCACAAACGGGGCTTGGAGCTGGGGCCACGGGAGATGAGCTGGAATGGTAGACGAGGGGGTCAGGCGAGGCCCGAGCCGGACGGGTGGAGGGCACACCGGGGGGGCATGCGTGGGATGCGGGTGGTCGGGGCCAGGAGTGCAGGATGAAGGCTTAGGACGAACAGACTCGGATGGCGAACACAGTGGATGGACGGACACTTGCAAGCAGACGAACGGGCAGACGCGCTCACGGTGGGGAGGTACATGGACAGACGGACGGCCCGGCGGGATCAGAGGTCGGAGACGGGCAGGTGGGATCAGAGGTCGGAGACGGGCAGGCGGGCACACAGGCTCCTGGGGGGGCTGGGACGCCCACTTACAGCCTCCTGCGCACAGGTGTGGTTGTCCCCCGGCCGGCAGCAGCGCTGGAACTCCCCCTCTAGCCAGATCAGTGCCTGCAGCTGTCTTTGGACGGGGTCGGTGGCTGCTAGGTTGCGTGGCACAGAGCGGAAACGTCTTAGGTGGCAGATGTTCTTGATGTTGTCCGGTGTGGGAACCCCGGGGGGGAAAGGCAGCTCGGGGCCCGAGGAAATAGCAGGCTGGCGGCTGGGGCAGGCCCGGAGCTGGTAGTGCGGCCGGGGGGCCTCCTTCTGAAAGCAGGAGAACCGAGCCTCCCCCTGCCGGTTGCAGCACCAGTGGGGCCGGGTCTTGACCGAGAACTCGGCCTCACAGAATCGGATCATTGCGTCCTCCCACTAGAGCAAGAGGGATGGATCAGCCCAGCAGCCCATTGTCCACATTCCTGTTTTCCTCCCAGGCTCCAGAAAAGGACCCTGGGCAGGTAGATAAGAAAGAAGCAGAGGCTGTTCTCTGCCCTCCCAGCATACCGAGGGGCCCCAAGGCGGGGCCCACAGAAGGGGCCTGAGGCTCCTACGTGCCTAGGCCTAGGCCTCTGGTCCTTCAAACACACAAAGACTGTCCAGAGGTTAAAGGGCAGCCCCGGCATCAAGAGCCCAACACTTACCACGAGTTTTGCACAGTCCAAGCGGTTTACGTGGCTGTGACAGCGGCAGCAGCGGGAATATCCAGTCTCCAGTAAGTTGAGAGTCTCACCCTGGCGGGTAAGGTGGGAGTAGCCAGAGCGTGGCAGGTTCCAAGGGCCGTACATCACATGCTGACGGTTAGGAAGGCAGATCTGGTCCAAATTGTCTGGAGAGGGCCGCCCGGGGGGGAAGCCGTCCAGCCGGTGGCCCCAGCCCCCCGGGGATCGGCCCTGTTGGCAGTGCAGGGCTGGGTTCCAAGACTCAGGCTCGGGGGTGCTACGGTCCATGAGAGGCTCTTCTAGAATGGGGAAAACAGAAGGAAGGAGAACGGGTAGAGGAACAGAGCAAGTCTGGGTGAGCTCAGAGGACTGAAAGAACTTGGGGTGAGGAGAAGGGGTTGGGAGGATACAGGGGGGAAAGAGACAGACATGAACTTGTGGCTTTTACCTTCAGAATGGCTGATAGAAAGGGAAGAGAACTGGGCATGAAAGATGTCATCTTACAGCCCCCACAAGGCAGGCCTGCTCCCCTGTGCTGCCTCCCACCCCAGGGCCCTGAGCACTAACGCTGGGGCATGGACAGACCAGAGCTGTCACTCACCCTCTCTCTGGTTAGATGGGAGGGTCATTTCCTCCTGATACAGGAAAGGTGGGTCTACTGGGGTAGGAGATGTGTCAACAGAAGCCATGTTGGGATGGACTGGAAGGGGGGAACATGCCCAGTTGCCACTCATAAAGAGGAAGTCAATACAGACATGAGAGAAGACAAATGCTCCTTTTATGCCATTAATCTCATAACTTTATAAAATGGGTCTTGTTTCCCCTTTTTCACAGTTGAGGAAACTAAGGCTTGGGGAAAGGTTATACAGCTGGCGCGTGGCAAGGTCCCCAACACCCACATGCATTGGGAGGGTGAAGAGGAGAGGGAGTCACTTACTTTCCTTCTGCTCAACAGGGGCCTGAGGAGGGGGCAGCTCTTCTTGGAGGGGGATGGCTTCCTGAGGGAGAGGAGGATCTGCTGCGAGACAGGAGTGAGGGCCCAAAGAAGCAAGGGTTAGACTGATGTCAGCAGTAGTGGGGGGGGGGGGGTGAGGAT
>CM053570.1:2208142-2314121 GCA_028646485.1 Cryptoprocta ferox
CCCCAGGGCGAGGAATGGGCAGGGCCTTCTCACCCCTCCCCACCTGACCAGCAACCTGGGGTGGGGGCGGTAACTGGGAAGGGTGGACTTACCTTCGCTCTGTTCCTCAAAGTGAAAGCCATGCGGAGGGGTGTCAGGGTGATCCATGGAGAGGGCCCGGGCCTGGGGTGGGGAGGGGGGCGCTGCATAGCCGACTAGAGGGAAGAGGGGATAGTCAGAGCGGCCAGTCTCTCCGGGACCCCCATCCCCGTGCTGCTCGCCCAAGCTCTCACCTTCGTGCACGTGATAGGGGAGGGGCTCTGGCCCCAGCTCCCTCTGCCCTGAAAGAAGAATGGAGAGTCAGGGGTGGTTCTGAGGAGCCCTTTCTTGGCCCCAAGCACAGGATGCGGGGACAGTAGACATCAAGGGTATAGGCAAGATGACCAAGCCAGTGCTCCTGTCCCCTAATCAATCCACACACACCCCCTCCCCCACAAACCCACCCAGGTGGGACTGATTGGGTTCTGAGAAAGCCATGATGTTCTGACAGCCTCACCTCCACCAGGCTCAAAGCCTTGGGTTTCCTGAGTCCAGGCTTGAAGGGGGTGTGACATGGGGCTGGGGGTGGGAGGGAGGGGGTGGTGGAAGCCCGAATCTCCTGCCAGTGTCTCTCCGTCGGGGCCTCGGGGCCCTCCTCCTCTCAGCTCTGATGCTTCTCTAGTTTTCTAGAGGAGCAAGTCCCAACTTTGAACCGCTTGGGGTCTCACCGGTCCACCTCCTCCAGGCCCTCTGAACTTCTGGTAAGAAGCCCACGCTGGTTTAAGTGCCTCCCCTTCAGCTGGTCCCAGATCCTCCTTAGCTTAGGTCTCAATTTAGGGGCCTGGGGACTGGGATGATTCAAGACTCCTGAGACACACTGCCCCACGGCTGCAGGGGAAGGTACGGCTTGTAGCTGAGCTGCAGTCACCGAAGACTAGCCCCTGTGAGAACAACCAGACGGGCCTTCCAGATACAGATCGGATCGGTGGCACTGTGTCCAGCCCCCAGCAGATGATGTGTGTGTGCTAGATAGAGTGTGTCTGGCCCCGGGTGCATGGACACCCTCTCCACTCCTCTCCTAACCGGTCGGGCTCTCTGGCTCAGCAGATCAGTTTCGAGTAGCCTGGGGGCCCCGTTCCCTCTGTGTCCCCTGCCGGACAGGCCCCATATGTACGTCTTACTGAGGCAGAACCACTCACTCTGGGAATCTACCCACCGAGCTGTCCATTTGACTCCAATTTTATGTCTTCCGGAAGCAGTCTGCAGGGAACTCTCCTTCTGTGCACCTGCTCCCCTCCCCGGTTAAAGGCTCCAGGACCCAGGCCCACCTGGGGACTGCTCAGAAATTCAAGGCCAAGTGGACCATCCCCTTCTGGTGGTGAGCCATTCAGAGGATGGCTGGGCCCAGGCCCCAGGCCCCGACTGGCCAGGGCCTCTTCCCGAGTGCCGGCTCCAACCCCAACTCACCTCCACTGGAGGCTCCAGAAGCAACAGCCAGACAGGCCAAGACCAAGGCTGCTCTGTACGTGGTCCCCATCCTGGGGCAAGGACTGGCTGGTGGCACCTAGGAGGTGGGTGTCTCAGGTGGGTCTGGACGTGAAGGGCTGGGCTGCCGGGAGCCTGCTTCTCCGGTTGCTGTCAGCACTGCTGTGAGGCTCGGGGCTGGCTCCTTCTCCTTTTATTCGGCTATCTGGGGATCACTCCCTCCCTCCTACTTCCTGCCATGACTCAGTCCCAGCTGCTGCTCCTCTGGCCCGGCAGCCGCTCCTCCCAAACTCACCCTGACGCCGCCTGCGGATTGAGGAGAATGGGGTGAGGAGAGGAGAGCATTCTTGTGATCCCCAGAGAAGTGGATTCCGAGACTCATGGAGTAAGAGGTGCTGAGACCTTCCTTTCCACTTCAGGGCCTCCGTCCGCATGCTGCGTGCTGTGGGCCAGTGCAACCTGCTGAACTGGGGTTGGGGAGCGGGGTACTTAGGAACCCTGGGTAGGGGGCAGGGCAGCGACCCCAGGAGCTCCCCTACCAGCGAGAGGCCAAGGCTGCCCCCCTTCTGCTGCCCCAGCACCCCAGGATGAAAGAGACAGAGACAGAGTCAAACTCCCTTTTATCCCTATTCAGGAATCAGAGACGAAGACACACGCCCAGGAGCTTCCAGTTTTTTCTTTATTGTTTCACTCTCCTCACACGCAGACGACCTCGGCTTCCCCCATGACATCTGTTCGCAGGAGGGCAAACTCCTGCCCCCGCACACGGTCGGAGGGGCCTCCCGCTGCCCGCAGCCGGGTCAGGCCCTCCTGCGCGAAGTCGGGCATCTGCACCCAGCAGCTCAGAACACCTGCTCGGCGTCCGGGACCCTGGCGCTCTGGAGCTCCAGCAGCCGCCGCACGGCCTCGGCCAAGTCCCGCTCCCCAAGCTGGCGGTTCTCTCGGGTCCGAATGTTCACTGTTCCCCTACTCTGCTCCTTCTGGCCAACCACTGCGGGAAGAGGGGAGGGTTGAGGCTGTCAGGGTGCATTTCTCCACTCGGGAGATGCAACAATTCAAGAGGCCTAAATCTTTAGGAAGGGCAAGAGCAGAGGCCAGATTCGGTTCAGGAAAAGGGTATATTTAGCTGCCTCTTGCTTCCAGGGCCCTGATCATCCTGACGGATAAGGCAACCACAGACATTGTCCACATGCCTTATCACGTCTACTCAGGAGCCCAGGGGTCGGAGAGCAGGGTCAGCCAGAAAAAGACAAAGAGACCAAGAAGCAGACCCAGAGACAAACCGTGTGTGTGGGCATTAGAGAGAGGGGAGGATGGCAGGGGTACAAGAAACACACGCAAGCCCATGGGCTCATGGGGTGACTTGCTCTAAGCGCTCACGGGCAAGTGGGAGTGCAAAACGAGAGAATCAAGTAATGTGGCAGAGGGGTTTCTGCTCCTTGCCTTCAAGACAGAGCTCTGAGTGGGGAAATGAGAAGAGGAGCAAGGGGGCCTGAGTCTTCTCCTTACGGCCTTTCTTATCATCCCTTAGGGCTAATTCCAACTAAGTCTAGAATAAACAAAGCTAACTAATTAACCCCTGATTAATCCTTCCTGTCCCTTTCTCTCTGATGCTCCTTTGGTTAATTAACCTAACAGACACCAAGAGGTAGGATGAGGGGCAGTACAGAGCCTGCTTGGGATTCTCTCTCTCTCTCTCTCTCTCTCTCTCTCTCTTTCTCTGCCCCTCCTCTGCTTTCTCTTTCAAATTAAATAGACTTAAAAACAAAAACAAACAAAAAAAAAACAACCCCCCAAATAAAGAACTCATACAACGCAACTCCAAAAAATCCCAAATCATCATATTTGAAAATGTGCAGAGGGCCTAAATGGACATTTTCCAAAGAAGTCCTAGATGGCCAACAGCCACATAAAAAGATGCTTAACAACATACCCTATCAGGGAAATGTAAATCGAAACCACAGTGAGATAGCTCTTCACACCAGTAAGCATGGTTAGTACCAAAAAGACAAGACAACAAGTGTTGTCAAGGATGTGGAGAAAAAGGGACCCTCACGCACGGTTGATGGCAATGCAAGCTGGTGCAGCCAGTGTAGGAAACAGTAGGGAGGTTCCTCGGTAAAGATTAAAAATTGAAAATAATGATCTAGTGATTCCACTGCATGGTATTTACTCTCCCCCCAAAAGAAAACACTAATTCAAAAAAATATACGCCCCCTTATGTTTACTGCAGCATTACTTATAAAAGCCAAGACGTGGAAGCAACCCAAGTGTCCACTGACAGATACATGGATAAAGACACGGGGTGTAAACACACACACACACACACACACACACACACGCACACACACATGCACACACACAGGAATATTACTCAGCCTTAAAAAAGAGTGAGATTTTTGTATGTGTGAGACATGGGTAGACCCAGAGGGTACCAGGCTGATCAAGAATCGCATGCTTTGGGGCGCCTGGGTGGCTCAGTCGGTTGAGCAGCTGACTTCGGCTCAGGTCATGATCTCACAGTTCGTGGGTTCGAGCCCCGCATTGGGCTCTGTGCTGGCAGCTCAGAGCCTGGAGCCTGCTTCCAACTGTGTGTGTCCCTCTCTCTCTCTGCCCTTCCCCTGCTCATGATCTGTCTCTCTCTGTCTCTCAAAAATAAATAAAAGAAAGTAAAAAAAAAAAAAAAAAAAAAGAATCGCATGCTTCACCAAATGAGCCAGCCAGGCGCCCCATATGATTTCACTTACATATGCAATCTAAAAAACAGAAGAAACACACACACACACACACACACACACACACACACACACACACACCCCCGAAAGAAGCAGTCTCATAAATACAGAGAACAAAACAAAGTGGTGGCTGCGAGGGGACAGGCTGGGGGATGGAAGGATACGTGAAGGGGACTAGAGGTACAAACTGCCAATCATAAAATACGTCGTAGGGATGGAAAGCACAGCATAGAGAATATAGTCAATAATATTCTAATAACACTGTACGGTGACAGGCAGTAGCTACATTTATGGTGACGAGCACTGAGTAACGTACACAAGTGTTGAATCATTACGTTGTACACCTGAAACTAAGACAACATTGTGTGTCAACTACACTTCAATTGAGACAAATTTTTAATTTAATTTAAAAAATAAAGAAATTAATATTAAAGTTGCTATGTACACAATTAGGAGTGGCAAAATATACACAAATTATAAGGATAAAACGTGAGTCTAAAAAGAAATGCTATTTTTGCATCAAAATACCCTGAACCTTGGGGAATTTCCCCAGAGCGAACGTGGTTCACACGCACTCAGCTCAGTCTGAAGGGGCACTTTGGTGGAGACGTCTGAGAATACGGGGCCAACAGGTAAACGTCAAACACTTCGGCTGGCTACACGACACCCTAGCCTTCCTCCTGAAGGTGCTCACTTTCTAATTTCTGTGTTGCAATAACCCAAATCTCATCAAATGCTTTCTCAAGTGTCTGTGATTTTGTACTTTTTTTGTTCTGCAGAGAGTATTATTCTGTATTAGGTGAAAAAAAGTGCTTTTCATGCCTGCGATGTGATCTTCTATGGCTTGCACAAATTCAAGGAATAAATTAGTGGTAGAAAAAAAAAGAAACGGCGCCTGGGGGGCTCAGTAAGTTAAGTGTCTGACTTCAGCTCAGGTCATGATCTCACAGTTTGTGGGTTCGAGCCCCCATCGGGCTCTGTGCTGACAGCTCGGAGCCTGGAGCCTGCTTCCGATTCTGTGTCTCCCTCTCTCTCTGCCCCTCCCCCGCTCATGCTCTGTCTCTCCTTCAAAAATAAACATTTAAAAAAAATTATAAAAAAGAAAAAAAGAAAAAGAAAATCCTTCTGAGGGCGAGAATTGGTCGTCAGGGGTGAAGGAGCCTAGGGCCCAAACAGCTCAGGTGTCCCGGCTCCCGGCTCGCTCGGGTAGTGAGCTAGGAATTACCCACATGTGCTGGGAAAGAGCAGGGCAGAAGGCCGGCGGGGAGCGCAGGGCTCGGAGGCCTCCACTCCCGGCCACTCACCAAACTGGAAATTGTAGTGGGCGAGCTGGGCCCGGCGGACCCTCCGGCTGAGTGTCAGTCCCGAGTCGGCGTCCAGGTCACATGCCAGCCCTGCAGCCTGCAGCCTCTGCTGGGCCTGGGACAGAGGTTCGTCCTGCACCGAGGCCCCTCCCCAGTCCCTCGCAGTGTCTGTCCACCCCCCCACCCGCTCCCTCCTCCGTTGCCCCTGCACCGAGGCCCCCCCCTCCGCAGTCCCTCGCACCCTCGCAGAGTCTGTCCGCCCCCTACCAGCCCCAGCTCTACCCAACCAGCTACTTGACTCTGGCACCACCCCTGTACTTACTTCTCTCTAGGAAGGAAACAGGCAGCCGCCATTTACCTAAGCCCTCCCTACCACGTGCCCTGTCGTCGGCATTTAACATGTTTTGTTTAATTGTCACACACAAGGCAAGGAACTAGTGTCATTTCTCAGATGCGGGATTTCCAGCACGGACACCAGCACGTGAAGGGCCACCCCCCCCCGCCCCCCCGGTCGCGGTCCTGCGTTAGCGCCTGTGCACACGCCCCGCTTCTCCTCACCTCCCTGGCATAGTCCTCTTGCTCAGTTCCCACGGGGATGACCACCACCTGGAACGGCGACAGCCACAGTGGCCTGGTCGAGAGAGAAGAGAGGAAGGCAAACGCTTTGGCCCGGCTCCGACCACAAATACGGCTGCAGAGAGCAGATCCCAGAGAAGAGGGGAGAGTGGGCCTGATGGCCCGGGGTCGGGGGGTGGGGGAGCACCGTCGGGTCTGAGGACCAGAACAGAAGTCTGCGGCCAGAGTTCTCACCATTTTCCCCCACAGCTCTCCGCCAGCACGCCCAACATCCTTTCCACAGAACCCAGCACCGCTCGGTGAATGAGCACTGGGCGCTCCGGGGCCCCCGCCGGCCTTGGAGGGAAGAAGGGGGACGGACGGAACAGAGGAGGTGTCACAAAACATGCACCCAAACCTGCTGGTTTTCAAGACACACTCAGCCCCAGCGCCGGCGCGGGGCGCCCGGGTTTCACGTCAGGGACAGAGCTAGAAGGAGACGTTGCCCTCCCCCGCCCAATCCACCAGCCCAGGGAAGAGGGGGTGGGCGCAGTCTGTACCCCTTGTACTGGAGATCAAATCTCAGGGGCAGCTGGAAGTCCAGTTGGATTGTCCCACACTGATGGGGCCGACCCAGGGCGTCGTGGAGGTGCACGTCAATCTGGAGGCGAGAGACAGGGGGCATAAGAGCTGCGGGACGCAGTGTCCCCAGCTGTGCGTGCCACCCGCCTTCGTCCCACCTGCGCGCCAGGCTGTCAGGGGCTCACCGTCCCAGCTCTGTCGCACTCGCACCTCACGTGCCGGGCGCCCCAGCACTGGCTCTTTCTACTCCACGAGGGAGTTATGACCGTCGGGGACGCCAGCACCGACGTGAATGACGCACCCACACCGCCTCTGAGTTCCTGGAGCTCATCACCTCCGGGCTCTTCACCCCGCACGCACCCTATGGCTACAGCCTGCGTCCTGTCATCGCCCAGCAAGGCGACCTCTCCGGAACGGTCCATCACACCCCCTGCTCTGATTACGGTCTCTCGGTTTTCTGGCTCAGACAATTATTCCTACAAATGGCTCTTTAATTTCCAGGTTCCTTAACTCCTCTTTTTCATTCCCATTCACAGGCCCCGTCCGCCTTTCTTCCTTTCCCCACGCGGCTGGCACTGCTCTCCCAGGTTCCCTCCTGCCACATTCCCGTGGCACGACCTCAGCCTGGCGGCACTCCTGCACGTCCCACACACCTGTGCGCACAGGGGCCTGATGCCGCCATGCAGACCCCGCTCCGAACCTCAGGGGGGCCCTGGCCGCTGTCGCCGATCCCTTGCTGCCCGCGTCAGTTTGGGGTGCTGTCCCCTCGAGGATCTTCAAGCTTTCTCCTCTCTCCTCCCATCTTCGACACCCTCACACCCTCACTGACTGCCCCCCCTCTCCCCTGCTCCCATCTCAGCCAATGGTCCTGTCTCACATTTTATGGGGAAGTCGGATAACGATACGAGATGAAGAGAGTCTCAACTTCCTGTCACCACACCTTCTGCGGCCTTTCTCCCACCTCCGGGACAAGGGCAGAGGCGCTTCTGTGGTTCAAGCCTCCCCAAGAACTTCCCTCTACTGAAACCCCTTCTACAACTTCAACTTCTCCCGGACTCAAACATGCTCTCTCTCATCAGAGCACTTAAACAGCCTTGAATTTCTCCCTTCATCAAAATCTCTTTGGACTACCCAGGCCCCTCTTGCTACTCTCCTCTGCTTTCCTAAGAGCCAAAATTCTCAAAAGGGTTATGTTCGTTCATTTACCTCTGACCCCCACCCCAGCCTCTCCGCTGCACCCAAAACAGTCCTTCAACATCGAACAGCCTCTTCCCGGAACCCAACAGACACTTTCAGGCCTTTTTTTCCCTGACTTCCTTCACTTCTTCCAGAATGCCCTCAGAGTTTTTACCCTGCCTCCGCCCTCTGCCGGCACTGTCCTGGCCTGGAATCCCTCTTTCCCTGGCCAACAATGATCTTCTGGTGAGAAGGAGAATCCTGCAGGGGGGCCTGGGCGGCTCCGGAGTCAAGCATCTGACTTCGGCTCAGATCATGATGTCACAGCTTGTGAGTTCGAGCCCCGCGTCAGGGGAGCATGAGCCCTTCTTCAGGGAAAACATGAGCCCCAGGTGAGCCTGCTTCTCTCTCTCTCTCTGCCCCTCACAGGATTCTCCCTCTCTCTCTCCTTCCCCCTCCCTCACTTGTACCCTCTCTCTCAAAAAAGAAAAAAAGAAAGAAAGAGAACCCTGCAGGAAGCCCTTCCTGACCCTCCTGAAGGACATGCGCACAAGCATGGGGTCAGTGGCCCTGGAATGCCTATGGGCCTCCCCCACCCCTCACAGGACCATAAGCTCCATGGGGCCAGGAGATGTACTGCTCTTCTTTATATCCTGTACAAGTTACAAAATATTCCTTTGTATTTATTAAATACCTAATAAAACAAAACAAGAAATGAATAAATAAAACTCTTAGCAGGGTCCCCAGCTCACCTTAGGCCCATAGAAGGCACCGTCTCCAGGATTGAGGTCCCAGGGTTCTCCGAATTCTTCCAGGGCCCGCTGAAGGACCTTTAGAGGGAGAGAGACCAGAGACAGATGTATCATTTTAGATTTCATGAACAATAGATCACTCCAGTGCCCAACAGACGACCTGCTCAGCAGACGCCTCTGCTGAGGACCCCGATTCCCACCTCCCCTCCTCCTCCACCAAGACAGTGCTTTATCCGCTTCTTCACCTGCTCAGCCTGGTCCCAAAGGCAAGGCTCTCCCAGGAAGCCAGACGGCCTGGTGGATAGCGCCAGGCGGAAGGAGAAGCCAAGGACAGAGTAGACAGAGCGGAGGAAATCAAGACAGCCTCGTATCTCTGTTTCAAGCTGGGGACGGAAAACAAGGGTGGTGAGTCGTGTGCTACCTAGCGTTGTGGAGTGATGGGAGTTTTGGGGGAAACACTGGGGAAAACCACAGAGGGGAGCTGGGGCTATCATATAGCCGAGGTGCAGCATGCAGAAGGGGAGACTGGGGTGGGAAATGTGGGCAGTTCATTTGGAGAATGGAAGGTGGTTCAGATGCGCTTTGCTGACTCTGGGGAGGGGCTACCTGCACCGGCGCACAGAAGATGTGGGCGTCATCCTGCTGGAAGCAGCGCAGCCGGGTCAGCCCCCCCAGACTGCCGGAGGCCTCGGCCCGGTGTAGGGCCCCGAAGTCCGCCAGTCGCAGGGGCAGCTCTCGCCAGGATCTGGGCCGGTGGGCGAACATCAGGCTGAGGTCGGAATGAGGAAGGGTCAGGGCCACGGGGCAAAGAGCCCCCCCCAGACCGCTCTGCTGACCAACGTACTTGCTTACCTCCCCTGTGCCGTCGGCACCCCCGCTCCCCAGCCCTGGCGTGCCCTCCCACCGAGCCCAGCCCGTCCCACTCGGCACGGTCCGAGCCCTTCCTGGTTCAATTGCGTTTCTCAGGTCAACGCCAGCAGACCTCAGTCACCGTGCCCCTATTCTGTGACAGGCACTGAGGTGAAAGAGGAACTTGGGACAGCAACTCCAACCCCCCCGATGTCACACAAGGAGACCAAGGCTTTGAGAGGCACAACCAAGTACCCAAGGGTAGCCGGAGGGCAGATTCAAGACTGGACTCTGGTGTCCCGGCGCTCTGCCAAGGTGCCAGTGTTTCACGTTTGGCAGGCTGGCTGCCGGCCCCCAGCCCCGGAGGACCCAGGCCTCGCGGCCCCTAGCTCACCAGTGCGCAGGACAGTTCATGGGCTTCAGGGCGAGCGTGTCTGCAGGATGGCTGGTGGCGTGGTCACTCGGGGAGCTGGCGAGCCTGTCCGAGTCTGGGGGCTGCAGGGCAAACATGTCCTCCTGATAATGGTCCCAGTGTCCAGACAGCTCCCAGAGCTTCGTAGAAAACAGTGTGGGGGTTTTCACTTCTGAGAAACCACGGCGGGTGTACTCAGCCTGGAGAGGAGGGTCCAGATGTGGAAGGTCAGGGTGACTGGGGGAGAGGCGCACGGTGGCAGGTGTGTGACTCTCCGGGGACCTCAGGTCACGCTGATCTCAGCTACAACCCGTCAAGTAGCATGTTCCCTCTAGGCGCCCCCTCTGTGGACCGCACATTCCCAGGACCTTGTTAAAGGTCAGCAGCACCTTGTGACGGTCATGCTTCTAATGCCTCTCTTTTAACACTCGGCTTCCTCTGGGCCCCGATTTCCTCCCCGGGCTTTCCCCTCTGGACGTGGGTCCCCCGTACCCTGATGAAGGCCACCAGCGCGTTGTACACCCTCGTCCCTCGAGGCAAGAAGAAGCAGCTCCCGGGGCTCAGCTCGTGGAAGAAGAAGAGCTCCTGTGCCTGGGTCGGGAATGGCACCGTCACTTGGAGGGAGAAGCAGGCACTTCAGGACCCAGAAGGAACCACGACCGACGGAGCTGCTCGGTCTGCTGGGCGTGGACCCTGCTCCCAGCTTCACAACGAGGCTCCTTCGCGGGCCCACTCCTTCTCGGATCTCTGTACCTTCCCAATGCGCCGGTGGTCCCGCAACTCCGCCTCCTCCCTCCACTCTTCCCAGGCCCTCAGCGCCTCCATCGTGGGGAAGGAGATGCCGGACACCCGCTGCACTGGCTCCGGGGCGCCCGAACCCCTCCACAGGGACGACGAGTTCTATGGGAAAACAGAGGGAGTCAAAGGACGGGTGGGGGGCTGCAGGCAGCCAAGCTCTCCTGTGATGCCGCTCCCCTGACACTGCGCACACGCCCCACAACCGTCCCGTGTCCGCGCTCGCTCTGTTTCCGCGGCCCCGCCAGCGCGATGACACCCCTCGCCCTTCAGAATCGCTGCCGTGTTTATAGCCTTACAGACACCGGACCCTTAATTCCCACTCGTGTCCTGCTCAAGCCTAACCTCATCCTGCCCCCTCTCTTCCTCCCCACTCTCCCACCAGCCCCTGTCCCTGTACGTAGGAGGCCCCCTGCCCGCACCTCTAATCAGTGACTACTCACGGGAGGAACCTTAATCTGGTCAAATGGCAGTAGTTGTTGCTGTTGTTTTCTATCCACCCCCTTATTGCTCTCCCACACGACGCCCCATTCCTGGCTTGCTCTTTCCTCCAACAACTTAACAAGAAACAGCCTGCGTTTTATAGCACTTTTAACCTTTCCTCACTTTCCCGTGTGTTAGCTGACTTTGTGATGTGGGTTTATTGGCAGGACGGGAATTAACAACAGTCTTATTTTATAGAGGGGAAAATGCGGCAGGAGGCTTACCCAAGGCCACGTACTTCCGCAGCGGAAGAGCGAGGGCTAAGCTCGGCTGGGAGGTTTCCAGCCCGGGCTTCTGGCTGCACACGCCCGCCTCTCCCCTCGCTCCCTGCTCCCAGGCCACCTAATAAATAACTCACCTGGCCCGGGAACACAATTTGCTGAAACGGCATGCCCTTGACTTAGAGTACTCTCCCTGCCGGTCCAGGTGGTGGTCCACACACCCTCTCCACGACAGCCTCCCCTGTGTGACCCCGTCCAGACTGTTCACACGTGCCCTCTCCATCTCCCTAGCACCGAGGCCCGACTACGGGTTGTGAATTGGCTCCTGAGCCCCGGCAGGGTGCCCGCGGCTGCCATCACACTGGGGGTTTGTGGAAGACAGGAGCTAAACCATCTTTCTCCTACTGGCTTCCTCCCTTAGCTTTCAGGGGAGAGAAGGGGCTAAGAGAGACCATTTCCACCATCATCCTACTCCCCTGCTCGTCCCCGTGAAAACAGGAGTCTTAACCTGACCTTGCCCTCACGACTGACCGTGAGCAGCTTCAGTCCTCCAATCTGTCCAGTATGCCGAAGGTGGGGGCCCCGACAAAGGTCTACCAGCATGCCACACCTGGGAGAAAGAAGGGAACACTTAGTGGTGTGCAAGTTCTTTAGCTTCCGGTGTTCTCTCTCAGCCTCTAGGGGACTGAAAAAAAACGTGAGAACGGTTCTGCAGAGAGAGCAAGAGCCATGGGAGATAAAGATAATTTCTCGTGCCTATTATTTTTCTGGAACAACAAGTTACCTTCTACCTTCCTTCCCTCATCCCATTTCTGGCCTTCTTTGGTGCATCCCCACCTCCCTGTATCCCTCCATTCTGACAGCTCTCACCCATATACTGTCGCTGTTGGACCCGTCACTTTCTCCTCAATCAGGTGAAGCTTAAAGGGGTTATCCTGGAAGGCGAGAAGAGCGAGGATAAGGCTTTATTCCCATAAAGATGTCCTGGGACAGGGGTGCCGGGCTGGCTCAGTTGGTCGAGAGTCCGACTTTGGTTCAGGGCATGATCTCCTGGTTCGCGAGTTCGAGCCCCGCGTCGGGCTCTGTGCTGACAGCTCGGAGCCTGGAGCCTGCTTCAGACTCTGTCTCCCTCTCTCTGCCCCTCCCCTCTCTCTGCTTGTGTTCTCTCTCTCTCTCTCTCTCAAAAATAAACAAACATTAAAAAAAATTTTTTAAAAAGAAGGATGTTCTGAGGAGAATCACCCCTTCCCTCATGCTTCCAGACCTTCCCCCTCAATGTGTGCACCCCACCCCACCTTGAAGAGCTGGCGAAGCTGATCCTGGGACACCTCTAGCCTCCGGAAGGGCTGAGCAGCAGCTGTAAGTTCCTGGCAAATCCGCTCCAAAGCAGGCAGCTCTGAGCTCCGGACTGTCCTGGAAAGGTGAGAACTGGTTGGCTTTCATCCTCTAAGAAGCATCACCTAGGTGCCACACCTGTTGGCTAGGGGGTGAAATCCTCCCCTCCAGAAATATTTAGAATTATTGGTAAAGACGAACTGACAAAAAACATAAATAGAAAATCTAAATTTACAGCAGGAGCAAGAACCCTATATATGAAATTAAAAGTTGGGTGCAGACGATATGGACAGTCAAAATTAAGGCGATAGTAATGAAGGATGTAGTAAAAGTTAAAGAATTCATAAAAACTGGCGAAGTTTCTATCAGAATCAGACGAGAGGAAAAGCATGGACTGGGGGAGAAATGGGCACCAAGGTCACAGCCGAGGCCTGGAGAGGCCCTTCTCTGAACTTTCTCTTCCAAACCGAACATGCCCGACACCGCAGAAGCGGGTGCAGAAGCCCCGGTGGAACGGTACAAATGCAGTGTAAAGTGAGTTAGGTTTGAGGAGACGGCGTATGACAGTGACTACAGTGGGGAATTCTATGTAGTATGAGTGAAATTCGCTGAGAGTAAACCATAAGCAATCACACACACAAAGTGAGTCGCCGAATGTGTTAATTAACTCAACTGTGGGAACCCTTTCACAACGCATACAAACACCAAATTATCAGTTTGTTCACTTTATTTTTTTATTTTTAAAAGTTTATTTAGGGGACACCTGGGGGGCTCCGTTGGTTACACATCCGACTTCGGCTCAGGTCATGATCTCATGTTTGTGGGTTCAAGCCCCAGGTCGGGCTCCGTGCTGACGGGTCGGAGCCTGGAGCCTGTTTCAGATTCTGTCTCCCTCTCTCTCTGCCCCTTCTCTGCTCACGCTCTGTCTCTCTTTTTCTCTCTCAAAAATAAATGAACAACTTAAAGAAAAGTTTATTGATTTAAGCAATTCTCTACATCCAACACGGGGCTTGAACTCACGACCCTGAGATGAAGAGTCGCATGCTCTTCTGACGGAGCCAGCCAGGCACCCGTCACGTTGTACTCTTTAAATACATTACTTTGTCGACTGAACTCCAAAAAGCTGACAAACGAAATGAAATGTGGTGAAATATCTAAAAAAGAAACCAGTCCAGAATCATTCTCCTGTTTCCTTGCACGACTCACCGCTCCTTTCCCAGGAAGAAATCGTGGTAGAAGCCGCATTCGGTACTGGGACCTCGGCAGAGGACAGCGCCGAGGAGCCGCTCAGCCGCTGCGCCCAGGACGTGGGTGCTGGAGTGCCAGAACACCTGGGTTCACAAGACAGGAGTTCAGGGGCGCCTGGGGGGCTCAGCCGGTTAAGCGTCTGACTTCGGCTCAGGTCATGATCTCACGGTTCGTGGTTCGAGCCCCGCGTGGGCTCTGTGCTGACAGCTCAGGGCCTGGAGCCTGCTTCGGATTCTGTGTGTCCGGCTCTCTGCCCCTCCCCCCCCCATGCTGTCTTTCTCTCTCTCTCTCTCTCATAAATAAATAAAAACTTAAAATTCTAAAGAAAGAAAGGAGTTCATAACCACTTCCTTTATTTTTTAGTTTAATTTTGCTTTTTTCACAACCTCCTCCTTTAACCCCTCACTCTCTGCTTCTCCTCAGAGAAGCTGGCGTGAAACCAGTATGGCTCTTCTAGAAATGACTATCACAAGATGGGGACTCTGACCACGGAGGTGAAAACTAAACAGTACAAAGGAGGAAAAACTGCAAAGAGAACAGAAGGCTAGTCGAAGCAATGCACAGACGGGAGTGACCCCCAGTCCCGCTCCTCAGTGCCTCCCAGTCCTACGGCATAGAAGTAGGGCCTGGTCTTCTTTTTCTGCTATCACATCCCCTTTCAGGGCTTCGGAGTAAACCACCTTCTAAGACAGTAGTTCCTAAGGGCTCTATTTGGTCTTTTAGTCCTGTTGTTTTCTATTCCAGGAATCTAGTGTGATACAATCCCTCCTCTAGGATTCGGTTTCCGCTTATTTATTTATTTTGAGAGAGAGTGCGTGCATGTGCCAGTGGGAAAGAGCAGAGAGAGAGAGAGAGACAGAGAATCGCAAGCAGGCTCCATGCTGTCAGCGCAGAGCCGGACACAGGGGTTAGTCTCACAAACCGGGAGATCACGACCTGAACTGAAACCAAGAGTTAGATGCTCTACCCACAGAGCCACCCAGGTGCCCCTTTGGTCACCATTTCAGATGAAGATGACCAAACTCCATTTTTCTGGATCCTAAGAGATGAGGTCTGTACTACCCAGGCTGACATGCAGAAGACGAAGTGGGGCGGAGGCCAGCTGTGTGCTCACTTGTGGAAGCCAAGTTAGAATTAAAACATATATGTTACAGATGACTTACGATGTAGGTCTCTAGGGTCGAAGAGACAGAACTGGCATTCTGTTTTCAGCTCTCATCATAAGTTCCTAGCTTATCCAGGGTTAGCCAAACTGTCGTAGGTCTCCCTCCCAATCGCAAAGAGAGAAACTGAGGCAAAAGAGATACTAGAAATATGCCTGCTTAAATGTCCCGTAGTTTAGCGGTCCCTGTATTCCCGAAAAGGAAGAGACTTACTGCTTTGCCCTCTGCAGAACTGAACGTCAGAAATCTGAGGTCAGAATCCGTCTCCAAAGGCCGCTCCAGATCATAAAGTTCTCCATTCACCCGAGCGGCCACTGCAGTATCTGCCAGTGTTGAACTTGGGGGTTGGGAGTGGGGCAAGTGAGGACAAAGAAAAAGACATGGTTACAACCCACAGGGAAAGAGAGGGACTAATCTCTCAACAACTCTCAACTTGCAAACGGTTCCGGAAAGGTGTCACCAGAACAAGAAAACCTATCATTTCTCGGATATGAGTGGCTAATACACAAAAGGCAGAGGCTCGGAAACTAATCCCGATAAAAGTCCTCAGGAAAAGCCGATCTCGAGAGCGATGGAAGAGCGAACGGGCCTAATTTTCATTGTGTGCTCAAGTCCGGAGCGATACGTGAGGGAGGAGGCTAGTGCGGGTAGCTACCAAGCCGGCCTGGTACCTGATCCGCCGGGCGAGCTGGTACGGGGTTGTGCTCCACGCCACGGCGTCCGCTGTCTGGCCTCCCGGAAGCGACACCCGAATAGTCCGGTGCTCCTTCTGGGCCAGGCTTGCCAGCCTCTTCACTTGAGCCGCCCAGAGCTCCTCAAAGAGGCCGAGCCGCTCCGCCAACCACTGTGGGGGGGCTGGCACGGCTGCCTGGAGGGAGAGAGGTCAGGAGGTGACGCGGGTGCCCAGCGGTCCTTCCTGGGACCGGGGCTGGGAGGACGTGCGGGTACTGACGCGGCCTTGGTCCTAAAGCCTGGCCCTTAAGAGACCTGGGCGACCGGGGCCCTAGACCGGGAGCGCCCAGCCTCTCGGGGCCGCCGCCGCAGGGCAGAAGGCGGCTGTAGCTACCCCGGCCTGGGGCTGCCCGCCGCAGGGCCGCACGGCAGGGGAGGGCGGCGTCAGGCTGGGTCGGGCGCCGGCGCCCGGGGCCCGGCGCGGCTCGTAACGTGTGGGGGCGGGTACCTCGCGCAGCGTGTGCAGCCCGCACGTCCGTAGGCCCGGCGGCCGGGGCCGCCGCCACCGCCGCCACAGCCCCATGCTCCGTCCCAGCCGGGCCCGCGTGCTCCAAGCACCCTCCTCCGCCGGCTTTCCCACAGGGCCCCGGCGCCATGACGCCGTGCCGATTGGCCCGCTCGGCCGCCACTCCGGCCGGGGCCCGCCCCCGGGGCTCGGGCGCCCGGAGGCCTCCGCCGTCGCACTCGCTCGCGTCCCGCGACCGGACCCGGGCCCGCCCGGGGAGGCCGGCGCCTGTCGTGCAGCGCGGGGGAGCGGGGAGAGTGGGCGCAAAACGGCGGGGAGGGGAAGCCCGTCATTGCCTCTTAACCTCGGGTTTTCGTTTCCATCGTCCTTCCTGGCAGGTAGAAAACAGGAACCAAGGGTTAAGCCCGGGCTCTGCCGTTCGCAGGGTCATTTTAGGGAGGCGACTTAATTCCTTCTGAACTTCGATGTTCTCACATATAAAGGAATAACAGAGGCGCCTGGCTGGCTCAGTCAGTGGAGCGCGAGACTCTTGATCTTGGGGTTGTGAGTTCGGGCCCCACTTTCGGGGTAGAGATTACTTACCAATAAAAAACCAGGGACGCCTGGGTCGCTCAGTCGCTCAGTCGCTTATGCGTCCAACTCTTGGATTTCTGCTCAGGCCCTGAGCTCTGGGTTCGTGGGTTGGAGCGTTGCTAGGGCTCCGCACTGATGGCATGGAGCCTGCTTGGGATTCTCTGTGTCTGTCTGTCTCTCTGCCCCTCCCTGGCTTGCGCCCTCCCTTTCTCTCTCACTCTCTCAAAATAAGTATTTGCAAAAATTTTTAAAAATCTTAAAAAAAAAAATAAATTGGGCATAATAATAGTTAACACTCCCAATTGTTGAGGTTAGTTAATGAGGTTAGTTAATAGGGACAAGCTGTTAGGAAAAATACGTTTAATAGCTTTGGGGCGGACCAAAGACTCTACAAGAGGGCACTTCTTGGAACCTCTTCATAGTCTCGGTGCTTAAGAGGGACCTTAGCTTAAGGTCTTAATTTTACAGATGAAAGAATTTAAAGTCAGGGAAAATAAGTGACTTAAGGTCAAACAGTAAATGCCGATGCTAGATTTTGAATCCAAGTTTTTTATTTTAATTTTTTAAATGTTTATTTTTGAGAAGCAGAGAGAGAGAGGGAGACACAATTATCTGAAGCAGGCTCCAGGCTCTGAGCTGTCAGCACAGAGCCTGCTGCAGGGCTCGAACCCACGACCGTGAGATCATGACCTGAGCAGAAGCTGGATGCTCAACCGACCGAGCCACCCAGGAGCCCCTGAATCCAAGTTTTACACTCTTCTACCACACCATGCTTTCTCTGGCAATAGAATTTACATCCAATACACTCCCCCATCACTTGAGAAAGAGGCACCTGACCCTAGAATCTTAGCTTTCTGTTTACTACGCAAGACCTTGCCTCTCATTCCCATCCTAGCTCTCCACTTCCGAGCTCTTTCCACTCCCTGCGCTATCTAGGACAGAGGGCTAGGTATATTTGATTTATTTCACACAGTTTAAATTGAAACACGGTCACATATGTGGTAAAGTATGAGGGTAAATGGACTCGGGAGCAGCTGTAAGGTTCTCAGTGACTCCCCTTCGTCCCCTCACCTGGGGGTGGGGATGATTAGATGGTTCTCAAGTTTCCAATGGTGATGGAATCAAGGGCTGTGGAGGAAGAGCTGTCAGAGAAAGCTGTTTAATCTAGGCTTCCAGAGGCCAGAGGTTCTTTCTGGGGAAGGCAGCTGTCGATTTGAGTCACAGGCATCACTCTGGATCTTGGCTCCCTCTCCTGGTATGTTAGACGCCCTGAAATACAAAAAGAAATAGACAAGACTGTGGAACAGGAAAATTACTTGCGTGTGGGGGGGTGGTGTGGAGGGCTGGGAAAAGGCGGAGAGGATTTAAAAATGTCATTCAGAGAGTGTGACAAGCAGAACTTTTCCCACGGCTTTGCACCGAAAGGGACGGGAATGTTATATTATAGCAGGCAACAAAGTGGTAGGTGCTCAATAATTATTGAAGAATGTATCAATCACTGCATTGACTTAAAACTTCAAGGGATACATTTCCTGACACATTCTTTGATCATCGTACCTTGTCCTCTTTTGTTAGGTAGTAGAGGGATGGTAGAATAAGTAGGCTACGCTGTTACAGCTTCCTGCACTCATCCCTCAAACATGTACCTGCTGAATGCAATGCAGTGAACTGAGGGCTCATGGGATACCCATCAATCAACCACTACATCATCACCTAATGTAACTTGTGTTGCACTGGAGGACGGGAAGGAATGTCAGGAGTTACTCCATTCTTCTCCTTGTAGCAAACAAGCCAGCCAGCCAGCAAGGAATAGCAAGCTGGTTAAGACCAATGCATTAATCACCTATTTTTACAATTTCTGATTTGTGACTACCATGTCTCAGCCTCTGGGAATTTTAACCCATTAGTCTGCCTGGGAAACATCTATCCCTAACACTGCTCTTACCTGCCACCCAGAATATCACCAAACACCTACAATGTGCCAAGTGCAATGCCTTCACTATCATTTAATTCCGAGAACTCTGATAAGCAATAGCTCGTTATGCTCTTTAAAACATAGAAAACCCTCAGAGAAGTCAAGCCCCAGTCAATCTGAATCCAAAGCCTGCTACGCCATGCCATGCCACCTTTCAGCAACCAGAAGAGTCCAAATGCATTATGTTTGGTAGCAGAGCTTTCTTTTTCTCTCCAGGGTACATCACGTGGTAGGCCAAAGAGGCCTTTAACACAGAGTGAAGAGAAGGGTCCAATAAAAAGCCAAGAAAAGAACTGTCTTACCAGATTTTCTCTAACCAAAGGTAAGATAAAAGAAGTGTTTAGGAAATAATGCCAGCAGATTTCACAGAAGTCCAGGGAAAAGGCAATCCTCGGTAAAGAGTATCCTAGACCATTAATCACATTTTGGGAAATTCTCAGCTTTACTCCATTTTTAGAATAAATATCACAGGTTAGCTAAAGCTTCTGTTGAAGAGGTATTGTATTTATATTCCTAAACTGTAAGAATGCTCTCCATTGAAGGTAAAGTACATTTCCACTTGTCATCAGGATCAACACATACCTCCAAATTGATCTTAGCTCTTCACAAAATTTCCCTGTACCCAAGAAGTAGAAAAGACACTGGAGGTAAAAAAGCAAAATTTGAGTAAAATGTATAAAGGTTAATGTCACCAAATGCTTTCGAGGCCCAGAGAACTAGCCAAATGGCTAAAAGCGCAGTAGGTGTTGTGGGGAGGTTAGATTAAAAAAAAAAAAAAAATCCTTAGTGATGAAGATGCAGGATGGGGCCAAGCTTTTACTTTAAGATGCCAGAAAAAAAAAAAAAAAAAAAAAAAAGAGATAAAGCCCAGCCACATTTGCTGATAAATAAAGAGGGGGAAACTTCCTACCAGGGCATGGGGATGAGTTGAATTGTTTTGAAAACAAAGCCTTGGGCTCACCTAGAATCTCTACTAGGATTTCCCTTCCCCAAGACAACTCTTGACTCTGTAAAAGAGAAACAAAGACAGAGCCACCTCCAAGCCCTCTCCCCCTTTAAACGACCCTGATTTGTCAGGTAAGGTCAAGGGAAAAATATAGCAAAGTCTCCCAAACACAGGAGCCAGTGCAGGGATGTGCCAGCCTAGGTTGATGTTGAAGTAAAAAACAGAGGCAAAAGCAAAGTACTCTGAGAGAAGGTCCTAGGTCCGTCTCTAGAAGGGAATAGTACAACTAAGCCCACTGCCCAATAATCAAGATTTTAAATCAATCCTTTACTAATCTCTACTGCCCTTGGCGATGCTTGGCTATTTAGAAGACATAGGATCTTAAGTGTTTCATGTAAGCGTAAAGGATTTCTAGCCAGGGGAGGAAGAAACCAGGAACTGGATACTGCCCATCTCCTTTCTATCCATTCCAGCTGAAATATCACAAGGAAAACGTACAAAGTCTCAAGTTCTCTTATCTCCTCTTTCCCACAAATTATGCGGCAAATGACTTAGGTAATTTGCAAAAATAAAGGAGACATATGGGGATGAGGAAGGAAGTAAAATTGCTATGAATCCAACAGATCCAGGGTAGACTGGGTTAGCCAGCACACTTTGGAGCCAAACAAAACCCTACAGCCTGTATGTTTGTTTGTTTTTCTGTTGGCACTGCTCACTGGCCCCTCCACCCATATCTGTGTTTTCAACTTTTGACTCTTGCTACACTGAGAACAAAGGGAAAGGGCAGAAGAAAAAAAAAAAAAAGGTAACTGCAGTATCGGTTCCGAAATAGATGTCTTATGCCCTTCTCAGACTTGCTAACTAAGCATCAAATGTTTCTTTTCTCTTCCCCCACCAGTTAGAAGCAATTTGGTATTTAGTTTTACACCTGCACTTGCTCCTTTCCTTCAAAGCATGTGTGCCATCTCCTTCTGTGCTGGGGGTGGGGGGGGGGCAGGGAGAGAACAGGATGTTTACTTAAGAGCTATCTCACTTGCGGTGAACCTCTTGTAGCTTTGTCTATGCAGCCTCAATGAGTTATTACTCAGCAATTGTGAACAGCAGCTGACCGGACTTGCCCATACAGTTACTCATAAACAAGTATGAGAAACGCCCCAATACTCCAAAACCCATCTGGATGATGTTTGTGTTACTGCCTACATACATGAGCGGGTAACTCATCCCTCTTCTGCAGACTGGCTTAAATTAAACAATTTAGGGGTTTCAAGTTGTGCATTTTCAACACGCCCAGCAAGGCAAGCGAAGTCTAAAAGCTGTTGATTCCTTGGGGGTGGAGAAAGAAATCAACTGGGCATGTCAAGGTGCCAAGAGGGGGACAAGGAAAAGGGGAGCCAGACTCCAGAAGCAGCCAATACAACTGTACACCCTACCTACTGGGTGTATTCCTAGGCTGCTATTTCTGAAGTGTCCAGTGACACGTGTGTAGCTTCACGTAACGAAGGCTGCTCTTTAGAGCCTTCTACCCTGCCAGTGACCCAGGTGGGGTCCAGATGTGGTGACTCTCTCTTCACCCCATAAAGCCAACATTCCATTCATTAAGCTTCACTGGGGTTATGAAAAAGGGATGGGCCAAGAGAGGGTTAAGTGTGGCTTACGTATGACAGGCTGCTAACGCGCAGCAAGAAGGGCGGATGTGGGAAAAGAATGGACCAGAAGGATCCCTACCACCACCACCCCAACTCTAGGCTTGCTTTAAAAATGCTTCTTCACTCACAAGCGTACAAGTTTTTGAACACATACAAATAGTTATCCATACAGTATATCCCGCTTCATTACCGAGCACTCCCTGAACATCTTGATTTTACCCCACCCATCATCGCTTTCCAAAACTGAACTGCACAGAAGATCAAACAGAAAACCCACAAAGCCATGAAGATCAGAGGCTCCGCCTGCCTTCAGTGACACCGAGTGCCGGAAGTCAATGGGGACACTTGGAGTAAGATCAGTGTGAGAGGGGGAAAGTCAACCACACGACAAAGGAAACCATACTTTATTAAGCTGGAGAACAAAACATAATATTGGGGACAATGAGATTAAAAAAAAAAAAAGAAGAATGGCTGGAAGACAGGCAAGTGCAAGTGGTCACAAGGAAGGGACAAGACGGGTGGCCTGCGGAATCTGGGCGCCTCCAACGTGCAGACGCACACCCTGTCCCCTTGAGCCCCCTCGCACTTATACCAAAAGCCAATACAATCAGATCTTCCGAGATACGTGCAGGCCTTCTTCCTGCATCCCGCAGCCGGCTTCGCCTTCAGCCCCGGACAGTCACGTAGGGTCTTTGCTGGAGAAAACAGATTTTCCAACGATAGGTCTGCTCCACAAAACAGCAGTTTCAGCTCCCGAAGTTTTCTCTCCTAGTTGCGCTCACCACAGAAGCCAGGAGCCCTTGGTCAAAGCCCGAAATCTCAAAGAAAAATGTCAAACCTTCAGAACTAGTTATTTTATTAAATGATATTAATACACATTTCAAAAGGATTTCATTGTTGTTGCCTCTAAAGAATGTACTGGTTTTGTTTTCCACACTGAACACGTGAGAATATCATTCAACATATCTAATTTTAATCTTAACAGGCACCCCCGCCCATTTGAAAAAGGGGGGAGGGGAGAAAAAAAGGGGAAAAGCAGTATTTTACAGCGGCTTCAAAACAATTAACAGCTGAAGCTTAGTTCTGCGTGACCCGGTAACTCCAGGATGGATCGTGAATATTCTGCAATTAGGACGTTTAGCATATTCACATTATCCAGATAGGTTAGCGGTACCACATAGATCACAAACATCGGATTCCGGGGATCGGAAAGGATAAAAGTCCTACTCTCTGATCTTCTTACCCTCCCTGGCAGCAAACCAAACTCCATTTGCGCTCACCTTTTGGGAGGGCGGAGGGAAACCGGGAGAGGGGCTGTCACCTAGGCTGACTGGAGAGTACACTCTCAATCCTTCAGGACTCCATTTCTGATACTATCACTGAGTTTTAAGCGGTACCAGTGTATTCACGACCCCCCACCAATTCTCTGTCTGTGATTTTACAGTGAGCACCAAGGACCGTAGTAACAACTTCGTATATTCTGCTTTCATATAAATCATGTCCTTGCCAAGACACACTATGTTATGCTTTCTTTAAAAAAAAAAATCTTGTTTATTATATTTTTAAACTCAGGTTGAAATACAAAAGTCAGAGCATGGGCACGGAGTTTCAAATCACAGACACAGAAAGAATAAAACCCCCTGTTTCATGTTACGAATACCAGAATTGTCTTTTTTGTTTCACTATTTCACATATATACATGTCGTCTTCATTTCCTGCTGTAGATAGATTTCCTTAAAGTTAACAGCTGACAGTCACATACAAATCCTCACTTTCATCCTGAAACAAACTCAATGAGGATTTTGTAGCTTAAAAAACAAAACACCCCACAAAAGAGCCCAACCCTTCAAAGTCCATCTTTTAAACTGTACAACAAGGTCTTCCTTTCAGGTATTAGTCATCATGCTTTTGAGGACAATTACCCTGCCCCAATATTTGGGAAGCCACTTTCCTGACATCCCCACATTTTCTGATAAAATCAAATGGTCAGAGAGCCTTTTCAAGTAAATGCTACTTTTAGCTTAAACAAGAGCAGCAGAAAGAATTCACATTCTTTTATTCTAGAATGAAAAACATCCCACTTAATTTCTGCAAAAAAAAAAAAAATCTATTTCAGTTTTGAGTCAATTAGAACTCCCCCCCCCCCTTACTCTTGCTCACACTTTTCGCTAAACAAATGTCTCAGGATTCAACGCAACTATATTGTTTCTTTGCTTTGCTACACTATATACCCCACCCCACACACAAGGTCATGGCATCATGCATTTTTGTGGGGGACAGATACAGGGCAGAGAGTCTCCAGAGGGCCAAAGACAGAACAGTTGGCTTAAGACCAGAAATGCATCAGGGAGATGAAGGACTTGCAGCCCCTTAACCACAGAACACATGATGAGCCCTAATAAATAACATGGAATAAGTTACACAAAAACTCCAGAACTATGACACACACCTGGTTTAAGCTGCTCTTGATCTGAAAATCAAGTTTATGCTGACACAAAGAATCATCTTCTGTCACTATGTTGTCCACTCTCCCCCATCTTTAATATTTCACTAGAGGAATCCAAAGCAATCGCTAGGCTTCCTACAGCTCTATACTCACTTGGAAGAAAATATGAAACTTGCCAGGATCCCCTAAAAAAAGGACACATATTGTTTTACTCACCTAGCTGGATGTTACCAGTGTGTACACCTTGGGGTAAGACACTAAATAATATAAAATAATAGTAAAGCAGTGTTTGCTTTTCAGTGTTCCTTGATATACAGTTATAAACACTCCAAGTGTACGGATTGTCTTTTTCCCCCAGTACTAGTTGTGGAAATATAAAGAAGCCTTTCAGTTTGGGGAGAAGGAAAGCACACCATTCTTGGGTAAAATGACTCAGGGCAGAAACATCATTTCCTGGAGGGAGTGGAAGGTGGGGTTAAGGCTTGAGCCTTGAAATGTGACAGGCTGCTAGCTGTAGAATGGGGTAAATTTGGACTGCTCGGGCCCTCCTGGTTCTCTGTAAAGATATGTATACCTGCTTGACACTAAAACACTTGTGAAGAGGTATAATGTATAGAAAGATGCTATTCAACCTCCTCCTTGGAAATACCAAGAAGAGGGGTAAATACAGGACTAGGGCAAGGAGGAAAGAAAGATACAGGCCAACAGTTCCCTTTCCCTACTACTTCACCTTTGCTGAAAATCATCAAGTTATCGCTTACATTTGGGAGGCACCATGGTAAAAACGTCTACCTCTTACATTAAAAAATTCAGGAATAAGATTCCAGTTGCACCTTTATATCAATTGTCAACTGTAGTGACTTTTCTTTCTGGCCAAAGCAGACGTGAAAACTGAGGGAGAAAAAGTCAATCAAGAAAGCAAAGCAGGAAGCATGAGCTTGGTGCAGGACACATCAAACTACAAAAGTCTCCCATCCTCGTTCATGAGCCATGGGCAGGTCACATGACACCGTTAACGGTTCCTTTCTCTTACTCTACATTGGAATCACACCTTATTTTAACCTGGAGATTATGTTTAGCCCCCTCGCTTTCATTCCAAGGACGAAAAGGAATAATTTTTACTAGGATAGAATGACATCTGTGTCTCCTCAAAGTCCTTTAGAAGAAAAGGCTTTTTTTTTTTTTTTTAAAGATTTTAGGAGAAAGGTAAAGAACCCAACTTCAATAGGTCTTTAAAAACAAAACAAAACAAAACAAAAAACAAACTTGAAAGGTCCACGGTCTCCCACCTAATTCCCCTTGCAACATCTCTCGGCTTGTCGGTAGGGCACAGAGCATACAGGAAAGGGAGCCAAGCTGGTCACAGTAGAGAAAGGGACAGGAATCCTTCCATTGACTACCTAATAGCCAAGCCCAAATAACATCCCAACATTGCACGTTATTCTCTGTACTGATGGAAGTTTTATTTCAAATGTAATACTCTTCAGGAAATGGGGTTAAGATTTGTTTTCCTCCCCACCCCTCAAACCCCCAGCCAAATGAAGTGGCTTTGGTTGTGTTTCTTTGCCCCCCACCCTCTGTAAAATACAAGTAGCCTGGGTAAGTGCAGTGGGAGAGCGGACTGGATGGAATAGTAAAATGCAAGCATGTATGATTTTTTAATTTGGAAGGGAGGCCCTTTGTCATTAAAAAAAAAAAAAAATCAAAGGAAGGAAAACAAATAAAAACAACAATAAACCAAACTCCTACTTCCAATGCTCTCTAGACTGTTCGAAATGCTTTTCCCTTGGTTTCCATCAGTACCTGGGAGGGAAGAATGGGCGTTTTGGTGCAAAGAACGGAGGGCCCCTAGCAAAAGGTGGCCTGGGTCTCTTTAGACTGTGGAATGGGTCTCTGCTGAGAAAAGGTTCCCTAGGCCGAAAGTCTGGCCGGGGATTCCGCAAAATCATACCACTCCGGTTGATGGCGTCTCTGTGTGAGGGACCCAGGTGGGGGCCACTGCTGCTGTTGCTGCCCCCCCCACCTCCTCCTCCTCCATGGGCTGGGCCCAGGTGCTCCAGAGAATGGGAGGGTAGGCTGAGGCTCTCTCGTACACGGCTAAGGCCAGGGCCGTTGAGGTCCCGTTGGGTGGGGACCCCATGGTCCCTGGGTCCTGGGAGCACCCCAAAATGCTCAGCCAGGGTCCCTTGAAGAAGGGAACTATGGTCCTTGGGAAATACTGCCACAGCTCCCGCCACTCCGTGCTCTGCCAGTGGTGGGGCCGGGAAGGGCACGACCCCAGAATGGTCAACGGGGGGTGGAGGAGGAGGCGGAGCAGAAAAGGGAACACCACTCCCACCACTGCTGCTATGTTCCCCAGGGGGGGGCGGAGGGGGTGGGGCGGGGAAAGGAACTCCGCTGTGCTCTCCAGGAGGAGGGGGTGGGGCAGCATGGGCCAGGGCTGCCTCCTTTGTGAAGGGGTTCGAAAGATCCACAGTGGGTAGATGAGTGGGTGCCTCTCGAGAGAAGATACCACCGTGATCCTTAGGAGGGGCAGGCGGGGCAGGCGATGGCCCCACTGGCTCTCTCTGGAAGGGTGTCCCATGTTCCAAGGGGGACGGGGGGAGATGATGCTCAAATGTTGAGTTGAAACTGTTGGAACGGAAGCTGCCGACACTTTCCTGAAATGGGGGTGCCCGTTCCTTGTATGGTGCCGCTTTAAAGCCAGTGAGGCCTCCGCTGCCCCCACCCCCAAGGGATGCCAACTCAGAGGCACTGGTGGGGCCATTGTCAAAGGAGCTGCCTGAGGTGCTCAGATCAAACCAACCCACCCTGGAAGCCTCGCGCCCGTGTCCTCTATTTCCCTTCCCAGGAACTCGGACGGACTCTACGGTCTGTATCGGCTCCCCCGACATCCTCCTATTGGATGCATTATGATAACCCAAGGTTTCTATAGGGGCCCCCTTCTCTTCGGTGCTGTCAGGCAAGTCTAAGCAGGAGGAGGACACTCGGGTTTCTATGCGGTAGTGCTCTTCTTGCTGCTGTTGCTCGGCGGCTGTCAGGCTGGGCTGGGCGAGGTTTGGGAGACCGACACCATCACTTGAAGTGCCCTTGCTGGGGGCCTGGCCAAAATGCTTATCGTCTGAGGGCTTTCGTGAGGCATTTTTAAGCATATTCTTAAACTCAATCGTCGACGTGGTGGAAATGGTGGGGGCCAGGACTTTCTCCACGCCTGGTGTGGGTGGGTGGCCCGTGGGAGCGGCAAGGGTATTCTGCGGAGAGAAAAGGGAACGATGTGGGACTGGGTGAGGAGGGTCTGGGTACTGCTTCTGTGGTAAACCGAGGTGCCCAGTGGTAGACTGAGACAAGCTATTGTGGTTGGAGTCAGGGGTGAAAAATGAATCATTCTTACTCGGTGACGGTGACCGGTCAGACCCCGGTTCACTCCCTCTTATGCTGAAGGCACCAAAGAGCCCAGGGGAAGAGGACAGGCGGTCACAATTCTCACTAGAGTCCAGGAGGGCCCTTACAGATGGAGGGAAGGCAGACTTTACCCCGAATTCTTGAGCCCTGTGGCTATAACTGGAGAGGATTGGCTGGTATTCGGTGTTATCAGGGAGCTTGCTTGACTTCAGGATGGACTTGGCCGGCTTCTTCTCTAGGTTCATCATGGCAGACGGTGGAGGCCCTGAATATTCAAAATCTCGGTAATCCTCATCTTCCTGGAAAGAAGTATCTGGATAGAACTTTTCCTGTGAAGAGTCCATCAGGGAAGACGGTCTCTCCATTCCATCCGAAGGCTGCTTATAGGGTGATTCACTGCCCAGGCCAAAAGGTCGATATGTAGATACAGAATTGGAGAGTTCCCGGGGGTAGCTTTCCTCTCTCCCGGGGGGTGGCGATCTTGTACTGCTGGGTGTTGAGGAACCAGGGCTAATGATCTTAGAAAGCAGGGACATGGTGTCTACACTGCTGGACGTGGGCTTGTCCATCATCTCATCCTGGGTGGGTGTCCCACTCCGTTCGTCCCGCACAGGGGTTCCGTCAATGTTGTCAATTGACGTGCTAGTAGGGCCACGCTGGAAGTCTGAGGGGTGGCTTTCTGTGGGGGCACTGGACCCCAAGCTGCTCAGGATTGGGATGTTTAAGTTTAAGCCACTGAAACCAGGATTACCTTTTAAAAAGTTGTGGATCTTCATTTCCAGGCTTGGAGAGGTGGACTCGGACTCCAACTTTGGCTTGGACATCTCTGAAGATTGGCACATGGCAACTTCAGTAGGTGGGGCGGCAGGGCTTGTACTGTGGGTTCCTGTAAACCCCATAGAGTTGGATGGTAGCTTAAAAGTAGTGCTTGGGAGCCCTGGGCTTTGCCCAATTGAGGCCTTGCTAGCTGATGTGGAAGAGACTTCAGAAGCTGATGAATTAGGAGAATAGTTGAAGCTTTTAGGAATAAAGGATTGGGTACTGGAGGACAGACTTCTTCCTTTTATGCTGGAGCCAGTGGTGGTGGCAGGAGAAGTGGGCGTGCTCTGGGACGCAGCCTCACTGGCTGGGACCGGGTTCCCAGTAACGCTCTGAAGTAAAGATGACAGGCCTGCAGAAACAGAGATTAGAGGAGTTACAGAGAACAACTGCCCGCCTTCCAATAAAAACAATGTAGGCTCATCGGGGATTCTCATTCATTCCAGTGGGACCAGACAGGCGTTCAAGTATAAGGCCAAAGGGAATCCAGACCAAACAAGCAACGGCTAAATGTCATAGAAAATACTGGACCTACTTCTCAGTATAAAGAGAGCAAATTACTGAAATGTTTCTAGCACAGTCATCCAACAAGTCCAACACGGCACAATAAAAGGCAACAGGAAAGGGGAGATTTTAGTGTCAGAATCACTCATAGTTTCAACAAGACAAAGCAGGAAAAGAAAGGAGGCAAAATTATCCTTAAAATAACACTTTAAGCCAGTATTTCTTAATGTTTGATCTGTGGGACTGTTTCTCTAAATGCAAACAGATATTCCTTTCTAGTCTCCACAATTGTTTCTAGTAAGTTAATCAACACTGTTATTCTCAAGAGAGAGATCGCGTATGCACAATGCTGGAAATTTATTTGAACAGGACACTTTTTCCAAGCATCTCTTGCTAGAATGCTTGGAAACAATGGTTTAGCTATCATTTTTGGTTGTAATATATAGCAATAGTAAACATACAAACCCACACCACAAAGACTTACAAAGCTAGATCATCTTATAGCTTGGAAAATTCAAGAATTATTCATCTACCCAAGTTGACACTGATGAGATCAACCCTACTCACTGACAGACAAAACCTCAGAAGCTCTGACAAAGAATTCTTTGGGGCAAAGGCTGAAGTCCACCAAAGCAAACTGCTCCTGTAGAAAATTCTTATTAGAAAAATACTTGACAAAGAGATAACAGGAGGTCTTATAAATTCAATCATATTTTGGAAAATTTACTCAATTTCTGGTCATAAATGAAAACCTTTTGGGCATACTTCACCCAAATTGATAGCTTTTAGTCATACAAACTGTTCCTTCAGTTCCTTTTTTAAAAGTCAAGAATTCTACTTTCCACAAGGAAATGAGAGGTGATGAACTACCCAGAAAATAATATATTTTATATGGTACTTTACTTAATGTTTCTTCAAAATTTCAATTTTAATCCATATTTACTAAGAGACTTAAGCTCTGAAGAATTCTGAGATGACTCCATCCTTGGAACATTTTTCACTGCCATCGATTTCTATATAGAAGTTACATAATGGTGCATGATTTTTATTGTTATCCAATATTCACTAATTTCTGAATAATTCAAATATTATTTCAATTATCCTCTTGGGAAAAAAAAAATGTTTCATTTCCAAAAAGTTCTCTGTCTATATAACTTTCCCCTCCAGTTTGCTTTAATTTTTAGTAGCCACTGTTCATACCAATATCAGAAGTGCTCGAGCACTACAATATGATATATATGATGCTATGATTTTTAAAAGATATTTCAGCATATCTTTCAGATACTGTGGGATTACTTCAAAAGATCTTCTTGTTAAGACAGACATTACTCAGATTTCTGATAACAGGTGAGAGAGACCCTTACCACTAAATATTTTTCTTCTATCTATTTAAATTTAAATTTATTTAAGAGAGAGCGAGAGAGCGAGAGGGAGAGAGAGCATGCTGTCAGCGTAGAGCCGGACTCATGAGATCATGAAATCAAGTCAGACGCTTAACCAATTGAGCCACCCAGGCGCCCCTGCCTTTCTTCAATGCTACCAGGCCATACTCTATTGGACTTTTTGCCCAATGAAGTCATTCTTTTCACAATCTGTCACTAGTGGCTGTGGGTGACACAATCAGAGCAAACTGCTAAGAGACTCCTTAGAGTCTCTAATAGGCGTTTAAAAATGCATCTGTTTAAGTTGCTGGACAAAGTTTTTTTTTAAAGTCAGCAATTCTACTTTCCACAAGGAAATGAGAGGTGATGAACTACCCAGTTACTCCACAAAGATGGTTTTCTGGGGTCCCCAGAAACACATCCTGTCAGAACACCTAGTTCTGTTCAAATTTTGCCTGATAAGAAGTCCACATGCCGCTGGTACTATCATCTACTGAAAGGAAAAGCTGTAAGTATTATTAACGTGCCCTGGAGGCTCCTGGTTGAGAACTCTGATACAGAGTTAAATCGCCATATTGAAGATACTGGTCTGGTATTTGTAATTCATTGCATAATTATACTGAGGTACTAAATAAAGACTGTGGTGGTATCTGGAGGTTTTGATAAGAGAGAACAGGTAAGTTTTATGAAAAAATGTTAGAAGCAGTTTTAGACACAAAACAGGTAATTAACACAGCTGAACAGAGAGGTTCAAATAAGGTAGAGATTACAGGTACAGAGATGTGCTACACCTACAAATAGAGGCCTCTAGATGAGGACGTAAAAAAAGAAAATCATGTCTTATAAGATTTTTGATAGTGGACTGACCTTTCTTACTGTCTTTAGCTTTGGTTAACATTAAAAATGTAAGCCTCAATACATACTAACCGGTACTAAGCGCTGGAAAAAATGCAGCCCCTAGGGGGCTCCTGGTGTAGGTGCAGGAGTACTGGAGTCCAGTCAAGAAATCTGGCTTTTGGTCTCAACTCATCACTGAATAGATAAATTTGTGACCTTAAGCAGGTCACATCACCTCACTGAGCCTTACTCTCCTCACCTGAAAAGGAGGGGATTAGACTAGATGGTAATCTGTCTCTTTCAGCTTTGACATTTTATAATTCTATAAACGCCAGCTTGTGGATAAGAAAGACAGAGAAGATAATGAACTGTCTTATACATGTCACGGTTTTGGACTCTTCAGAACCGGAACCCAGGAAAAGCCAGAGACAAACAATCACAACTGGAGTCCCTTGCGCACACATCCGTTTACCTTGCAGCGCAGGGGCTGACTGGGTCTGGGTTTTGGAAAGAGCAGACAGAATGCTCTCTGGGGTGATCTCCACCTTTGAGAGGATATTTGCCAGAGGGTTGTGAGATGCTGTCGGGGCAGGCGCAGGTGTTTTCAGGCCACTGCTGAGGTTGCTGGGACTTGTAGGAGTTCCCGGAGAAGGTCTTGATGCAGGACTGACCCCTGGTGGCAGAAAAATTAACTCAAGACAATGCGATTCAAAATGACCATTAAATTCATGATACTTTCCACTCAAATGAGTTTGGTCAGTTTAACAGGAATGCTTCTGTGACGGGATCCACAAATAGGGTATATTATGGCTCAAAGGAAAAATTTGAAAATTAGGTTAAAATCCGCTATTTGGAACACCTCTAGGGTAAACAAATATTTAGTTTTTTTAGATTTTTTAGTTTTGAGAGCTTGAAAGAGACTTAGGGAACCTGCTTCTTTTTTCTCAACCAAATGGAATCTACACCACAGAGTCTTGTAGGTGCTCAATAAATATTGCTGGCTTATCATGATCAGAGCCACTGCAACTGTGTAACTCAACCCACTGCATAATTCTACGTGATTAATAAATTATTTGCTTTTGAAAGGGCCTTTAAAATGAGATTATGTAAGCAACTTCCTTTCCATCTTTACATTTTATTTGTTTATTTTTTAAAGCAAGCTCCATGCCCAATATGGGGCTTGAACTCATGACCTTGAGATCAAGAGTCCCATGCTCTACGAACTGAGCCAGCCAGGTGCCCCTACACCTTTATATTTTAAGACACTATGCTAATTTTTAATTCAGAAAAAAAAAAAAGGTATATAATAAAAATAAGAGAAAATTTTTGAATGACAAAAAATATGAATAGATATTTCACAAAGAAAAATACAAATGAAAAAAGTTTTAGCCACACTGTTAATCAAAAAAATGTACCTTGAAACAAATTACTTTCAAAAAGAAAATCTCTATACTCAGTGTAGGGCTTCAACTCACGAGCCTGAGATGAAGAGTTACACGCTTAAGGCACCAGGCTTGATTCAGTTGGTTGTGTGTGGGACTCTTGATCTCAGGGTTGCGGGTTTGAGCCCTGCACTGGATGTAGCGATTACTTAAAAGGAGTTGCATGCTCTACTGACTGAGCCAGCCAGGCACCCAAAACAAATGATTTTTAAGACTGAATTTGACAAAGATTAAAATAAAAACAAAACAGTGTTGGAGAGTCTGAGAAACAATGGGAACTTACTTTCATGTGCTTGGTACAGAAAAAAGTACATTTTTGGTGATCATTTTAGTATAACATGAAAAGATTAAAAACCTTTATGTTGGCGAGGGTTGGGGGCAGAAGATGGGGGATGGGCACTGAGGAGAGCGCTTGTTGGGTTGAGCACTGGGTGTTGTATGTGAGCCATGAACCACGGGAAATCTATCCTCAAAACCAAGAGCACACCGATACATTGTATGTTAGCCAACTTGACAAAAAATTATATTAAAAAAAAAGCCTATATGTTGTTTTTTTGGTCTTTATATTTGAGAAATATACATTTAAGTTTTTATAAAGAAATGAAGTAATTGGAATTTTCTTTAAAATTATCAACACTGGAAGGAAGGCACAGCAGAAGCAAGACTGGCCATGTGTTTCTACTGTTAAAGATGAGTGATGCGTACATAGAGGTGCTCTACTTGTGTATATTTTCATAAAAATTTCTATTAAGGAAAGAAAAAGCCCTATATGCTCATCAACCATTTAGGAAGGGTTGTAGATAGATTTTTGCATTAAGATTGTTCATTATAGTATTCCTTAAAACAGTGAAACACTGCAAACATACCAGATGTCTAGTAATAAAGACTTAGATAAATTCATATACAATATTATTCAATTATTCAAGGAAAAACTACTACAAATATTTAATCCACCAAAACATTCACACACACACACACACACATTGGTAAGGTTAGACACAACTGGTGTCTTTCAGGATAGAAGGATTTCAGATATTTATTTTATTCCCTTATTTTCCTATAATGACCATGAATTGGTTTTATTTTTCGATTTAAAAAATCACTGTTAATTTAAGAAAAAAATCAACAAAAACCCCAGACTGATGGTTCAAATAGAAAGATGAAAATAAGCTTTCTACCTTCTCTGTGGGGCTTACTTACCAGTATTTTTCATGACTGATGTCAGGCTGCTAAGGATAGAACTGATCTTTGCCAGATCCACATTAGCCAGGTTCGGCAAAGCCAATGCTGGAGAAGGGGACAGAAGAGAAGTATTCACAGGCTTTGGAAGAGGTGGCGTTGCGGTCACGGTCACAGGCACTGGGGTACAGGAGGAGGCCTTTGAGATACTTTCTGTTGGCTTTGTAGGTACTGAAGTGGATGCGGCTGACTTCTCCGCAGGTTTTTCCTTCCGGTCCTCTACTGTTTAACGAAAAGAGGTGAGACTGTATTACTGCTTTCCAGACTTGACCTCCAGTATGAATCACGTCCTAATATTTCCTGATTTGGGGGTATCAAGCACGATGCTTTAGAGAAAAATCATTCACTCACTTCACGATTTTTAAATAAGCCCTGCTCTTTATGATCCTTCTCACCTTCAATACCTGCTTAAAATAAATTTCCCAAATTCATTTTTTATCTTTTCAAAGATTTCTTTGCATTTTCTTAGTATTTGTGTGTTAAATTTGTACATTTCTGGGATCATGCTATTTGGTACGCATGTGTTCTGTCTTTTAGTTATAAAATTTACAGTCATAAATTATCCTGTCTTTTCCTCTCCATAAACCTGAGAGCTTTCTAAGACACAGACACTTAAGCATTAAATCCATCAAAACTCCAACTGCCTAATAATAATTATAAAAGCCGGGGATGTCATAGAAACAATGCACCAACCCAGGCTAATTGTTTGTGTGCATGTGTTGGTTAGTATGTATGAAATTTCTACACCCAACAGGGAGCTGAACTCCCCACCCCAAGATCAAGAGTCACATGCTCTTCTGACCGAGCCAGCCAGGCGCCCTCGGGTTAATTTTGAAAGCGTGGTTAATTAATGAAGTGTGGCTTTGGAATCTTGGAAGGTCAAGAGTGTAAGCACCCCTCCCTCTACCACAATGCTGTTCAACAGAAATGTAATTCAAGCCACACACGTAAGTTTAACTTATCTAGTGGCCACATTAGAATAAAAAGTAGGCGGGTGTTGGGGTGGCTCAGTCGGTTAAGCGTCTGACTCTTAAGATTTCAGCTCAGGTCATGATCTCACAGTTTGTGAGTTCAAGCCTGATGCTGGGGATGTTCTCCCCCTCTCCCTCCCTCCCTCCCTCCCTCCCAAAATAAATATAAATAGACTTAAAACAGGTAAAATTAACTTTAATTATGCATTTTACCTAAATATCTCTCAAATATTTTCATTTCAATACATTGTAAATACAAAGATTATTGAGATATTTTTCACTTTTTCGGGTACTAAGTATCCAGAATCCAGTGTGTAACTTTTATTTTTAAAAATATTTTATTATTGATTGATTGATTGATTGGGGGGCGGGGGGCAGGGGGTGGACAGAGGATCCAAAGTGGTTCCACACTGACAGCAGAGAGCCCAGTGCAGGGCTCGAACCCACGAACCATGAGATCGTGATCCGAGCTGAAGTTGGATGCTTAACCAACTGAGCCACCCAGGCACCCCCGTATGTATCTTTATTTTTATTATTATTAAAAGAAAAAGTTTTTAAAGTTCATTTACTTACTTACTTATTTACTTACTTACTTATTTATTTATTTAGAGACAGTGTGAGCAGGGGAGGGGCAGAAAGAGAGGAAGAAAGAGAAAAGCCCAAGCAGGCTCTGCACTGTCAGTACAGAGCCCGATGCAGGGCTCGAACTCACAAAACTGTGAGATCATGACCTGAGTTGAATCCATGAGTCGGACGCTTAAGTGACTGAGCCACCCAAGTGCCCCCCACCCCCGCAGTATGTATCTTTAAATTAGAGGCCATCTCAAGGTGGGCAAGCCACGTTTCAAATGCTCAACAGCCACAAGCAGCTAGTGGCTACCGTACTGAACAGAACCGGTCCTGAGCAATGACTCTTAGCCCCTGTGGCACACCAAATCCTGAACCAGGATAATGATGCCTTGCTGTTCTCACCAAATCTTGCTGCTCTTAATGCCAGCCTCTGATAGATTCATTGGTGGGAAAGCAAAATACGTAAGGAACAAGGTGCCCGTTAATCACATAAGGACATACCAATGATTTTTGACCCATCATCTTCCACATCTGAGAGTTCCATGTCTTCCACATCACGATTATCTGTCACAGGCTCAGGTGTGGCAGACTTCTCACTCTCCATGGCTGGCGACTGGGACTCCTCACCTCCCATTCCCTGAAAAGGAGACTCAGAACCGGTGGGAGAAGGAGCATCCATGCTTGGGGAAGGGACTGGTGATTCTTCAGGATCAGGAAGGGTTGACTTCAATTGATCAAGCTTCTTCTTTAAATTGTTCACTCGATTAGCAAAGGTCTTATATGCCTAAAAGAGAAAAAGAAGAGTTACTCCTCTGAGAAAAGGACTAAGATCCTACCATTTTGACTCTGACCAGATTTCCTCATTATTATTAACTTAGCACTGGTACAAACAAACAAACAAACAAACAAAACCAAGGGCACCTGGGTTACTCAGTAGTTAAGTGTCTGACGTCTCAGGTCATGATCTCACGTTTCAGGAGTCCGAGCCCCATGTCTGGCTCTCTGCCGTCAGCACGGAGTCTGCTTGGGATCTTTTGTACCCCCTTCTCTTTACCCCTCTCCCAGCCACACGAATATGCTCTCTCTCTCAAAAATAAATAAACATTAAAAAAAATCTGTCAAGCATGGAATAGTTTCCAATCTCTGCTTTTTTCCCTAAATGAATATTACCATCCATGTAGTTGCCCAAGCTAGAAACTTAGAGGCTATCTGTACTTAATCTTCCCTTGCTCTTTTCTATACATCTTACCAAACCAGTATTTACTGAGAGCCTAAATGTGCTGGCCAATCTTTTAGGTACTGGAGATACAGCAATGACTAAGATGACAGACAAAAATCAAATCCAAAAAGTACAGCCTGGGAGGTCAAACAGTATGGACTTTTTTAAGAAATAAACTTTTGAGGGGCGCTTGGGGCTTAGTTGGTAATGCATCCGACTTCAGCTCAGGTCATGATGTCATGGTTCATGGGTTTGAGCCCCGCGTCGGGCTCTGTGCTGACAGCTCAGAGCCTAGAGCCTGCTTCAGGTTCTGTGTCTCCCTCTCTCTCTGTTCCTCCCCAACTCATCCTCTATCTCTCTCTCAAAAAATAAACATTAAAAAAAGTATAAACTATATAAAATATATGTAAGTAAAATAGATAACAACAGCACAAAGGCCTGAAGTGAATCCTACTATTTTAAGGGTCTTACATTATATATGAAATAACAGGATATTAATTTAAGATATAATAATGGTAATATTAAAGTAAGATAATTCAATTCAAGGAGATGTTAGGGACGTATATTGAATCCCTAGTGCAACCACTGAGAGAGTAAGAGGCAGATGGGGAGGAAAGGAGAAGAGCGAAGGAGGGAGACGAAGTAAGGAAAGAGAGAAAGTAAAAGAAAGGGATAAACTCAACCCAAAAATTTTTGAGTAGGGGCTCCTGGGTAGTCTGGTTGGTTAGGTGGCCAACTTCGGCTCAGGTCATAATCACAGGGTTTGGGAGTTCCAGCCCAGGTCGGGCTCTGCTGACAGCTTGGAGCCTGGAGCTGCTTCGGATTCTGTGTCTCCTTCTCTCTGCCCCTCCCCCACTCGCATTCTCGCTCTCAAAAATAAATAAATATTTTTTAAAAATTAAAAAACAGGGGCATCTGGGTGGCTCAGTAAGTAGGTTAAGCATCCGACTTCAGCTCAGGTTATGATCTCACGGTTTGTGGGTTCGAGCCCTGTGTCAGGCTCTGTGTCGACAGCTAGCTCAGAGTCTGGCGCCTGTCTTTGGATTCTGTGTCTCCCTCTCTCTCTGACCCTCCCTTGCTCACGCTGTCTCTATATCTCTCAAAAATAAAATAAAACATTAAAAAATTTAAAAAACAATTTTCTGAGTAAAAAAAGAGGGTGTAACAAAGAAACAAAGGACAGATAACACAAATGGTAAGCAAGTGTCAAGATGGTAGACTTAAATTCAAGCATATCAATAAATGCAATAAACACTCTAAATAAAAAACTATTGTTAGACTCCGCACTGTCAGTACAGAGCCTGACGTGAGGCTTGAACTCACAAACCATGAGATCATGACCTGAGCCGAAGTCAGATGCTTCACCAACTGAGCCCCCCATGGGGCCCTTGTATGCTGTTTTTAAAAGACACACTTACGGGCGCCTGGGCGGCTCTCCTGATTCTAAAATGCAAACTTGACCACATCACTAGCAAAATTAAAATTCTACAACTCCATCCCACTGCTGTCAGGGTAAAACTCCCAGACCTTAGAATGAATACAGACCTTTCAGAACCTTGTTCTTAGGTAACTCTCCAGGGTTTTTATCACCTCCTCATTTATGCCCAGCTAGGAGAAACCACTCCCAGGCCCACCAATTCTGCCACACTCTCATGTTCACATGCTTTCAGATTCACTCTTCAGAGAATACGGGCTTTCACTGAACTAAAGACTGTAATTTCAGAGTTTAGCTCCTTTGAGAATTTTTCTCTGCATCTTCCACCCCCTGTCCCAAGTTACCCAAAGCACCTGTTCAGTCTGCCCACATGGCACTCTACAGTTATATCCATTACAGCATTTATTACAGAGGACTGCAATTAGCGTACTCAACAAACACTTGCTGAATAAACGTCTCCCCATCACTTGTCGAAGATCCTCCAAAGTAAACTAAATGATTTCCTAGGTAAGAGATCATAGGTCAGTATTCAAGAATTACTAAATTGTCTTTTGGGTCAAAATGGTGAACGACCATTCCTAGTCACCGTGTCTCCCTCCTGGGGTTCCCATAAAATGAATAGTAAAACAAATACCAAGGGGGGGCACATGAGTGGCTAAGTCAGTTAAGTACCGGACTCTTGATTTTGGCTCAGATCATGATCTCACGATTGAGGAGACTGAGTCCCATGTCAGGCTCTGTGCTGACAGAGCAGAGCCCGCTTAGAATTCTCTCTGCTCCTCACTCACTAGCACTCTTGCTTTCTCTCAAAATAAATAAACATTAAAAAAAAAATACAAAGGTAAGGCGCCTGGGTGGCTCAGTCAGTTAGCGTCTGACTTCGGCTCAGGCCATCATCTCAAGTGAGTTCAAGCCCTGCGTCGGGCTCTGTGCTGACCGCTCAGAGCCTGGAGCCTGCTTCAGGTTCTGTGTCTCCCTCTCTCTCTGCCCCTCCCCAGCTCAAGCTCTGTCTCTCTGTCTCTCTCAAAAATAAACACTAAAAAACATTTTTTTAATACAAAGGTACAAACCAGTAACTAGAAGGATACCTGGGAAAAACATTTCTACAAGTTTTTAGAAGACAGAAAGAGGTTGGAAGAGTAAGAAAGAAGTGATGAGGCAGGGGAGAGAAAAACGAAGTTACAAGTGTGCCGAAGGGGAAAGGAGCTGATCTGACTTGCAGAATCCCCGAGCAGCTTTCATGTAGGAAATGATGAGTACAGAAAGGTAGAGTGAGTAGTGGAGCTGAAATCAGGATAATGAAATCAAAGTGTGACTACCACACCCTTAATACCACCTCCCTTGCAATCTCCATTTTTGGCAGCCAAGGCACTATGCCTTGGGCAAAAAACTGTGACTTTTCTAAAGAATGAAAATTTCCTGGCAAAAAAATTCCACCCTTCTCACATTTAGGGCAACTCCTGCCCCAAGTAACAGCCAAATCTTTACCTTTACAGACTTTACTAGTTAAACCCATGAATAAATAATCCCTATGAGGAGAAAACTTCTCAATTTTTTCATACCTCATTTTTTTTTTAAGTTCACTTACTTATTTTGAGGAGAGACAGAGAGCATGAGCAGGGGAGGGGTAGAAAGGAGAAAGAGGACCTCAAGCAGGCTCTGCACTGTCAGCATGAAGCCCAACGCGGGGCTCAAATTCACGAACTACAAGATCATGACCTGAGCCGAAACCAGGAGTCGGACACTTAACTGAGCCACCCAAGAGCCCCTTTCATGACTCATTCTTAAATATAAATGGACAGAGATATTATCTGATCTTTGACAAAAGCTAGAACCATAAAAAAGAAAAACCAAGATAACTAGAGGGGAAACACCTCAAGATGTTCCGGAAAGCAGAACAAAAAGATCGAAGTTGAGAAAACATGAGAATGCAGAGGAGAAAGAAATTATCCCACAAATGAAGAACACCAATCTTTAGACTGAAAGAGCCCTTCAAATAGCCCATAATGAATGAAAAACAAAACCTCATATATAGATAAATCATTGTAAATATTTCACAACACTACAGATGGAGCCCTGAAAGTTTCCAGACAGGAAAAAATAGTGTCCTACAAAGGACCTAGCAAAGACTTCATGTCAATAATACTAAAGACAGTGGAGTAATGCCTTGTAAGCTGTGAGGGAAAATGATTTTCAACCAGCCAAACTAAAAATGTGAAAACAGAATAAAGGTATTTTGAGATCTAAGAACTCAGAAAAAATTTCTCTCACACAAGCCCCCTTTTAGGGAAATTAACTGAGATTGTGCTCCACCAAAGCAGGACAGAAAACCAACAAAAAGACATGAAGGGGGCCCCTGGGTGGGTTCGAGCCCCATGTCGGGCTCTGTGCTGACAGCTCGGAGCCTGGAGCCTGCTTCAGATTCTGTGTCTCCCTCTCTCTCTGCCCTTCCCCTGCTTGCACCCTGTCTCTCTTTTCTCTCTCTCTCTCTCAAAAATAAACAAACATTAAAAAAAAAAAAAAAAAAAAGAAGGCATGGAACCTGTAAAACAGAGTGCTCAACTCAGAGTGTCAGTAAAGAGTAGTCCTAGGATGAGATCTTGCCACTTAAAACTGGAGCAGGAGAATAGAAGTTTAGGTAGGGAGGTTTCTGGGGGAAAATGTGAATTGATAATATTCGATGAGTCAGAGAATTTAGAAAAAGAGAGAAAAAAAGCCTATTGAGAAGGCAAACAGTGCAAAAAAAATTCTAGGAAAAAATTAAAAAATCTCTAATATAACCATAGCTACCATAAGACCTTAATAAGCAATGTTTACACAGTTGTACTGTTAAGCTTTGTTTGTATTAATTTTCAGCCTTTAGAGCAAGGAAGTAACAATTATGATTACAGAGTGAAATGTAAACATTATCAAACTTGACCGTGTAAAACTAAAGTTTACTGAAGTTGGGAAACGGAAGGGACGGATGAAAACTAATGGGAAAGCAGAGGGATGTTAAGTACCGCATTTTCAAAGTGGAGAGTCTAGAGTTAGCGGTCAAAATTAGTAAATATAGTACTACCATTTACGAAGGTAATCAACAGATTTAAAAGAGTTCTATACTAAAATCAAACAACTCAGGCAACAACAGATGTTGGTGAGGATGCGGAGAAGAGGAACCCTATTGCAATGCTGGTGGGAATGGAAACTGATGCAGCCACTCTGGAAAACAGCGTGGAGCATCCTCAAAAAATTAAAAATAGAACTACCCTGTGACCCAGCAACTGCACTACTAGGTATTTATCCAAGGGATACAGGTGTGCTATTTCAAAGGGACACATGCACCCCAATGTTTATAGCAGCGCTATTGACAATAGCCCAAATGTGGAAAGAACCCATTGATGGCCATCGACGGATGAATGGATAAAGAAGATGTGGCTTATTTTTACAATGGAGTATTACTAGGCAATCATAAAGAATGAAATCTTGCCATTTGCAACTCCATGGATGGAACTAGAGTGTATTATGTTAAATGAAATCAGTCAGAGAAAGACAAATATCATTTGACTTCACTCGTATGTGAATTTAAGATTCAAAACAGATGAACATAAGGGAAGGGAAGCAAAAATAATATAAAAACAGGGAGGGGGACAAAACATGAGAGACTCTTAAATACAGAGAACAAGCTGAGGGTTGCTGGAGGGGCTGTGGATGGGGGGATGGGTTAGATGGGTGAGGGGCATTAGGGAAGACACTTGTTGGGATGAGCACTGGGTGTTACACGTAGGGGATGAATCACTGGAATCTACTCCTGAATCATTATTACAATAAATGCTAACTAACTTGGATACAAATTAAAAAAACTAAAAAAATTTTAAAATAAAAAATAATAAAAGAGTTCTATAATGCTGTTGGGAGAAGGAGGAAGTGGTGTATGTGCAAAAGCTTCATCTGTCATACCAAGAAGTTAATAGATATTTCTTCAATAGGATAAATCAAGAAAGAACAATAAAGGCATATTATTCAGAAATAAGAAGGCAAATGTCAAAAAGAACTGAGCTAAATGAGATAAAAGGGACTGCTTCTAGTAAGTGGGACTAGTGGGATCTACTCCACCTAATGCTTTTATAACCATGTATAGCAATTAAAACCATTAAAAAATAAATATAAATAAGTTTCTTTCAGAGGCCCCTAGTAACAGAATGTTTCCATCCAGTTTTGTGGTAAAATAAGACTTCTGCCCAATTTTATATCCGGTAACGGTAACTCGGCACACGCCCTGTGAAAGGCTAAAACAAGGCTTTAGTAAAGCTCAAAGGTCAGGGTATCTGTGAGCTTTAGTGTCAGAAAGAACCAGGTCTTAATTTAGACACTTCCACTTGCTGGCTCTACCACTCTGCACAAGGTCACCCATCTTTAAAAGTAACTTCATCCATGAACGGGAGGTAATAATGTTTACCCCTAGAGTTAGAGAACCCTCAGAGTTAACAGTCACTGATTTATAGTAAGCAATCGATACATGTTAGCTTTAATTATTACTTACATTGGCCACCACTTTTACTTCTTTGTATTGTGCTTCATAGAAAATTCCAGCATTTTCCAGTGCTTCTGTTAGCGAGGGCCCATTTTTCACCTGCTTATCTAAACCATTCACAAATTCCTCGAGCTTGGAACTTGCCTCTTCAAATTCTTTGGAGAACTTCTTTCCACCTGTCTTATCTAAAATAACAGAGGAAGTATTTGTTTCAGGATAAAACAGAAAATGTAAAAAACTTAACCTTTTGAAGAAAACCCCTCTTTACATAATTTGTGAACTTGTTCTTGCCATGTTAGTACGTAATATTCTTAGTCTCAGTTCCACCTGAAAGGAGCTTCTCCAAATCACAAAACCCACAAAATAGATTATCAAAACAATTCATGGGAACCTGCCCAAGGGCAGGCAAGAGGGTATCATGGAGCTCCTGTAATTAAGGTGAAGAAAAGAAAAGTTTAGCTAATCGAAAGTCTGGTGATTTTCCTCGAAAACTGAATACTGAGCTGCTACTTAGGAGTAATCGGATGAGGCCCTATTCTGTTCTTCACTTAGACTCACCATGGAATGTGAGCAAATGGAGGTTCAGAAAAGTCAAGATGAAGTGACCTCTGTGTGTACCACACTAAAAATACTTCTTTCCTATCGGAAGATCCCTGATAATTTGTTATCAGAAGAGTACAAACCCTGAATTGTTTTTTAACAACAGTGATTGAAAACAGTTACGAACTCTCCAAAGTACGCCATCTTTCCTAGTCACTAGTAAAATATGGCTTCAGATGTCGGTAGAAATTTCAGCTTTGCTTTTTGCCAGCCGTGTGCCTGGTGCGAGCTACTTCTCTCTCTATGAAGCCTCACACTGCCTGTGCGAAACGGAGGTCTTTAACATGCTTCTGGCTTGTTGTGAGGATTAAATTAGATAACAATCGTTGAATTTAAAGTATGGCGCCAAGGGGCGCCTGGGGGGCTTAGTCAGTTAAGCATCCGACTTTGGCTCACATCATGATCTCACGATTAGTGAGTTCGAGCCCCGCGTCGGGCTCTGTGCTGACAGCTCAGAGCCTGGAGCCTGCTTCCGATTCTGTGTCTCCCTCTCTCTCCGCCCCTCCCCCACTTGCGCTCTGTCTCTCAAAAATAAAGAAACGTTAAAAAAAAAAAAAACCCTCTTTTTTATGGTGCAACAAAACAGGCACCAAAATGAATACTCATGATTCCAAAAATATTTATCAAATGCCTATATGTAGCAGGCACTGCTTTAGGCACTAGGATACAGCAATGAACGAATAAGGATGATTTCTACCTTCATGAGATCTACGTTCTACAATGTTATTTATTTTTAAGTTTATTTATTTTGAAAGAGAGAGAAAGCCTGAGTTGGCGAGGGGCAGAGAGACAGGGAGAGAAAGAATCCCAAGCAGCCTCCGTGCTGTCAGCTCAGAGCCTAACGTGGGACTTGAACCCACGAACCGTGAGATCATGACCTGAGCCCAAGTTGGATACTTAACTGACTGAGCCACCCAGGCGCCCCTCTAATACATCATTAACTTATTACTTATAACTTGCAACAAGGAAAAGAGAGCAACTAACTAGATTTTATGGAGCACTGCACTGACCTTATTAAAGAACATACCCAGGAGCACCTGGGTAGGTCAGTCAGTTGAGCATCTGACTCTTGATTTTGGCTCAGGGCATGATCCCAGGGTCGTGGGATCAAGTCCTGCGTCGGGCTCCATGCCGAACGTTGAGCCTACTTAAGATTCTCTCCCTTCTTCCTTCTGCCCCTCTCCCCAGCTCATGCTTGCTCTCTCTAGACTAAACTTCAAAAAGTGAAGAACATACCCAAACCACATTATCATGTGTGAGATACATTTGTTTACATAAAACCCAATACAGCAAGAAAGCACTAGAAGTGAGGAAAAGGACAGAATTGTTATTATTATTTTTTTAAGATTTATTGAGGTACACTTAACATACAACACGGTGTACGTTTAAGGTATGCACTGTGAAAGAGGACTTCATTTATGAAATTTATATGCATGAAGTCACTACCTGGAACGTCAGAAGTGCCGTAACTGTTCTCTAAAATCTAAGGTTCTCTTTAGGGGAGAAGCCAGTCTGATCATTGAAAAGTAAGAGATCTGGGAACAAAATCAGCTAAAAGATGTAAGTATTACCTTTTAAACATTTGAGAGTTTCCGTGCTGCAAACATCCACCCTCATCGTTGACAGCTGTTTCTCCTTCAATTCGATCTGATCTTCTGAGCGCTTGTACAGCAAGAGCTCTTCAATGAGGGCCTGGGACTGAGGACAGAGCAGAGCCAGATCTCATTTGTGAAATCACTCATTTACTCAATCCTTTCCCATTCACAGAAAACATGTCTAAGACCTAACGAAACCAAGAGGAACGAAGCTCTTTGCACTTTCTCATAATCAGGGATATCAATAACCAATCTTCACACCAAAACCACATTTTTAGTTATATACTTCAAAAGATCCTTTCTTTGATCATTCAAAGGTAACTGATGTTTACAAGGTTAAGACTAAGACAAAGATCCATTTATATCTTCTTTAAATTTTAATTAGATAAATATAGTCTTATTATGTTAACTCTAAGCAAGTCCTAACTTAGTAGTGCTTCACCAAAGGATGAACCCCTTGTCAGGGGCCTTGGGCACACAACCTGCCTGGTAATAGATATTCTGGAAGAAGGTTAATTCTTCCATTAGGGCAACAAATAAAACTCCAAGTAATCCGATCCCAATAGAGATTCCTTCAGAATAGTGCAAACTTGTCTAAAATATAATTGATGTACAACTGAATAAAAATAAATTTTACTGGACTATATAGGGGACTATAACAAAAAGGGTGAATAAAGTTTTGGCATGTTAAAAGCATTCTTTAACTTACTCGAAATTCTGCAACTATCTTAGACTTGAGAGCAGCCTTTGGATTCGTGGACGCTGTTGAATTAAACAAAAGGTCATTAAGAATACAGACACAAAAAGCTGACTAATAGTGAGGAAATGTTTCAGGCCTATAATTAAGGGTGTACTTATGAACATATGTCAAATGTGCACACTTAAGTAATAATATAATTCCTAGACTATTCCTATATTTCATATTCCTTGAATATTCATATTCCTCAAACATGAAACTTAAACACTTCCATGCATGACCAATATCAAAATGTACTATTTATTTTAAAAATGTTTATTTCTGAGACAAAGAACACAAGCAGGGGAGGGGCAGATGAGGGGCAGGGGACAGAGGATCCAAAGCAGGCTCTGTGCTGACAGCAGCGAGCTCGACGCGGGGCTTGAACTCATGAACCGCGAGTTCATGACCTGAGCTGAAGTTGGACACTCAACCGACTCAGCCACCCAGGCGCCCCTAAAAATATACTATTTACATACGTCTAACCTACTTACCTCCAACAAACCCTTTAAATCAAAAAGTCCTAGAATTACTGATTTGGAGATTCTGAGATACATGAAGTACCTTTTTTCCTAGTCTGAGTGTAAGAGGATCTCAACATGTCAAATCAAGAGTGCTCAGGAGTGGGACTTCCACTTAATCCTGAGCCCTGGCTGAAGAAAATGACTTACAAACATCAACTCTATTCCTACGATTTAAGCTTTGGATTTCTTTTTCTGCTGACTCAAGTCACAGCAAACACAGGCAGGGAGCGTTCTAAGTCCATTACCACTGTGGTTCAACTTTGGCTGAAATGATGACTCTTGCTGTTCCTAAGCATGCAATTTACGACCAAAAGGATGTCAGAGGACTCCCTTAATCAAGATGAATATGACATGCTTGCTGGAGTAAAGCCATCCCAAAGGTCTTGTTTTACCTCCCATTTCTCACTGTCTTCTACCTTGTTCCCTCCACACCTTCAAGTCCTTCTCAGTATTCCTCAGTTTGGCCCACAGCAGCCTATCACATGCGGTACTCCCTTGATCTCATGCTGGGTAACCATGATAAACACAGCAGGAGCTCCTGTTAGAGAATGGGCTTCTGGCCAGGATCTGAGGCCCACGTCTAATCTGGCAGAGCATCCCCAAATCTGAAGGGTTTCATGGCTCCCACATAAAAGCTTCTTACTGCCTAGTCTCCTCTTCAGCTCTGCTGTTTAATGCCAGCTGCCTCCACCTTCGTGTATCTTTCAATCTGAGAGTCAGCCTGGCCACTATCAAGCATTTTTCTTCTTTTACTCCCCCAACTACTCTTGAATCTTCACTCATTTAAACCCCTTTTCTGCATTTCCTTTGTTTAAAAGTAGGGGTTTTTGGTTTTTGTTAAAGAAGTAACTCCATGCTGGCTTGTTTAGTGTAAGTCTGGGTCACTCTCCCAGGCCTGGAAAACACAGGCTTCCCCCTGGTTTATGCCAGGCACGATGTCAAATGGTCTACATTTTCTTCTGCTCCAAAAAGTGGAGGTAATTTTATATTAGTTGAGATTTTGTTCCTTACTTTGTGATTTCTTCCACTGCTTATTCGGTTGTTTGTTCAGATTTTCTTTCAGCTGCTTCTGAGTTTTGAAAGTGGTACCTGGAAAACATTTCAGTTTTTGCAATCTGGCATTACGGGAAGGTGCTCTGTCTGTCCACTTCAGTGTCAGAGTCGTAGCATTGAAAAAAGGCAATCCGAGACTGTGTGCTGTTTCTTTCTTTCTTTTTCATTTTGATAAAAACATTAAAACACCCAGCAGATCTAAGAAGCTGTCAAATAAACGTTGACTCCTATCATCAATAAAATTACTGATTTTTGAGACGAATAGGGCAGGAAGCTTAAAAATACTAGTTAACACATTCAAATGAAGAATTTAACAGCTTCTTAGAAGATGCTATTTTTTAAGCAAATTTCTAGTCCAATAATCATCATGGTATCAGATACCGCACCAACTTCCATTTAATGACTCAAGTAAATGAATCTAATACGTCGGAACTAAATAACTATTTAAAAATAAGTACACAACTTACTGCAAATCTAAACCAAAACAGAGACTGAAGAATGCTCAATATATATGCTTAATATCAAATAGCTTAGTGGAAACTGAAACCCCGTCAAAAGAAATCCTCCAACAATAAGTGGACAGGGCAGCAACTGTTAAACACAAAAACATGAATGGTTTAAAATGCTCAAAGTAAATAACTGTAGGAAAATGATCAGATAGCCATCATCACTATTAAGTAGTGATTATTAACTCACTATTAAGTAGTGAGTATTAACGCGTGGACTTTCTCTAGGCTATACGAACAAAACCCAACCCTCCCCAAAGCAATTCTATTTAAGTTTTAATTCAAATAGATTTTTCTAAGTATTTAATTTTAAATAAATAGGGCCCAATCCAAAACTTTATTTTTCACTGTCAAGCAATAGGACTAGATCTATAAAATATATATGATTTTAAAGACTCAATGATTTCATTTTAATTTTTTTTTTTTTTTTTAGGAGAGAAAATACACTTACTCAAAGCTTCTCTCAGTGCCATTATCATTTCCTCCGGGTACACATTCCTATCTTCCCAGATTTTGAAGATTCGTTCTATAGACTTAGAGACAGATGGATCCCTGAGAAGAAAAAGTGACACAGACATAAAAAACTGTGAATTTATATCTCAAACCAGAAATCTGAAACAGAATTATTTTCCAAATGTCTTCTGTTGTTTAAGATTTTTTTGGGAGGGACAGTTGGTTGAGTGTCTGACTCTTGATTTCGGCTTGGGATGTGATCCCAGAGTTGTGGGATCAAGCCCTGCGTTCAGCTCTGCACTGAGAATGGAGCCTGTTTAAGATACTCTCTCTCTCTAACCCTCTCCCCTGCTTGCAAGCTCTCTAAAAAAATTAAAAAAAAACTTTTTTTCCTACAGTGTCTAGTGGGACTAAAATCTTGAGCGCTCTTTAAAATTTTTAATTTTTTGGGGACGCCTGGATGGCTCAGTCGGTTAAGCACCCGACTTCTGCTCAGGTCATGATCTCTCGGTCTGGGGGTCTGAGCCCCGCGTCAGGCTCTGTGCTGACAGCTCAGAGCCTGGAGCCTGCTAGGGGTTCTGTTTCTCCCTCTCTCTTCACCCCTCCCCTGCTCACACACTCTCTCTCTCAAAATAATAAACTTAAAAAAATTTAAAAAAATTTTTAATTTTTAAAAATTGAAGTACAGTTGACACTATTTAAAAAATATTTTTAATGTTTATCTATTTTTGGGGAAGAGAGAGAGAGACAGAGTGTGAGCAGAGGAGGGGCAGAGAGAGAGGGAGAGAGAGAGGGACATACAGAATCCGAAGCAGGCTCCAGGCTCTTGAGCTGTCAGCACAGAGCCCGATATGGGGCTTGAACTCACGAACGTGAGATCATGACCTGAGCCAAAGTCAGACGCTTGACCAACTGAGCCACCCAGTTCCCCCAACACACTTTATTTTTAATTAAAAGTATAGTTGACACATTAAGATTGTAAGCATTCTTATTTAATGCTTTTTATCAATAGCGTTTATGAGGCTTTGGACAGCGCGCTAAGCCTTCTGACAGATATGAAGTTATGAGGGCTGGTCTGTGTGTGCTCACTGATGCAACTGGCATCCAAAAGATACAGCGAATTTAATAAAATGAAACCTAATATGGAAGCATCTGGCCCCCAAAACAACTACACTAATACAGAATGCGAGCAATGTTTGGCAATGTTATAAAGTATGCTTTTTCTTTTTTTTTCTGTTTATTTATTTTTTTTTTTTATTGTTTATTTTTATTTTTGAAAGCAAGGGAGTGAGACAGAGGATGAGCAGGGGAGGGGCAGAGAGAGAGGGAGACACAGAATCGGAAGCAGGCTCCAGGTTCTGAGCTGTCAGCACAGAGCCCAATGCGGGACTTGAACTCATGAACCGTGAGCTCATGATCTGAGCCGAAGTCAGACGCTTAACTTACTGTGCCACCCAGGCGCCTCTAAAGTGTGCTTTTTCTTAAAGGTATAGTTGAAAATAATCATGAATCAATCATGTACTGTAGCAGGTTTTCCGGAAACTATCACCTTATACCATAAGAAAACATATCTAGAATGAGGGAGGGGAGGAATATCACTTTTTTGTTTGCTTTACAGATGGGAGTTCGGCGTCAGGTGGTCATCTTACTTTAAGGAGGGAAACTGTTTAAGTAGAAGTATTTGATTACTAGGAAGCAAAAATTAAATAATTATTAGGAAGCAAAAATTACAATCATGTCTTACGTGAAACTGTAAAAGAAAAACAATGCAAAACAAACAAAAAGACAAAATGGGAACTTAACCTATCCCAGGTGAATCCGCCAACCCATATGGAAACTGAAAATAAAAAACTGAGCGACGCCGGTTTTATGGCTCCTTTCAAGCAGGAGACTCTATAAATCTGTGTTCACAAAAGACTTTTTAACCAAATAACAGCATGTATAGAAAAAAGAAAATTTTATTAAACTTCTAGAAAATAGTATTTTCTACAGTTACGAACCAGGACATGCTATTTTCATTTCTTGTTTTCTATGCTGATAATCTTCTTCATATATATATAGCACATATATCACAAATATATATTATTTATACAGTAATATTTATAGTAGTATATAGTATGTAAATGTTATATATTATAAACACTATAACATATATAATGCTATACATATTATATATATTACACTATACATATGTATACAAAACACTGAAAAAATTATGGGAAAGTATAAAGAAAAACTTGACTCATTTTCACCAAATGGAGATTTATAGTCTACCAGCTTCAGTATTACTATCTTTTAGTCTTTGTTTCCCCTACGGATGCTACTATTGTATATGAAACCAATTTTATATCGTGTGTATGCATAACTGTATTCTATTCTTTTCATTTAACAAAACAAGCATTTCCCAATGCTCCAATCAATTCATTATAAAAATTACTTTCTTTTCAATTTTTTATTTATTTTTGAGAGAGAGAGCGAGCGAGCGTAGAGGAGGGGCAGAGAGAGGGGGAGACAGAGAATCTGAAGCAGGCTCCAGGCTCTGAGCTGTCAGCACAGAGCCCGATGCAGCGATCGAACCCACAGACCGTGAGATCATAACCTGAGACGAAGTCGAACACTCAACCGACTGAGCCACCCAGGTGCCCCTAAAAATTACTTTTATAATGACAATACTCCCATTATGTAACTGTTCCAAAAATTATCACCTGCCTGTTACGTATACTGTTATTTCTAGATTCGTTACTATAATTAATACTGCAATAAGTATTTTTTGATCAAAGTTTTTCTCCTTAACAATGTCAAAATGTTTTTTCTAAGAAGGTTGTACCAAAATATACTCCAACCACCAGTATAAATATATTGTTCCACCAAACTTCTGCAGCAATGGTTGGACTCACTTCAATTTGTAATCTCAACTTAACCATTTCACCCCTCTTAAAATTTCATTATACTTAGTAGAATCACTCAAAATCCAAAAAAAATTATCAAGATTTTGCCACATTTTCATGTATCTTTTCTCTGTTGTAGTATTTTTTCCTTTTCTTTTAACTGAAGATTTTTTAAAGTTTATTTATTTTTGAAAGAGAGAGAGAGCACAAGCAAACACAGGCAGGGGAGAGGTAAAGAGACAAAGAGGGAGACACGGAATCCGAAGACAGGTTCCCGGCTCTGAGCTGACAGCACAGAGCCCAACGCGGGGCTCAAATACACGAACCATGAGATCACGATTTGAGTTAAAGCTAAGTGCTTAACCGACTGAGCCACACACATGCCCCAAACCGAAGGTTTATTTTTTCAGAGAAAGAGAGAGAGTACGCATGAACAGGTGAGAGGGGAAAAGGAAGAGAGAGAATCTTACGCAGGCTCCACGCTCAGCAGGGAGCCAGACATGGGGCTTGATCTAACCGTGAGATGTTGAATGAGCCGAAATCAAGAGTCAGAGGCTTAACCAACTGAGCCACCCAGGCACCCCAAGATTTTGTTGTTAAGTAATCTCTACACCCAATGTTGGGCTTGAACTTGCAACCCTGAGATCAAGAGTCACAGGCTCCACCAACTAACCAGGCAGGTGCCACTTTGTTGAAGTATAGTTAAGACTTTGGTTTGTGAGCATAGTTCGTTCTGGAAACATGTTTGTAAACCAAAGCACTCATATACAGAGTGAATTTCAAGAACCACTGGCTCAGTTGTGATCATGTGACATTCGGCATCACGTACTATTCATATTGCAAGACATTGCTCATGTATCAAGTTAAAATTTATTAGAAATGTTTGCTCATCTTGAGGAACACCCACAAAAGAAGTTACTCACAATCCAAGGTTTTCCTATATATTTTTTTCTTAATGTTTATTTGTGAGAGACAGAGAGAGAGAGAGAGAGAGAGAGAGAGAGAAAGTGGGGGAGGAGCAGAGAGAGAGGGAGACACAGAATCCAAAGCAGGCTCCAGGCTCTGATCTGTCAGCACAAGCCCGACGCGGGGCTTGAACTCACAAACCATGAGATCATGACCTGAGCCGAAGTAGGATGCTTAACCAACTGAGCCACCCAGGTGCCCCAGGTTTTCCTATATTTTAAAGCAAATCCCAGCTACCATGTCCTTTTGCCCCTACTCTAAAAAAAATTCCAACATTCTGTTATACAGCAACAGTGCTACAACATGCCTAAGAAAATTAACAATAATTCACTGGTATCATCTACATTTGTTCTATAATCAACTTTCCTTAAATGTTTCAAAAATGTCCTCTTATGGTTTTGAATTGGGATCCAAAGAAGGTCAACACACTGCATTTGGTTATGTCTCTTAAATCTCTTTTAATCTACAGCAATTAGATTAAACTGTTCTCAGTATTTTTCCGAAGCCATTCAGTGATGCTGTGGTCTAGGGGCCAGCTGTCCAGCAGAACATTCCACACTCCGGCTTAATTTATTTGGTTCTCTTGTTGTCATTTAACTTGTTCCACTAATGCCTGAATTTATCTAGATGAAAATTATTTGCATGACACACATGCTTAAATTTGGGGGAGTGAACACTTAACTAATGACACTATATACTCTACACTGCATCCTATCAGGACATAACACAAGGTCTGGATATCCCACCTTTAATAACACGAGGACTGACCAATGGAATGAGGTAATATCTTCTCTAGTAAACAGTGTCTATCTGCTTGCTAGCATTTTAGTGTTCATCTAAGGATTAAATATGTTTTATATATAAAATATTATTTTGCCAACATTACAAATACCTTTCCCCATCTTGCACTTTAATTTTTAATTTACATTTTAAAACAGAATTATTTAGTATTTTTTCAGTTTATTTATTTTGAGGGGGGAGAGGCAGAGAGAGAGGGAGAGAGGAAAAAACAGCACGGAGCCTGATGCAGGGGTCAAACCGACAAACTGCAAGATCATGACCTGAGCTGAAATTAAGAGTAGGACGTTTGGGGTGCCTGAGTGGTTCAGTCAGTTGAGCATCCTCTGACTTTGGCTCAGGTCATGATCTCACGGTTCATCAGTTTGAGCCCCGTGTCGGGCTCTGTGCTGATAGCTCATAGCCTGGAGCCTACTTCGGATTCTGTGTCTCTCTCTCTCTCTGCCCCTCCCCAACCTGTACTCTGTGTGTCTCTCTCTCAAAAATAAACATTAAAAAAAAATTATAAGAAAAAAAGTTGAATGCTCAACCAACTGAGCCACCCAGGTGCTCTGTAAAACATATAATGTTATTTATTTTTTTCTTAGTTTTTTTTCTTAATGTATGTTTATTTTTGAGAGAGAGAGAGAGAGAGAGAGACAGACAGACAGACAGACAGACCGACCCAGAGAGCGAGTGGGGGAGAGGCAGACATAGAATCCAAAGCAGGCTCCAGGCTCTGAGCTGTCAGCACAGAGCCTGATGTGGGGCTTGAACTCACAACCCCCCCCACAAACCCCAGGATTATGACCTGAACCAAAGTCGGACACTTAACCAACTGAGCTACCCAGGCGCCCCGTAACACATTATTTTATTCTATTCATTTTAATGTTTATTTTTGAGAGAGACTGAGCACAAGTGGGGGAGGGGCAGAGAGAGAAAGAGACACACACACACAGAATCCAAAGCAAGCTCCAGGCTCTGAGCTGTGAGCGGGGCTCGAACCCATGGTCCGCGAGATCATGACCTGAGCCTAAGTCAGATGCTTACCCGACTGAGCCACCCAGGTGTCTCTTCCCCACAACATATAATTTTAAAACCCAGCCCTGTCGGGGTGCCTGGGTGGCTCAGTCGATTGGGTGTCCAACTTTGGCTAAGGTCATGATCTCATGGTTTGTGGGTTCAAGCCCCGCGTCGGGCTCTGTGCTGACAGCTCAAAGCCTGCAGCCTGTCTTCGGATTCTGTGTCTCCCTCTCTCTCTGACCCTCCCCTGCTCACGCTGTCTCTCTCTCTCTCTGTCTCAAAACTAAATAAAACATTAAAAAAAAAAAAAAAAACCACAACCTTGTTAAAATAAAAAGTGCTCTCTAGTGCCACTTTGTAAAGTATAGGAAATCTGCCAGACTTGAAAAATTATAACTTTCTTTTCTCTCTCCTTTGATGATTAACATTAAAAAATTTCAGTTGCATAATTCATTTTTTTTTAAAAAAAAGTTTTAATGTTTATTTATTTTGGAGAGAGACAGAGCACAAGTAGGGAAGGGGCAGAGAAAGAGGGAGACACAGAATCTGAAACAGACTTCAGGCTCTGAGCTGTCAGCACAGAGCCAGATGCCAGACTCGAACTTACAACTGTGAGATCATGACCTGAGCCGGAGTCAGACACTTAACCTACTGAGCCACCCAGGCGCCCCTATTTACAGAATTCATTTAAAATCTACTGGGTATGGGATATTAAGTCAAGCTCTAATCTAAACAGATCTCCCGTTAATTGTTCCAATGTCATAATTTCTCTTTTCCTTAGATTTACTGTGCTTCCTCTAGAATATATTCAATTATTAATCTTTCAATAGGCTGCAAATTCTGTTCCGTGAATCCATTTTTACATTATACAGTTGACCCTTGGGCAAAGCTGGGGAGGTTAGGAGTGCCGACCTCAAATCCCTGCAGTTAAAAATCCACACATAACTTCTGATTCCCCATAAACTTAACTAATAGCCCACTGTTGCCATACTAATAACACATACAGTTGATTAACACATATTTTGTGTGTTCTCTATGTTATATACTGTATTCTTATAATAAAGTAAGCTAGAGGGGCGCCTGCATGGCTTAGTCAGTTAAGCATCTGACTTCAGCTCAGGTCATGATCTCGCAGTTCTTGAGTTCAAACCCTGAGTTGGACTTTGTGCTGACAGCTCAGAGCCTGGAACCTGCTTCAGATTTTGTGTCTCCCTCCCCCTCTGCCCCTCCCCCGCTCATGCTCTGTCTCTCTGTCTCTCAAAAAATAAATGTTTAAAATTTTTAAAAAAAAGTAAGCTAGAAAAAAATGTTATTATAATCATATTGAAAAGAAAAGACATTGATACTACTTTACGGACTGAAAACTAGCCAGGTGTTAAGTGGGCCCAAGCAGGTCAAACCCATGTCATTCAAGGAGCGGCGGTACTGCATCATCTCCAAAGCTGTAGCTTATCTTCCCACATTACAGCTGCATTTCAAAACATTTCTTATATTCTCACTTTTGCTTGTAAATTTAGGGTAATGCTAAGTTCCAAAAGAGAGAAAACATTGGTATTTTTAATGTGAATTACATTAGGCTGCTATATTAATTTGGAGAAAGTGTTATCTATTAACACTGAAGAATTATCAACGCATTGTAGCAGCAAAGCATTCATATTTATGAATTTATATTCAACATTCCCAAGTAGAATTTATTCATAAAGGTTTCAACATATTTCCTATTAAGGCTATTCCTAAATATTTTGTATATTTTATTGCTAATATGACTCACCATCCCTCCTGTGACTAACTTCTCAGACTAAAAGTGATTCAAAAGTTTGCTGATGGTAAATTATCTCAGCTTTTGTTTCTCTGGAAATATTTTTATATGGTTTGAACGGCTCTTGGAAGTTGTTTTGCTTTGTATCTATAAATGCTATAAAATACTTTTCATACCTGCCACCTGCTTCCAAAGTTCCTGTTGAGAAGTCTGTTGTCAATCTAATTGTAGGCTTGTATATGTGATGTCCTGTCTTCTCTTTGGCATTATTTTTTATTTTTTATTGTGGTAAAATAAAACTTGCCATCTTAACCATTTTTTAAACGTGTAACTCAGTGGCATTAATTATATTCACCATGTTGTACGACCACCAGCACTATCTATTTCCAAAACTTTTCATTACCCAAAACAGAAACTCTGGGGGTACCTGGGTGGCTCAGTGGTTGAGTGTCCAACTTTTGATTTCAGCTCAGGTCATATCACAGTTTGTAAAATCAACTCCCACCTCGGGCGCTGTGCTGACAGCCTGATAGCGCAGGCCTGCCTGGGATATCCTCTCTCTCTCTCTCTCTCTCTCTCTGCCTCTCCCCTGCTCATGCTTTCTCGCTCTCTCAAAATAAACATTAATAAAAAAACCCCAAAAAATAAAAAATCAAAAACTCTGTACCTGCTAAACAATGAACTCCCTGTTACCCCCTCCCACCGGCTCCTGACAACTTACCTGTTTACTGTCTCCATGGATATGCTTCTTCTAGATACGGTTATTATTTTTTTTAACGTTTATTTTTGAGAGAGACAGAGCACACACATGCACACAAGTTGAGGAGGGGCAAAGAGGGGGCGGGGACAAAGGATCGAAGTCAGATACTTAACGGAGCCGAACGCTTAACCAACTGAGCCACCCAGGTGCTCTCTATCTTAACCATTTTAAGTGTGCAGTTCAGTAACGTCAAGGACATTCACACTTGTACAATCAATCTCCACAAACTCTCTTCGCCAACTGGGCCATCCAGGTGCCCCTAGATATAAGTGCAATTATACATTTGTCCTTTTGTGTTTGGCTTATTTCAGCATGTTTTCAAAATTCATCCACATTGTAGCACATATTAGACTTCCATCCTTTTAATTTTTAATGTTTTATAATTTACAATTTACTTCCTAGCTAGCATATGGTGCAACACTGATTTCAGGAGTAGATTCCTTAAGCCCCTCACCCATTTAGCCCGTCCCCCCTCCCACAACCCCGCCAGCAACCCTCTGTATGTTCTCTTATGTTTTGTCTCCCTCCCTGTTTTTACGTTATTTTTGCTTCCCTTCCCTTATGTTCATCTGTTTTGTATCTTAAAGTCGTCATATGAGTGAAGTCATATGATATTTCTTTCTCTGACTAATTTCGCTTAGCATCGTACCCTCTAGTTCCAACCACGTAGTTGCAAACGGCAAGATTTCATTCTTTTCGATTGCCGAGTAATACTCCATTGTATATATAAACCACATCTTCTTTATCCATTCGTCCATCAATGGACATCTGGGCTCTTTCCATACTTGGGCTATTGTTGATTGTGCTGCTATAAACACTGGGTGCCTGTGCCCCTCTGAAACAGCACACCCTTGGATAAATACCTAAGAGTGCATTGCTGGGCTACAGGGTAGCTCTATTTTTAATTTTGTGAGGAAGCTCCATACTGTTTTCCAGACTAGCTGCATCAGTTTGCATTTCTACCAGCATTGCAAAAGGGTTCCTCTTGCTCTGCATCCTCGCCAACATCTGTTGTTGCCCAAGTTGTTACTGTTAGCCATTCTGACAGGTGTGAGATGGCATCTCACTGTGGTTTTGATTTGTATTTCCCTGATGATGAGTGATGTTGAGTATTTTTTCACGTGTCGGTTAGCCATCTGGATGTCTTCTTTGGAGAAGTGTCTGTTCTTGTCTTTTGCCCATTTCTTCACTGGATTATTCGTTTTTTGGGTGTTGAGTTTGCTAAGTTCTTTATAGATTTTGGATACTAACCCTTTAACTGATATGTCATTTGCAAATATCTTCTCCCATTCTGTCAGTTGCCTTTTGCTGCTAATTGTTTCCTTCGCTGTGCAGAAGCTTTTTATTTTGATGAGGTCCCAATAGTTCATTTTATTTTGGTTTCTCTTGCCTCTGGAGATGTGTTGAATAAGAAGTTGCTGTGGCCAAAGTCAAGTTTTTGCCTGCTTTCTCCCTGAGGATTTTAATGGCTTCCTGTCTTATATTTAGGTCTTTCATCCACTTTGAGTTTATTTTTATGTATGGTGTCAGAAAGTGGTCCAGGTTCATTCTTCTGCGTGTCGCTGTCCAGTTTTCCCAGCACCACTTGCTGAAGAGACTGTCTTTATTCCATTGAATATTCTTTCCTGCTTTGTCAAAGATTAGTTGGTCATACATTTGTGGGTCCATTTTTGGGTTCTCTATTCTGTTCCACTGATCTGTTTTTGTGCCATACTTTGGGCAATTTCTTAACTATTCTGGGCTTCAGTTTTCTCATTTTGTAAAAAGAAATAATAACATTTAATCTGCTTCCTTGCAAAGTTGGTTACCATATTTCAAATAACATTTGTGTTAACAATTTTCAATTTATGACCTGTTTTCATGCAAACTGTGGGAGATCAAGAATCACATGCTATACTGACTGAGCCAGCCGTGCATCCCTATTTTATGTACTGTGACATGTGTATAAATCTTTATTATGCACCACATTCAAGTAGGACCAAAATAAACACCTCAAGTTAATAATCCAAAGGAAGAAAAAGAGGTCATTCGGTTTTTAATGGATTAGTACTAACAAATGGATCGATAATATGCAATAGTCACATATTTATACAAATATATAACATTATGCTAGTCAATATATAATTTGAGGAAATATTTAGCTATTTTGATTGTTGCATGTAATTATCCTCCAATTAGGTATATGTGTCTCTTAAACCAAATAAACAACTTGCAAATATGGATGAAACACAAGAAAACACTATTAATACAGAGTAAAAGTAAGATCAAAGGTTAAGTATTTCAGCACTTTGGGAAGCAGTGCATACGATTTCCCTAAGGATGGAATAAATCAGTATGAGGTTGGCAATAAATATTTCCTTATCTCTTTAATTACACAGATGTCATAAAGGGGGCAAGATTTCAAGAAGACTCTGAAAGAAGAAAGGAAATGTGTAAAAAGAATATGAAAACAAAAGAAACAGTTGGAAAGTACTACCAACCAAAGAGTATGACCAGGAGATATATATGGTCAATGTAGGAGAGAAGAGGGAGAGAGTAAATAACAAAGAAGCTTTCAAAAAGAAAGAAGAGCGCCTGGGTGGCTCAGTTGGTTAAGCGTCCAACTTCGGCTTCAGGTCATGATCTCAGGGTTCATGAGTTCGAGACCTGCATCAGGCTCTCAGCTGTCAGCAGAAAGCCTACTTCAGATCCTCTGTCTCCCTCTCTCTCTGCCCCTCCCCAACTTGTTCTCTCTCTCTCTCTCTCTCTAAAACAAATAAAAACATTAAAAAAAAAGAGAAGAAAGAATGCTTAAAAGAAAAATGTGTGGATTAGTGGGAAAGTTATGTGAACAATTTGAGCCAAACATCCTTGGATCTTCAAGCATGCAGAACTGTTAACAATTCTTACTAACAGGTAAAAAGGGGAACTAAAATCCGTAATTTTTTAAGCTTAGATCCCAAAAAGCAGTAAGAATTTACTTACTTCACTAGAGCAGCTGCTTCAGGAAGGACATCAGCAAATGATTCGCGGAAAATGATTGCGTTTTTCCTCTTGCAGTTCTGGATGACATCATTAGCAAGGTAAAAGAGATTCAAACGGTGGGGATAGGCAGCTAGAAATGACAAAAGACAATAAATTAAACCAAACGAGTCAAATTATACTTGGTTCAACTGATTCCAAATACAGTGTTCTCAAACTGTGTAAACTATTATATGGGTGTATTATAGATAAACAGAAAAATGAACTAATGGACCAATTTATTGAAATTGGTGCCTAACACTCTGGACTACTTCAGGTCAATTTTCTGTTCAAGGTGTGTTTTGGGTGGTTTTCCATTTCACTCTGTAGATGTTTGGCACTAAAAAATTCATTATCTATGGAGAAGCTAAAACAAAGTTGTTCTCCAAAACATTTCGAAAGATAAACTCTGCTGAGGCTCAACCTACTGCAAACACTCCAGGGTTAATGGAAAAAATATGGGCTTTAGAACCACCCAGATTGTGACCGTAGGCAAACTGCGTAACCTCCTTTACATTATTATTGTAGATAGACTCTTTTTTTTAAATCAACTAGTCCACACACTACTCAGGTACAACTAAATCCTGCCATATTCTAGAAGAGAGGCTCTGCGGCTACTTTCAGCACTAGGTCCTGGGAAATATGTAATTTGATCCCATAAATACGCGTAGGTCAAGTTTTTCAAAGGCCCAATCAATATGCCTTCTGGCAAAACCACCTCAAGTCTCATTATATCCTGGACAATTTTAATGTCCTTTTGGATGATCCATCACATTTTCTAGTCTCTCAATATCTTACCTTAAATTCAGTGGCCTCCAAGAAACACTCTTCTGTACATTTTAAAATCCCCTTTTCTGACAACCTCCCACTCCCCCTTTTATTAAAAAAATTTTTTTTGATGTTTGTTTATTTTTGAGAGAGAGAGAGAGACAGAGCATGAACAGGGGAGGGACACAGAGAGGGAGACACAGAATCTGAAGCAGGCTCCAGGCACCAAGCTGTCAGCACAGAGCCCAATATGGGGCTCAAACTCACAGAAGGAGAGATCGTGACCTGAGCCGAAGTTGGATGCTCAACCGACTGAGCCACCCAGGCGCCCCTCCCACTCCCCTTTTATCTGTTCATCAATTTCATCAAGATCTAAGTTCTTTGTTCTTTCTATATTTTCTCTAACTTTACAGTCACTTTTTTAACTCAATTTTTTCTCTATCAATTCCACAGTCTTTGATCTATTATTTAAACCATTCTTTTATCAAAACCTTCATTTTCTTTTCCTCTCCCCTAATTTAGCCTTTCTAGCACATGCATTCAACAAAATCCTAAATCTGGATCAACCGAACTAAATACCTTTACTGCACCTTTATTTCTGCTCCTGTTGTGCTCAAGAAAATCATACCGCCAGGAGGACTGAAACCATATAAATCTAGTCTCCTTCAACTGGGCCCTCGACACTACAATGCTACAGTCTTCCCACAGGTTCTTAATCGGCATCCTCTCTCATTTGTTGTAAGAATGATTTCAAATTTTTACCACTCTTGTCAAGCCCCGTCTCAACACATTCCTTCTCACTCACAGAGAAAGCAGAAGTCATTAGGTGGAAATTCTGTATATCAAAAAATGTGTCCATATTTAAACCCAACCAAATCAACTTACCTGAGTCAGTTAAGATCTTTCAGATTCAGGTACCTGAAAGAGTTCTCAGTGTCTCCACTTTAACTCTTACAACTATAGGAGCTAGTGTGTGCGTGTGTGTGCGTACGCGCGCGTGTGTGCGTGCGTGCGTGCGCCCGCGCACACGTGCACGCTTGAAATATGCAACCTACTATGCTTAAGAGCTTTCTCAGGGTGGCGCCTCGGTGGCTCGGTTGGTTGAGCGGACAACTTCAGCCCAGGTCATGATCCCATGCTTTGTGAGTTCGAGCCCCACGTCAGGCTCTGTGCTGACAGCTCAGAGCCTGGAGCCTGCTTCAGATTCTGTGTCTCCCTCTCTCTCTGCCCCTCCCCTGCTTGCACTCTCTCTGTCTCCCCAAAATAAATAAACATCAAAAAAACTTTTTTTAAAGAGCTTTATATAAATTATGCTTTCTCATTTATGCCGTCACCACTCCACTCAAACAGCAATTACCAAGGTTACCAGTAAATTCCAAATTATTACACCCAATGAAAAATTTTAAATGTCACTTCTTTGTGGCTTCTGGCACACAGAAAACTCTGTTATGGTTATTCCTGGTTTTCCTACTTCTCTGGTTCCTTCTCCATATATACATACATCTACATACACGTAGAGACAGGCTGCCCCGCCTGTGGCCATCCTCCTGTAAAAGCGGAAGCTCCCCAGGGTCCTCTCCTGAGCACTCTTCTCCAATCACCCATGGCATGTTTTAAGATTTCAGGTTTTAAGTCAGATAGTTTGTTCCATTCCTGATCTGTCGCTTGTTACCTTTGGGGTTTTTCACACTACTTAACTCTCCTATATTACACTTTCCTTTTCTTTGTAAAATGACAGCTTCATGGGGTTGTTATAAGAATTAAATGAAGGCACCTGGGTGGCTCAGTTGCTTGATCGACCAACTTCGGCTCAGGTCATTATCTCACGGTTCATGAGTTCGAGCCCTGTGTCAGGCTCTGTGCTGACAGCTCCGAGCCTGGAGCTTGCTTCAGTCCTGTGTCTCTGTCTCTCCCCGACCCTCCCGACTCGTGCTCTCTCTCTCTCTCAAAAATAAACATTAAAAAAATTTTTTAAAGGAATCAAATGCAACAGTGTATGGAAAGCGTTCAGGACGGCGCGCAGCACACAGAAAGTGGATGCTCTACCACTTGAGCCGCTCTAACTGCCGCCACCTGTGAGTCAACGACTCCCGTGTCCATAGATACCACCCCTGGATTTGCCTTCATCAGTCAACGCACGCAGCCACGTCCAAGTCTCAGAGGCACCTTGAGCTTGATTTTTCAATATTTTGTGACTAATCTTCCTCCTCTTCTGTCACTGCTCTTGTGTTTAGCCAGAATTCTGGCAATCTTTGTGGACTCTTCCTACTTCCTAAATCTCCAAGTCCAGCCAGTTTTGACTCCAATAATATTTGTCAAATCTATCCCCTTTTCCTTCCCTTCTTGCTATTGCTCTTTGCTGGGTCCGTCACCTTTTACCGGGACTACTACTGCAGCACCCTCCTACCTGGTTATCTTGCCTCCAGACTTGGTTCCCTTAAGCGCACTCTCTCAATTGCTAAATTCGCTTCTAATACGCAAACGTTATCCAATTGCTTCTCGTATCGAATCCATCAATGATTTCCAACTGCTTACTGGAAATGCCACACACCTTAGTCTCCAGTGATGATCTCTTTCAGTCTCATCGCTTCCCCTTCAAAGTTCTATCTTTAACGCCGTACTCACAGTTCCCAGAAACCCTGCGTGCGCGCGCGCTCTCTCTCTCTCTCTGAATTGTCCTTTTCTAAGAAAACCCATCCTAAATATCTTACCCATAGGGAAAAGTCCAAAATTTTAAACCTAACTCATGTCGGACTCTGGTCCCCATCCCCCTTACCTCTACTTCTTCCCCAAACAGACCTCCCTCCCCACACTATTTTACTGCAATTTCCTCTCAATGCAAAACCTACAGTCTACAGTCAAATCACTACAGAAAGCCAGAAGAATGAGAACAACTGGCTGAGGCAGGCTGTGAAGAGGCCGAAAGGCAGCAGGACTTGAGAAGACCCATCCCGAGCGCCTGCCAAACCCTCCGCACACAGTCCTTGCTTTCCGGTGCAGTCTCGGCGGGCGCCGCTCTCCCTCCCTCCCCGCTGCAGTGGAGGGAACTCCGCTTCGTCACCGAGCCCCACCTTCTGCCCTGGTCTTACCACCCACTTCAACAGGCGAATTCCTTGTCCTCCTTCGAATCTCAGCTTACACACGACATCTTCCCTGCAGCTTCCCGACTCCGTAAGGCAAGGCCTGACAAGGCCTTTGGCGCATCCTGACCCCACGCCCGTCGTACACTGATCACACGGTAGTGCACTTCTCTGCATGTTCCACTCGAGCATAAGCTCCCTGAAGGCTGTAGTTCTGTCTTGTTCACTGCTACGTCCTCGATGACTAATTGAGTGTCTGGCAGGTGCTTAAATAATGTATGTTAAATGTCTGATGAAGAGGTTAAACTTTTGTAGGTTTATGAAGAGGTTAAATTTTTTATGTGCTAGAAATTTTTTTTTTAAATTTTTAATGTTTTATTTATTTTTGATACAGAGAGAGACAGAGCATGAGAGGGGCAGAGAGAGAGGGAGACACAGAATCCGAAGCAGGCTCCAGGCTCCGAGCTGTCAGCACAGAGCCCGACGCGGGGCTCGAACCCACGAACGTGAGATCATGACCTGAGCTGAAGTCGGAGGCCCAACCGACTGAGCCACCCAGGCGCCCCTATGTGCTAGAAATTTCTAAAGATGATACAAATCTTAACTTATTTTTAGAGAGAGAGAGAGAGTGTGAGTAGGGGACAGGGGCAGAGAGAGAGAGAGAGAGAGAGAGAGAGAGAGAGAGAGAATCTCAAGTAGGCTCCATGCTCAGCACAGAGCCCGACGCAGGGCTCAAGCCCTCAATTCTGGGATCATGACCTGAGCTGAAATCAAGAGTCAGACACTCAACAGACTAAGCCACTCAGGCACCCCAAGATGATACAAATATTAACTGATATCCTTTCAACAACCCTATGAGGTTGGTACTTTTATCTCCATTTAACAGATGGAGTGACATAAACTGTCCAAAGTCACAGCTAGTAAGTAGTGAAGCTGGAATTTATATTCAGACAATCTGGGGGCGCCTGGGTGGCTCAACTGGTTAAGCGTCCGACCTCAGCTCAGGTCACGATCTCACGGTTAGTGAGTTCGGGCCCCGCGTCGGGCTCTGTGCTGACAGCTCAGAGCCTGGAGCCTGCTTTGGATTCTGTGTCTCCCTCTCTTTCTTTGCCCCTTCTCCCCTCACACTCTGTCTCTCTCTCTCCAAAAAGAGTAAGTATTAAAAAAATATTTAAATACAATCTGTCTCCAAAGTCTACATTCTTAATCACTACCGATTTCCTCCTTCTTCTTTTTTTTATTTTTTATTTTAGAGAGAGAGAGAAAGCATGAGCTGGGAAGAGGCAGAGGGAGGGAGGGAGGGAGGGAAGGGGAAGGAGAAGGAGAGGGAGAGGGGGAGAAGGAGAGGGAGAGAGGGAGAGGGGGAGAAGGAGAGGGAGAGAGGGAGAGGGGGAGAAGGAGAGGGAGAGGGGGAGAAGGAGAGGGAGAGGGGGAGAAGGAGAGGGAGAGGGGGAGAAGGAGAGGGAGAGGGGGAGAGAGGGACAGAGGGAGAGAGGGACAGAGGGAGAGAATCCCAAGCAGGCTCCATGACCAGCTCAGAGTCTGACATGGGGCTTGATGCCACGACCGAGAGATCATGACCTGAGCCGAAATCAAGAGTCAGATGCTCAATCGACTGAGCCACGCAGGTGCCCCAATCACCACCTATTTCTATTTGTGTCTCAGACCAGGAACATAGGTTTGGCTGGAGGAACAGTGGGAGAATAGGCAAAGATGACAAATTCTGATGGTTACTATATACTGAGCTAAGAAAGTTTTAACCTTTATTCTGTAGCTAATAAAAGCCATGAAGTTCATATAAAGAAGGGTGTTTTAGAAAAAGCTACAGGTCATTTTATTGTTAAAAATAATAAAACGAGCTAATAACACAGCAAGAAAGCAACCAGACAAATCTATAAGGTGAGATATTCTGTAGGCAACTGGCCCAGTCTCATGGACAAATCAGTGGCAAAAAATGTAGTGGAGAGATTAAGGGACTCGAGAGACAAAATAATCTGATATAATTAATGTGCGTTCCTGAACTGCACAGAGGTTTGGACTAATCATCTGTAAATGACATTTTTGGATCAACTAAAGAAATCTGAATATGGTCTGGGATTAGATAAAATGAAAATTTACTAAAATGGAAATAAAAAAAACCCATTAACTGCTCAATACCTAGCAGGCTATGGATGAAATAGGAACTCTGATAATTAAAACTATTTAAAATAAAGAGTCAACCTCTCAAAAAAAAACAAAACAGTAATTACAGTGATTTCATGTTAGAAAAGAAATCTGTGAAAGAGATCAGAAAGGATATGGAATTCAGTTTTAACAGTACTGATCTCTATATTCTTTTTGTTTGCCTGTATTCTAATTTTCTATAATACATATTTGCTGCTTCCAAAATAACAGGTTATATGGAAATATAAACATTTTGGCCCAGAGTTTAACTAATAGTCTTTTTTTTTTAAGAAATTTTTTAAGTGTTTATTTTTGAGGGAGAGAGAGAGACAGTGTGAGCAGGGGATGGCCAGAGAGAGAGGGAGACGCAGAATCTGAAGACGGGCTCCAGGCTCCGAGCTGTCAGCACAGAGCCCGACGCGGGGCTCGAACCCACGAACGGCGAGATCATGACCCGAGCCGAAGCCGGACGCTCAACCGACTGAGCCCCCCGGGCGCCCCTGAACTAGTCGTCTTGAAGTAACCTGCATTTCGGCCTGGCCCTCTGCTCAAATACCCGACTGCCTCCCCAACGCCGCCTCCTGCATGTCTAAGTCACAGCTCAGACTCAACGCGTGACCTTCGATCTCTCCTCCTCCCATGGTCTTCTCCATCTCAGTAAATGGCGTTTCTTCTGGTGGCTTTTTTCAGCCAAAAATCTTGAGTCACCCCTGACTCCTCTTTCTCTCTTTTGAAAAGAGTTTTATTTATTTTAGAGAGACAGAGCACATGCGCCCAACACGAGACGCAGGGGGAGGGGAGGGACAGAGGGAGCCGGAGAGAGTCCCAGGCAGGCTCCAAGCTGTCAGCACAGAGCCTGACATGGGGCCCAATTCCACAAACCTGTGAGCTCATGGCCTGAGCTGAAATCAAGAGGCGGACGCTTAACCGCCCGAGCCATCCAGGCGCCCCTCTTCTTTCTCTTTCATATTCCACACCCAAACTCTCAATGCCGATCTCACGAACACTACCTTCAGGAAGTTACACATGTGCAAAGGGAGAAAATTAGAATAAACCCTGTTGTGTCGAGACTGTAACTGGAGTCTTGGTATAAACCTCATGTTATATACAGAAATATACAGGGAAGAAATGCCTGTGTATACGCGTGTGTATACATACAACTATTTCCTAAATCTTTACACTGAGAGGCCTAGAAGTGATAATATCCCAATATTTAATATCTAGATCTTGGTTTCACAGATCCAGGGCTTCTTGGAGAAATGGCTGATTGCAGGCCAGGAAAGGAGGTACAAGAGCTTGGAACATCTTGAACCACAAAGTAAAAAAGTGCTCAAAGAATGATGTCAAAAGGACATAGGCACTACCTTCAAGGGGTTCCCACTGGCCAAATCTATGGAACGGACAAGTGTCAAAATCAGTAATGGTAAAGGATTATAACCACTGAATAAAACAGCAACCTGTGAATACATACTGATGTAAGTAATTAAATAAACAGGTAAAGGGGGAAAGCCCTGCCTTATAATCGATCGAATGCCAACTAATAAATATGTAAGGAATGATGGCATTTAAATTTTACAGCCATCACAGTAAGAACGGACTCAAGCAACAATAATCAATGGATGCTAAAGCTAGAGAAAGAAAATAATGCAGAACAGGAAAGGTATAAAGTCTCAAACTACTTCCCCATAAAATACTCACTTTACAGTGGAGAAACCTTACAGGCAAAAACCATCTTAACCAAGTGACAGAGGTTAACATCACTATTAACGTGGCAGATCAACATTATGTTCCTCCAAATATTATGAATTAAGAACACAGCATCACTTCTGCAGTATGTTTGTCCAAAACTGCATAGCCTGACTCTAATCATAAGAAAACATCAAACACAAATTTATGGATAGTTTACAAGTCACTGGTCCATATCCTTCAAAAATGGCAAGGTCGTGAAAGATAAGGAAAGACTGCTCGGACTGAAGAAAAATAAGGAGATAGGACAACTAACTGCTACACGTGACCCTGGCCCTTTAAAGACCATGATTGGGGTAACTGGCAAAATTCAACCACAGTCTGTGGAGTCCATGGTAGTAAGGTGTCAGTTTCATTCCCTGGTCTTGGTGGTTGTGCAGATGTCCCACAACAATCGCTGCAATGTACTGAACTGTGTCTCCCCCAGATGCATGGGCTGAAGTCCTAAACCCCAGTGGGGGAGGAGGTCATTAAGGTTAAACGAAGTCATAAGGGTGGGGCCTTACAGGAAGATAAGAGTGTTTCTATAGGAAGAGACACCCGAGAGCTCTCCTACCCCCACCACGGGAGGGCACAGTAAGAAGGAGGCCACCCACAAATCAGGAAGACAGCTTTCACCAGAAGCCGAACCTGGATCTTGGGATTGAACTGTGAGCTTGGGCCTTCCACGTTCTACCACAGAAATGTGAGAAAACAGAGGCACCGGGGTGGCTCAGTCGGTTGAACATCCAACTCTTGATTTCAGCTCAGGTCATGGTCTCAGGGTCATGAGATCAAACCCCAAATCAGGCTCCATGCTCAGTGTGGAGCCTGCTTAAGATTCCTTCTCTCCCTCTCTGTTCCTCCCCTGCTTGCTCGCTTGCACAATCTCTAAAATAAAAAAGAAAGAAATGTGCGAAAATAAGTTTCTGTTGTCTAACAATCTGTGGTATTTTGTTATGGCAACCCAAGCTTATTAATGCCAACTACAGAAGGAGAAAACTTTGTTTTTAGGAAATAGACAATGAAGTATTAAGTAAGGCACCATGGCTGCCTTATACTCTCAAATAGTTCAGCAAAAAAAAAAAAAAAAAGTGTGTATATGGAGAGAGCAATAAGAGATAGATAACTGTTATTACCAGGGAATTTGGGTGAAATGTACACAGGAGGTCTTTGCATTATATCACAACTTTAAATTTGAAATTATTTAAAACAAATTAAAAAAAACTCATGGACTCTAACTACAGCTCAACATTTTGTTGGTCTAAGTCATAAATCATCTTCTGTCTGAATTACTGTAGCAGCCTAACTGCTCTCCCTGCTCCTACCTTCGCCTCACTTCATCTAACCTCCACTCAGAACTCACTTCAGTCTAACCTCAACTCAGAAGAGTGATCCTTTTAAAATACAGACCTGATCATATTACTCCACTATTAAAATCCCTCCAATAATGGGTCCCCTCCTTAAAGATCAAAATCCTTACAACGGCTTGTAAGTCCTGAACAATCTGACACCACATTATTTCGGATCCTCTGTCCTGACCACCATTCATTCCACTCTAGCCACCGGACTGATACAAGGCCTACGGCACACCGGGCCTAGGCAGGGCCACACCCGCCTCAGGGGCCTGTAAGCTGCCCGCTCCCCTCCCTCTCCGGGGCGCAGTCTTTCCCCATACAGTCTCATGGCTTACTCTCTCATTCCATTCTTCCCCCCTCTCATCGCCTTTAAATCTTTGCCTAATGTCACTTTGTCATGGCTTCCTGGACTTCCTTGAACAGAACTGTAACCTCAAACCCCAGTACTCTTTATCACCTTTTCTCGCTTTATTTTCCCCACACCACATAATTTCCTAATATACTATAATTTGATCAATTTTTTTTGTCTGAGAATATAACGCAAATGAGAATGTAAGTCTCCTGAAAGCAAGGATTTTTTTGCCTATTCCTGAATTCTCAGCCCCCTGGGACCATGCCTAACACGTAGTAGGCGTTCAGTAACTATTTCCTGAATGAATAAATTAGAAAGAAAGAGAAGGAAATACAAGGAAAAGAAGAAAAGGAATGAAAAATGAGTAGTCTTGTATTCGGTTTTGTGGACAGTCCCAGAGGGCAGCTGGCTTATCTGTAACTGTAGGACAGACGGTTACGGATTAAGTTACGGGTTGGGTATACTCTAGGGGCTGATGCAGAAGTTCATCTAGGTATAAAATCAGTGTTCTCTCAACAGCAATTCCTCAACCGTATAGAAACTATGAACTCAATCCTTATTTTATCATTATGAAGAAGGGGAAAGAGACGGACATTAGGAAAAGACCACTGATTCAAGTACCTTCGAAATAAATCTCCCACCCTGGTGGCAGGAGGGTTAAATGATTTTTAAGTTTGTTTATTTATTTTGAGAGAGAGAGAGAGGCAGAGACAGAGAATCCCAAGCAGGCTCTGCTCAGTCAGCACAGAGCCCGATGCGGGGCTTTGAACTCACAAACTGTGAGATAATGACCTGAGCTGAAGCTGGATGTTTAACCAACTGAGCCACCCAGGCGTGCCTTAGATGATTTTTTAATTTGAGTTAATATTAGTATTTTATGCCTGCCCTGCCTGTTCCAAAAATAGGTTAAGGAAACTGATGTAGGGGGCGCCTGGGTGGCTCAGTCGGTTAAGCGGCCAACTTCGGCCTAGGTCATGATCTTGTCATTCCTGAGTTCGAGCCCCGCATCGGGCTCTGTGCTGACAACTCGGAGCCTGGAGCCTGTTTCAGATTCTGTGTCTCCCTCTCTTTCTCTCTCTCTACCCCTCCCCTGCTCATGCTCTCTCTCTCTCTCTCTCTCTGAAAATAAATAAACACTAAAAAAAAAAAAAAAAATTAAAAAACAAAAAAAAAGGAAACTGATGTAAAAAAGAAAGTGTTTGCAACCTGAGTGGCCTTTCCAGGACAGAGAATAAGCATTATGCATGAGTCAGAAGACCTGAACTGTAAACCTTGAAAAGGATTAATTTTCATTAGCTTTAGTCGACTTCATTTGTAAAATGAGGATGTTGAGAAAGGAAAAACAAAAAAGAAGAAAAGGCTACAGGGACAAAAACATTATTTCTAATTGTAGAAAAAATAGAAGCGCTCTAGAGAATCACAGTAAGTAAATACTTTGTAAAGGTACATCCACAGCAGGTGGTTGATAGGAGGTGTGTGTAAATAACATGGCGATGCTTGTGTTAGAGTTAAGGAAAAACACAGGAGAGAAAAACATACTTATACTATAAAGATGGAGGATTGTTTTTAAATTTTCTATAATACAGTTATATCATCTTTTTATTAAAAAAATTAAAGTATACACAGTAACTGACTTATACTGGATTATCTATAATTACCCTCTGGTTTTAACATCCTATAATTTTAAAAAAATATACACTTGTAAGGATATTTAGTACAAATAATGACAGTGCCACACAAATATTTAAAGAAAAGAAAATCACACCTTTTTGCAAAGAATCCGTATCTTCTCTTTAAAAAGAAATCCTGGGGCGCCTGGGTGGCTTGGTGGGTTAAGCGTCTGACTTCCTAATTTTTAGCTCATCTCATGGTTCACGAGTTAGAGCCCCACGTTGGGCTCTGCACTGACAGCATGGAGCCTGCTTGGAATCCTCTGTCTCCTCCTCTCTCTGCCCCTCCCCAGCACATGTATGTGTGTGCGCTCGCACGCGCGCGCTCTCTCTCTCTCTCTCTCTCTCTCTCTCAAAAAAGAGTAAGTAAACATTAAAAAAGAAATATTTAAAAATATAAATCCTCCAACCTCCTTAAAATCACTTGGTTGATCTGTTGAGAGTTAACAAGAAAAGAGTACTCATCTGAAAAAGCATCAAGGTGGTAGAGAGCACAAGCACAGAGAAAACCCACCACTGTGCACGGACAATCACCGATCACCGACACTGGGGCACAAGGAAGGCGAGAAGGGTGCGGATTCCCTCGGGACGAGTGGTCGCCTATGTGAAGGGCTGAGCGAGGAACTAGCTTTTGTAAAATGAATCCATTCAAACGGTTTCTCAGACCTTTTTAAAAAGCTAAAGTACCATTTCCTTTCTCTTTTATGAACTTAAAAATAATGAACAGTGCTGCACTGTTTAGGAGTCAGACCTGGGTGGCTCAGTCAGTTGAGTGCCCGACTCTCGATTTTGGCTCAGGTTATGATCCCAAACTCGTGGGATCGAGCCCAGCATCGGGCTTTGCTCTGCACTGAGCATGGAGCCTACTTGAGATATTCTCTCTCATGAGTTTAAGCCCCACGTTGGGTGTAGCGTTTACTTTAAAAAAAAAAAAAACAAAAACAAAAGAGGGGCTCAGTCAGGTAAGCATCTGACTTTAGTTCAGGTCATGATCTCCTGGTTCGTGAGTTCGAGCCCCATATCAAGCTCTGTGCTTGACAGCTCGGAGCCTGGAGCCTGCTTCGGATTCTGTCTCTCTGTCTCTCTCTCTCTCTGCCCCTCCCCTGCTCAGACTCTGTCTCTCTCTCAAGAATAAACATTTTTTAAAAATTAAGAAAAAATAAAAAATAATTTTAAAAATAAATCAAGAAATAATTAGTAAAAAAATTTTTTAATGTTTATTCTTGAGAGAGAGAGAGAGAGAGAGAGAGAGAGAGTGAGAGAGAAAGAAAGAGGCAGAGAGAGGGAGACACAGAATCCAAAGTAGACTCCAGGCTCTGAGCTGTCAGCACAGAGCCTGACATGGGGCTCGAACCCACAAACTGTGAGACTGTGACCTGAGCCAAAGTCTGATACTTAACCAACCAAGCCACCCAGGTGCCCCAAAGTAGTTTCTTAACATTCATAGGTATCAACTCAGAAGTTCTTTAAACAATTTGGCACTCAGAATACTTGTTAAATATCCTTATATACAATTATCCAAAAATCTACTAAATCACACCTTCCCTAATTCTAAACAGAAAACTGTTCAGTGTTATTAATTATCTGTAAAGAGCCAAAAGAAAATGAGAAATCTAAATTTTCACCAATAATGGAGTTGGTTTATTACATTCACAAAACTAATGTGGCCATTAATCAAATATGAAGACCACGCAGGGGCAGCTGGGTGCCTCAGTCTGTTGAGTACCTGACTCTTGACTTCGGCTTAGGTCACAGTCTCCTGGTTCATGGGATCAAGCCCTGCACTGGGCGCCACGGTATGAGTGCAGAGGCTGCTTGGGATCCTCGCTCTGCCCCTCCCCCCACTAATGGGCGCATGTACTTGCCCCGCCCCCCAAAATAAATAAACTTTAAAAAAAATAGGAAGGGGTACCTGGGTGGCTCAGTCGGCTAAGCATCCGACTTCAGCTCAGGTCATGATCTCACAGTTCATGAGTTTGAGTCCCACGTCAGGCTCTGTGCTGACAGCTTGGAGCCTGGGGCCCGCTTCAGATTCTGTGTCTCCCTCTCTCTCTGCTCCTCCCCTACTCAACGCTCGCTCACGCGCGCTCTCTCTCTCTCTCTCTCTCAAATAAACATAAAAAAAAATATGAAGACTGTACAGAAAACCATAAAATGGCTGATACACTCAAAGTGAAGAAAACAAAAAAAGGTATGTCAACCTTGACTCTTACTTCCCCTTATTTTCTACATTTAACTCCTGTCAATCCTTCCTTTTTACTGTATTTTACTGAATTTAAGATAACATTGTTTATAACATGCACTATTTTAACTACCAAGAAATTCACAAAGTACTTCCAATTACTTGAATGAAACCATCAACTACAAAATACACACTGATTTCAAACATGTTAAAATGTGAAAAAACAACGTGCAACTTAGAATTGATGGAATACATGTTTTCTAATTCATTCTCTCCCTCCCCACTCCTTTTCCCACTACTTCACTTCAGGTTTTCATCATTAGTACTTCCTAACAACTGATCTCTGCCTCCAGTTTTACTCCCTTTCAATGCATTCTCCAGACTCCTGGGAATTCATCCTACAGATATGCTTGTCCCTATGTACAAATCTATGTATAAAACTATTCTCTGCAGCACTATGTCCAACAAAAGCCTGGAAATATCCTGAAAGTCCATTAACAGGAGATTGGCTAAATAAATCATCTACATCCAACTGAAAGCACGTAACTATTAAACACAAGGACATTCAATAGTTCATTTAGAACCCTCTCCAAGATATAAAGGGAAAAGCACAATGATGTAGTATGCCACCATAGGTGCACAAAAAATACTAATAAGCATCCATTTTATATTCACAGAGAATAGTTCTGAGACGGTAACAAGAAACGGTTAATAGTGATGTCTCTGCAGAAAGAAACCAAGGATCCAGAGAAGCAGGGCTGTCATGAGAGAGGAATTCATTTTTTACTGTATACTTTTTGGAATTTGATTTGGGCACGTATCTACTTATTCAAAATAATGCATTAAAAATACCACTATATTGCTACACTTTAAGCCCTTTCTTAACACCGCTAGAACACTGTGCACAGATATGGTACTGTTCACTTGGAGTGGAAAATACCCATTGACAAATGTCTTCCCAGCAGACCAGGAGCTCCTGGAGCACAGTGGCTTTGTATCTCAATGCCAATCAACTATTCAGCACGTATACAATGCCTTCTATCGGATAAACAATACTAACCAAAGCCTCACTTCTAAAATCACTCCCATCTAGACCTCATCTTCCCCCACACTCCAAACTATCTGCTTTGCTCTCTTATCAATTAACCCCCAAAATTCTAGGGTCCCCTAGATAACACCATGCAATAACCTAAGAGGAGAAGAAGAAATCTTTTATTCCTGTCCCTTGTTAACCAAGTCCATCTTCTGTAAGTCTATTATCAGAGTCTTAAATAATCTGCCCCACTGCACTTTTATAACATTTACTCTTTCAAAGTTTGACCGAATTTCACCATTATGAAAATGCTGATGAGAAGAGGAATATCAAGTAAACAATGTAATCTGTTCTACCTTGGGTGCTAAGGATAATCCTGTCTTAAATCCACATATCAGAATTCTCACTCCTTTCAGAGGATGGTATTGTAGAAAGCAAACAGAGGGGCGCCTGGGTGGCTTAGCAAGTTAAGCATCCGACTCGATTTTGGCTCAGGCCATGATCTCACGGTTCATGAGTTCGAGCCTTGCATTGGGCTCTGCGGGGACAGTGTGAAATCTGCATGGGTTTCTCTATCTCCCTCTCTCTGTCTGCCCCTCCCCTGCTAGCACCTGTGTTTCTCTCTCAAAATAAAGAAACTTAAAAAAATTTTCCTTTAGAAAATAGAAATTGGACCCAGACAGACATTAATTCAAATTCTACCTCACTGACTGGGTTATTACCTTGACAAAAATTACATGTCTCTGGGCCTTAATTTCCATACCTTAAAATGCGCACAATAGTTCAAAAAGCTTTGGGAAGGAATAAATAATATATGTAAAATATGTGTGTATATACTACTGTTACAGAGTCACTGTCGCTAAGAGTAATTGTTTTTTCCTAGTTTTCTTTTTTTCTAAGCTATTATATGTAAGGTAAGTACAGGAGAAAGTGCCGTCTAATTAAACTAAATTAAGGTGTGTATGACAACAGTTTCTCCCTTTTTAACTCTGGCCTCTGAAAATGAAAAGAAAAAAGGCTTTATGTTTTTTAGCTCCTCCAATCGTAGGACTCGCTTGCTCTGTTCTGGCTGCTAACATCTAGGAGGCTCCTGTAACATCTAAGCTGCCACAAACATCAGAGGCCGGATCACCTGGGAACTCTCATCTTCAAACAAGTCTTTGAGCTTCACGTCGGTTGTTTTCTTCTCAGGTGATCTCAGAAACATTTGGTCTGATTGTAGTAACACTAAGTATAGAGATTTACATGAACTGTTTAATTGCTTATATCTAATAACTATGCAGAATAACTATGTACATATATCATCAGTAAAATGTTTAAAAAAGGTGATTATAACCCAAATTGATACTACACGATTCAATATTGGTTAATCACATGGCCGAGCTGTTTGCTCATAGATTAAAAGTTGTTGGGGTGCCTGGTTGGCTCATTGGCTCAGTTGGTTGAGTGCCCAACTTCGGCTTGGGTCATGATCTCACGGTTCATGAGTTCAAGCCCCGTATCGAGGTTGCTGCTATCAGCCTGTCACCGCAGAGCCTGCTTTGGATGCTCTGTTCCCCCCTCTCTCTGCCCCTTACCCACTCGTGCTCATGCTCTCTCAAAAATAAGTAAGTAAGTAAGTAAATAAATAAAACACTACACAAAAATTTGTTCTGGGGACCTGGCTGGATCTGCTGGAAGAGCATACAACTCTTATCTCGAGGTTGTGAGTTTGAGTCCCACATTGTAAGTAGAGATTACTTTAAAATAAATAAAACTTAAAAAAAAATTGTTTATACTATTCCTTCCATCTAAAATGACCTTATTCTTCTCTTTTCATTTATTTGAATTCTCATCTCAAATCCCAAGTCAAATCTCTGATCCTTGATTAAAGCTCCTACAGCCACTTCCATCTTTCTTTGCTCTGAACATATACTGTTTTGTATTTAATATGCAGTTTTTCACAAATTAGCTTTTCCTTGGCTACACTTAAACTCTTTGAAAAGAGAATTGTATCTTTTACTTTTTTCTATCTTCCATAGCCTTCCATAAAGGCTGAATATGAACTAGCCTTTTAAAAAAAAAAAAAGTTTAATGTTTACTCATAGTTGAGAGAGAGAGAGAGAGACAGAGTGCGGGCTGGGAGGGGCAGAGAGAGGGGGAGACACAGAATTTGAAGCAGGCTCCAGGCTCCAAAGAGCCCGACGCGGGGCTCGAACTCACGAACTGTGAGATCATGACCTGAGCTGAAGTCGGACGCCCAACCGACTGAGCCCCCCAGGTGCCCCTGAACTAGCTTTTTAATATCTATTTGTTGACCACCTGGCCTGTCTGCCTTAGTCGAACTTGAGCCCAAGGAAAGATTACTCTTATTCACCTTCAATGAGTATTAGTACAACTATTATTTATATCAACGAAGGGAAATACCAGTGTGGCTGATCCAAACAAATTAACTTTCCAAACATTTCCATTGTGTGTTTAGAACAGATCATATCAATTATTTGAAAAAACTTACCTTGATAATTATATGCTTAATCTTATGTCACAACAACCTATGTCACTCTCCATACCTAATCCTTCTCTAGAAGGTAGGGAGAGATGCTGCCAGGAGTAGGAAAGGACAACTTGTGAGAGAAACTACATACTCACCACATCAATTTCAACGTCAATATCACCACTACCACCAAAAGAACATACATGAAACAAAGAGTTGTAAAATTATACATTTACAAAAAACTTAGAAGAATTAAGTTTCCATAAAACTTTCATAGTATCATGTCTGCCAAACAGCTGTCACAGTTAGGGACTCTGCCCTTTTTTCTCCATCTACCTAAAGATGAGTTCCAAGCAGCAGTCCAGTATGGCCTGGTGCAGTAGTTTCCAAATTCTGGCACTGGCCCCTGTGAAACTTCCACTGGTTTGCAGAGAAATGAGAGAAATAAGGATATACCAGCTCATTTTTCCTAAAGCACGATGCATTCAAGTTAAGGATTATTCATTATTCTCCCTTCCTACTTTTCTGGTAATTAAAATTTGTTTTTGGGGGTGCCTGGGTGGCTCAGCTGGTTAAGACTCTTGGGACTCTTGATTTCAGCTCAGATCACGATCTCATGGTTTGTGAGTTTGAGCCCTGCCTCAGGCTCTGTGCTGTCACTGGAATTCTCTCTCTGCCTTTCTCTCTCTCAAAATAAATAAACTTTTAAAAAATAAATACAAAATATGCTTATGAAATGATGGTAAACAATTTTAATGTCTTTAACTGGCAATATAAACAATCCTATTTTAGCACCCTTATTTTATTTTCTTATATTGATTGGTCCATGTCTAGAAACTAGTGGTCAACTGATTCTTCCCTGATTCTGACTTAATGTGAGCTACAAAAATAAATCCATGCTCAGGGCACCTGGGTGGATCAGTCGGTTAAGCATCCGACTTCAGCTCAGGTCATGATCTCATGGTTCGTGGGTTCGAGCCCCGCGTTGGGCTCTGTGCTGACAGCTAGCTCAGAGCCTGGGGCCTGTCTTCAGATTCTGTGTCTCCCTCTCTCTCTGACCCTCCCCTGCTCACGCTGTCTCTCTCTCAAAAATAAAAATAAAGCATTAAAAAACATTTAATAAAAATGAAAAATAAAAAAAATAAATCCATGCTTAAATACTTCATCACGGGGGCGCCTGGGTGGCTGGCTCATTCAGTTGAGCATCTGACTTTGGCTCAGGTCATGACCTTGCATTTTGTGGGTTCGAGCGCCACACTGGGCTCTATGCTGACAGCTCAGAGCCTGGAGCCTGCTTTGGATTCTGTGTCTCATTCTCTCTCTGCCCATCCCCTGCTCACACTCTCTCTCAAAAATAAATAAACAAAAAAAAAAATTTAAATACTTCATCTACTTCATCTGCTTAGTCTGCTTTTTACAATCAATAACTGACTTCTCTTGTAACTGTGCTAGGAAAATTTCTTTCTTGAGATTGTATAAACCCATGGTCTGAAGATCACAGAAATGCAAGAAGCTGCAGTAATATACAAAGACTATATTTTAAATGGGCTTGTGGGTGGGTCAGTCAGTTGAGCATCTAACTTCAGCTCACGTTATCATCTTGCAGTCCGTGAGTTCGAGCCCCACGTCAGGCTCTGTGCTGACAGCTCAGAGCCTAGAACCTGCTTTGGATTCTGTGTCTACCTCTCTCTCTGCACCCCCTGCCCAGCTTGTGCTCTCTCTCTAAAATAAACAAACATTAACAATTTTTAAAAAGTAAAGACTATTTTATTTATCCCATGAATACAATGGGGGCTTACCCTTTAAAAACTTATAAATATAAATCACTATATTTACAGAAAAACTCTTGATAAAATTCAATGTCCATTTAAATGGATAATGTTAGCAAATAACAATTCCTTGTCAGAAATAAAAAGAAATCACGTAACCTAAAAAAGTCTTAATTACAAACAGTGAGAAACCATAAGAGGAAGACCATCGTATATATCAGATCAATTCTTCTGCACCGATCACTAGATTCAATACAATTCCAGTCAAAATCCTAACAGAATACATTAAGGAATCTGACAAGCTGATTCTCTATTGTATATGGAAGTGCAAAGGCCTAAGAATAACAAAGACATAAGGGAGAAGAATCTGGTCTCCCAGATACCACAACATCATATAGACTATGGAATTTGCACAAAATAGCCAAACGGACCAGTGAAACTGAATGGAGAGCCCATAAACAGACCTATGTTAATTGATATTTACAACAGAAGCAGCACTGCAGATCAGCGGGGAAAAAGAGAAAGCTACTCAATAAACTGGACAGGGTCAAATGTCTTTATATTTGGAAAACAATGAAAATGAATTCTATCGTGTCATACATAAAAATTAATCCTGAGTGGAATAAAGACAAATACAAAAGGCTAACCAAACAAAGGTTTTTACACAAAATACAGAACAACATCTCTATGACCATAAAGTAGGTAGACTTCCTAAGCCAGACAGTGTGCTATACCGTAACAAATAATAAAAAGTATGCTTACCACAATACATGTAAAAATTCAGTATTATTAAATTAAGAACCTCTCTTCATCAAAAAGACACCATAAAGGAAGTACCAAGATATGCCTCAAATTGGGAGAAGCCCTTTGTAATTTCGAATGTGGCCAAAAGACATAAAGAGGCATTTCACAGACAGGAATCTTAGTCAATAATAAAAAATGAACTTCATTTACAATCAGGAAAATGTAAATAATGATCACAATGAGATAGCATCTACCTCTCTTTAGTGACAAAAAATTAAGAGAGCTGAAAGTACTAAGATTTGGTGAAGATGTCATGAAATATAACATTTATTTACTGTTGGGTATTTTTAAAGTTAGGTTTATTGAGGTTTACATATGGCAAAATTCAGCCTTTTTAATGCACAGTTCTATGAATTTTGACAAATTTATAGCCATGTAACCACCACAGTTAAGATACAGTTCTATTACCCCCCCCAAAACCTTCATGCCCATTTTTAGTGAACCCCACTCCCTACTCCCACCCTCCAATTCCTATAGTCATATAAATGAAACTATATAGTATGTAACCTTTTGAGTTTGACTTCTTTCACTTAGGAAAATATTTGACATACATCTATATTGTACATGCTGATACTTCATTCTTTTAGTCATTATTTTAAAAATTGTGGTAAAATACGGATAACATTTCTTTTTATTGTCATTGGTCGGTTTTTTCGTTGAAGGATATTTGTGTGGTTTTTTGGTTTTGTTTTAGGTAATACTAATGAAAGTCACTACAAATATTTCTTAATAGTATCTTTAAAAGAGCAGAATTTCTTGATTTTAATGAAGTTCAGCTTATCAAAAAATTTTTAATGAATTGTGTTGTTAGTATCCTAAGAAATCTTTGCCTAACCCAAGGTCACAAAGACTTTCTCACACATAACGTTTAGAGACTGAAAGGGGAACAGAGTAAGGATGTTTGCTCTCACCCTTCCTCTTCCTCTACAACTAGAAGTTCTAGCCAAGTACAGTGAGACAAGGAAAAAGAAATAAAAGGCATACAGATTAGAAGGGAAGAAACCAGGGGTGCCTGGGTGGCTCAGTCAAGTGTCCAACCCTTGGTGGTACTAGAAGTAATGTGAGTTTAGTAGAGTTACAGGATACATAATGGCTGGGAAAAATAATAGTAATAATAATAATATTATTAATAGTAGTAGTAGTAGTAGTAAGGCAGTACCATTTATAAGACCACAAAAGAATAAGGTACTAGAATCTAGCTCAACTTGTACAAGGTCCATATGCAGAAAACAAAATATACACTGGTGAAATCAAAGAAGATCTAAATAAATACAGAGATAATACCGTATTTATGGACTGAAAGACTCAATCCTGTATTGTTAAGATGTCAATTCTCTCCCAAATTAATGTACAAATTTGACATAGTCCTAATCAAAATCCCAGCAGTTTTTATAAAAATCAACAAGGTGATTCTAAAATTTTTAAGGAATGACAAAAAACAGCCAAAACAACTTTGAAAATTTTGCTTAATTAAGAATTCACACTTTCTAATTTCAAGACAAGCTACAGTATTCAGGACAGTGTGGTTTTAGCAAAAGGAGGGACACACAGATCGATGGGACAGAACAGTCCAGTAACAAACCCATATGGCTGGGGAGCCTGAGCGGCTCAGTGGGTTGCGTGTCCAACTTCGGCTCAGGTCACGATCTCATGGCTTGTGAGTTGGAGCCCCACGTTCAGCTCTGTGCTGACAGCTCAGAGCCTGGAGCCTGCTTTGGATTCTGTGTCTCCCTCTCTCTCTGCCCCTCCCCTACTTGCTCAATTTCTCTCTCTCTCTCTCTCTCTCTCTCTCTCTCTCTCAAGAATAAACATTTAAAAAAAGACTCACGTGGTTAACTGATTTTTGACAAAGGTGTAAAAACAATACAATGAAGAAAGAGTAGTCTTTTCAGCAAATGGTGTTGAAACAGTTGGATATGCCTATTAAAAAAAAAACCTTGACCAATAATTCATACCATTTGCAAAAATTAACTCAAAATGCTTAACAGACCTCAATGTAAAACCTAACAACTATAAAATTTTTAGAAGTTTAATGTCTATAGGATCTATACTGTTGGTCCCTTTTTCATTCCTGTTACTAGTAATTTGCATCTTCTCTTTTTTTTCCCCTTAGTCTGGCTAAAGATTTACCAATTTTACTCACCATTTCAAAGTACTTCTGCTAGGGTTTTAAATGGGAAACAAATTGACAGTACTTCTAAAGTTAAACAGTTGTGTGCCCTTCAATCCAGCAACTCCATTCTTATACATGTGCCCCAAGATACAGGTATTATTCCCAGAAGCATTATTCATCACAGAAAAAATATCTATTAATATAGACTAAGTCCTGGATAATTAGGATCTCTTGAATGTAAGTTTTAGAGGTTTTTATTTGTTTGTTTATTTGTTTTGGATGAGCTCTAATGCAGCTTGGCAAAGATCTACAGTTGAGTATAAAAAACAGCTTTAAAATTTTGAAAGTAAAAAATTATTAACCATAAAACACATGTTAATAAAAGCAAACACACATACATGATCACACAAGTATGGCTGATACACTACCTGATCTGAGGCCTTTTTCAGCTTTTCTACTTTTTGAGCCAATTAGGGTTAATATTTTCATGGACATTTTCTTCATTTCCTCTAGGCTTTCAAAATTATTTAACTTTTTAAAATATTTATTTTGAGAGAGACAGAGACAGAGTGTGAGTGGGGGAGGGACAGAGAGAGGGAGACAGAATCCAAAGCAGGCTCCAGGCTCTGAGCTGTCAGCACAGAGCGAGAAATGGGGCTTGAACTCAGGAACTGTGAGATCATGACCTGAGCCGAAGATGGACACTTAACCAACTGAGTCCCCCAGGAGCCCCTAGGCTTTCGAAATTATTAATAAACCTGAATTTGTTATTTTTAAAAATCTCCATATCTAGGGGCACCTGAGGGGCTCAGTCAGTTAAGTGTCCCAACTCTTGATCTCCGCTTAGGTCTTGATCTCAGCAATGTCCTGTGTTCAAGCGTTAGGCTACATGCTAGATGTGAATATTAAAAAGGAAGAAAAGGAAATATCCCTCCCTTAAGTACGTAATTTATAGCAGCCACCTTCTCATTTCTTACCTTCTTTTCCCATTCAAGTATTTAAAATTAACGGTCTACTACAATGGCCAGATATCTCTCCACTTCCTCACCTACCATTCCCTATTTATTTAAACAAAAAAAACAAAAAAACAAAAAAAAAACAAAGAGGAAGAAGGAGAAGAATTTTAGTCATTTAATACTGAGCATACAAGAAACATATCTAACTTACATTCATCTATAAAGAACAGTTTCCTGGGGGACCTGGGTGGCTTAGTGGTGGAACATCTCACTCTCTTTTTCTTCTTCTTCTAAGTTTGTTTATTTTGAGAGAGGGAGAATACAGGTGGGGCAGGGACAGAGAGAAGGGAGAAAGAATCACAAGCAGGCTCCACAGTGTCAGTGCAGAGCCTGATCCAGGGCTCAAATTCACAAACTATAAGATCACGACCTGCGCTGAAACCAAGAATCAGACGCTCAACCCAATAAGCCACTCAGGCACCCCTGAACATCCCACTCTTGATTTCAGCTCAGGTCATATCTAGGGGTTGTGAGATCAGCCTTTGTCAAGCTCCCCACTGAGCATGGGGTCTGCTTGGGATTCTCTCCCTCCCTTGCCCTTGCCCCTCCCCCACTCATGTGCACTCTTTTGCTCTCTCTAAAATAAAATTTTAAAAAAGTTTCCCTTCTTTACCCCTTCCTTATACTCTTTTCTTTAAATGAACATCAACATAGACTAAGATTTTTTGCTGCATTCACTACTCTTGTTATTCTTCTGATACTCAAACATGATTCATTCATCTTTGAGCAACGTCTTCCTTTTTGGCCTAAGTAGTTCTTTCCACAGGCCTGATGTTTTCTTTATAGGAACATTTTACAAACTACTGATTCAATCTGGTTAGTAATCATAGACTATTCAAAAATTTTAATTATTCTTGGACCACTATTAATTTTTTAAAAGAAACCTATTCACTTTGAGTTTTCACGTTTACTGGCAGTTATTCACGTAATTTTAAATTTCTACTTTATCTGTAGGCATACCCCCTTTTCCATTCCTAATATTGTTTACTTGTGCTCCCCCCGCCCCCGATCAACCCCGATCAATCTTGACAAAGGCTTATCGTTTACTAGGCTTTTCAAAGAAGCAAGTTTTGTCTTTGCTGATCTTCTCTATTAGAGCTTATCCTTTGCTCTTCGTTTTACCTCCACTTGCCTTCTATTTTCCTTGGGTTTATTCCATTGTTTTTTCTCTAATTCTTTTACAAGAGATGCTTAGCTCATTAATTAGCAGCCTACTGCATCTTAGGCTTAAAATTTCCTTATGGGGGTGCCTGGCGAGCTCAGTCAGTAGTGTGTGCAACTCTTGATCTAGAGGTTGTAAGTTCCACCCCCACATTGCGTATAGAGATTACTTAAAAATAAAATCTTTTAGGGGAACCTGGGTGGCTCAGTCGGTTAAGTGTCCAAATTCAACTCAGGTCATGATCTCATGGCTTGTGAGTTCGAGCCCCACGTTCAGCTCTGTGCTGACAGCTCAGAGCCTGGAGCCTGCTTTAGATTCTGTGTCTCCCTCTCTCTCTGCCCCTCCCCTCACGCTCTGTCTCTTTCTCCTTCAAAAATAAATAAACATTAAAGAAAAATTTTAACATTAAAAAATTAAAAACAAAAAAAAATTTTTTCAATATTTATTTTTGAGAGACAGAGAGACAGCGTGAGCAGGGGAAGGGAAGAGCAGGGGAAGGGCAGAGAGAGAAGGAGACACAGAATGTGAAGCAGGTTCCAGGCTCCGAGCTAGCTGTCAGCACAGAGCCCAATGCGGGGCTCGAACCCACGAACCACAGATCATGACCTGAGCCAAAGTCAGACACTGAGCCACCCAGGTGCCCCCAAAACAAAATCTTTTTAATAAGTTTCCCTTATGTACAACTTTACTGCAACCCAACCCAGATCTTTTCCCTTAACTCAAGACCCATATGTCTACTTGTCTACTTGACACCTCCACTGACGTATCTGAAAGATATCTCAAACTTAACCTGTTAAAAAACTAATCTCTTGATCTCCCCCAAATACTGTCCACTCGAAGTCTTCATCACTTAGCTAATGACAACTCCATCACTCAGGGCACAAACCTTGGAATTACTGGAAACACTCACTCTCACACACACACACACACACACGATCGGCAATCTGTTCTATCTTCAAGACATATCCAGAAATCATATTCTTTTTATCAGCTTTATTCCTGTCACTGCGGTGTAAGCTGCCATCATCTCCTCCCTGAACTTTATACTCCGCTTATAATAGATCTCTCTACTTCTGATTTTTCCTCTTTATTGTCTATTCTTACATGGCAGTGGAGGACCCTTTTATGTTTTTACTTTTTTATTACTTTTTAATGTTTGTTTATTTTTGAGAGAGACAGAGCATGATCAGGGGAGGGGCACCGAGAGAGAGACACAGAACTTGAAACGGGCTCCAGGCTCAGCGCTGTCAGCACAGAGCCCAACGCGAGGTTCTAACTCACAAACTGTGAGATCATGACCTGAGCCAAAGTCAGACACTTAACCTACTGAGCCACCCAGGGGCCCTTGTGGAGCCTTTTAAAAGGTAAATCAGTGCATGTTACTCTCTGCTAAAATGCTCCCAGTAGTTACTCCTTTCACTCTGAGGAAAAGCCAAAGCCTGACTGACATGATCTGCCATCTCATCTCACTGACCTCACCTACCTCCCCCCTCACTCCGTCCCAGCCCGTGTTCTTGAACACTTTTCCTTGAGCATACCAGATCTGCTCATTCCTTAGGGTCTTAATTATAACTGTGCCCTTTACCTACAATCCTTTTCCTCCAGATACCACTGCACTAACTCAATATTTTCAGGTCTTTACTCCATTCTCGCTCTCAATAAAGCCTATCTTAAGTGCTTCCTTTAACACTACAACCTGTCCCCCCCAATCTCCATCATTAATTCCATAGCCTTTTGCTCTATGTTTACTTTTTTCCAAGAAGACTTTATCATCTTCCACAAACTAGGTAATTTACTTTTCCATTATGTTTCCTGGCTGTCCATTTCCCCACCAATGCTAGCTCCACAAGATCAGAAACCTTGGTGTTTTCCCAAGTGGCACTCAGTAAGATGAGTCGCACGAGTTTTGACATGTAGTATTCTTATTACTGCTCACAGCTATGTATTTTTAAATTTGCGCTGATTTCTTCTTTGACCTGAGATTTGGAAATGTGCCTTTCAATTTCCATACAAAGTGGAACTTTTGTTTTTATTAACTTCTAAGTTAACAGTGCTATGATTAAAGAACATGAATCTGTATGCTACAGAGCATCTGAAAATTAATCTTGCATTAGGAGCCAGTACACATCAGAATTATTTAAGGTCGGTGGGGGGGGGGGCTGGCTGGTATAATTGGTTTAAATATTCCACATCTGAGTTTTTGGAAGACAGAAGCAGCTGCACCCACTCCTGCCCAACTCCCCCCTGTTCATTCTCCCGAGGAACAGGTGGTTCAGGAAGCCAAGCTGTGACCTTGGCCTTTAAAGATACTGAAAGACACCTGTGGAACCAGAGGTGGCAATTCACTGAATTAAATATCCTAGCCAGCCACAACGTAAACATCTTTGGAGGAGGTATGTACTGGCTTGATCAGAGGTGCAAAGGAAAAGAATCTCAAAGTCAAAGGACCAGTTTGGACACCTACCAAAACTCAGAATCACTGGAGGAAAAACTCCTTGTGGTGAAGGTTCTAAGACTCAGGATCAGGGCACCTGGCTGGCTCAGTTGGTAGAGCATGCAACTCTTGACTTTGGGGTCATGAGTCTGAGCCCCATGTTGGGCCTTAGAGCTTACTTAAAACAAACAAATAAATATTAAAAAAAAAAAACATGGGGGGGGTGCCTGGGTGGCTCAGTCGGTTAAGCGCCCGACTCTCAGTTTCAGCTCAGGTCACAATCTCATGGTTTCGTGAGTTCAAGCCCGGTATCGGGCTCCTCGCTGACAGCGCAGAGCCTGCTTGGGATTCTCTCCCTCTGTCTCTGCCCCTCCCCCCGCTCATCCTCTCTCTCTCTCTCTCTCTCTCTCTCTCTCTAAAAATAAATAAATAAAACTTTTTAAAAACTGTTAAAAAAAAAAAACAAAAACTTGGGATCATTTTCGAATGAGGATCCATAAGTGATTCATTGATTTGTACGGTCCTTCTGAGACTGTTATTCAGATTACTTCTACCAGAACTGAGCTGAGGCTGAAGTCACCATTGCAGATTTAAGTATCAACCTTTTAATAAATTATCAGTTGTTTAAATAAATATATATTCCTTGTTTGTTCAAAAAGTACATATTTTCTAATTTTAGAGGACAGGGTTCTCTATGTCGGTCCATTAAATTAGATGCTGTAGTACAAATTTTGTATATTTTTACAAATTTTGTATCTGCTTAAACTACCGGTAAGAGCTGTTTTAACTCTCCTGTTGGGATAATGGAGTTGATAAAATCTCCTTTTATTAACGAATGTTTGCTTTCCTTATTGATGCTACTTTATTAGGTGCATACAAAGTTAGAACAGATTATGTATATCTTCCTAATACACTGAACTGTCATTTTAGGGACCCTCTTTATCCCTAATGTCTTAAAATCTCATTGATCTGTTATTCAATCACCACAGTGATGTTTTTCACTGTTTTTGGTTAGTAACTGCCTTCTATCTTTAACTTATCCTTTTTAGGGGGAAAACTTTTCCATTTTAGATATGTCTCTATCTGTAGCTAAACTTAAAAAAAAAAAAATTCAAACCAGTCATCTTGGTCTTTAAACTGCTGGGATCATTTTATTTACATTTAATTGTGACTGATATATTTGGACTTGTTTCTATTTGCCTTGCTTTTCCTGTGTGTCATGTTTTACTATTCTCTTTCCTACCTCTTTGGCAAGTTTTTCTTTTTTTAAAATTTATTAATTTTTTTAAAATTTACATCCAGGTTAGTTAGCATATAGTACAACAGTGATTTCAGGAGTAGATCCCTTAATGCCCCTTACCATTTAGCCCATCCCCCCTCCCACACCCCCTCGAGCAACCCTCTGTTTGTTCTCCATATTTAAGAGTCTCCTGGGGCGCCTGGGTGGCTCAGTCGGTTAAGCGTCCGACTTCAGCTCAGGTCATGATCTCACGGTTCGTGGGTTCGAGCCCCACGTCAGGCTCTATGCTGACAGCTAGCTAAGAGCCTGGGGCCTGTCTTCGGATCTGTGTCTCTTCTCTCTCTGACCCTCCCCTGCTCACACTGTATCTCTCAAAAATAAAAATAAAACACTAAAAAAAAAATTTTTAAGAGTTTCTTTCCCCCTCCCTGTTTTTATATAATTTTTGCTTCCCTTCCCTAATGTTCATCTGTTTTGTATCTTAAAGTCCTCATATGAGTAAAGTCATATGATATTTGCCTCTCTAATTTTGCTTAGCATAATACCCTCTAATTCCCTCTACGTAGTTGCAAATGGCAAGATTTCATTCTTTTCGATTGCCGAGTAATACTCCATTGTATATATAAACCACATCTTTATCCATTCATCCATCAATGCACATTTGGGCTCTTTCCATACTTGGGCTATTGTTGATAGCACTGCTATAAACATTGGGGTGCATGTGCCCCTTAGAAACAGCACACCCTTGGATAAATACCTAATAGTGCATTGCTGGGCTGTAGGGTAGTTCTATTTTTAATTTTGTGAGGAACCTCCATATTGTTTTCCAGAGTGGCTGCACCAGCTTGCATTCCCACCAGCAGTGCAAAAGAGATCCTCTTTCTCTGCATCCTCACCAACATCTATTGTTGCCTGAATTGTTAATGTTAACCATTCTGACAGGTGTGAGGTGGTATCTCATTATGGTTTTGACTTGTTATTTCCCTGATGATGAGTGATGTTGAGTATTTTTTCATGTGTCAGTTGGCCATCTGGATGTCTTTTTTGGAGAAGTGTCTATTCATGTCTCTTGCCCATGTCTTCACTGGATTGTTTTTTGGGTTTGATAAGTTCTTTATAGATTTTGGATACTAACCTTTTATCTGACATGTCATTTGCAAATATCTTCTCCCATTCCATCTGTTGCCTTTTAGTTTTGCTGATTGTTTCCTTCGCTGTGCAGAAGCTTTTTATTTTGATGAGATCCCAACAGTTCATTTTTGCTTTTGTTTCCCTTGCCTCCTGAGATGTATTACGTAAGAAGTTGCTGTGGCCGAGGTCAAAAAGGTTTTTGCCTGCTCTCTCCTGGAGGATTTTGATGGCTTCTCATCTTACATTTAGGTCTTTCATCCATTTTGAGTTTATTTTTGTGTATAAGAAAGTGGTCCAGGTTCATTTTTCTGCGTGTCGCTGTCCAGTTTTCCCAGCACCACTTGCTGAAGAGGCTGTCTTTATTCCATTGGATACTCTTTCCTGCTTTGTCAAAGATTAGCTGGCCATAGTCTGTGGGTCCATTTCTGGGTTCTCTATTCTGTTCCACTGAGTGTCTGTTTTTGTGACAGTATCATACTGTCTTTTACGCTTTTAATACAGCTTAAGTCCAGAATTGTGATGCCTCCAGCTCTGGTTTTCTTTTTCAAGATTGCTTTGGCTAGTTGGGGTCTTTTCTGGTTCAATGCAAATTTTAGGATTGTTTGTTCCAGCTCTGTGAAGAATGCTGGTGTTATTTTGATAGGGATTGTGGCAAGTTTTTATTTCTTAATTCTGTTTTCCCCCTTCTAGTGGCTGGAAGTTACATATTCTATTTCTAGTCACTTAGTAGCTACTTTCAATATTTTACCATATAATTCTTAAAAGATACAAGACTCTTAGAATACTTTAATCTCAAATTAACCTCTTCTTGACCTATGTTAACCAGTATTTTAATTCTGACTTTTAAAATAACTCCCCACATTAAACATGATTTTATACAGATAATGTTAATTTTAGATTTACTCTCATGGTTACCTAATTGTTCAGCACTGCATTTTGTCTCTCAGACCATCTTCCTGAGATTATTTTTCTTCTTCTTTAAGTATATATCCTTTAAGGGTGCCTGGGTGGCTCAGTCAGTTGAGTGTCTGACTCTTGATTTCAGCTCAGGTCATGGTCTCAAATTTCATGGTATCGAGCCCCACATGGGGGCTCTGTGCCGACAGCAAAAAGCCTTCTTGGGATTCTCTCTCTCTCTCCATCCCTTCCCTGCTCCTGCACTCGCTCGCTCTCTCTCAAAAATAAACATTAAAAAAAAGTATATATCCTTTAGAAGGTCCCAAAGTGAACACTTGTTGGTTTCCAGCTTTTGTCTTTCTGAAAATATTATCATTTAGCCCTTGTTCTTAAAAAATAGCTTTGCTAGGTATACAATTCTAGATTAATAGTTGCTTTCTCTCTGTACTTAATTTTTAAAAATTCCTTCTAAGTTTATTTATTTATTTTTCAGAGAGAGAGATGGCGTGCATGCGTGCACAAGTGAGGGAGGGGCAGAGAGAAGGAGAGACAGAATCCCAAGCAGGCTCCGCACCATCACGCACAGCCAGATGTGGGGCTCGAGTTCATGAACCGTGAGATCATGACCGGAGCCGAGATCAAGAGCCGGACGTTTAAAAGACGGTATCATCCAGGAGCCCCTCTCTCTGCACTTTAAAAATTTTATTCTTAGGTCTTCCTAACTGAAGTCTTCCGACTTCCACTGTTGCTATCAATCTGATAGTCATTCCTTTGCAAGCGACCTATTTGTTCTCTCTAGCTATTTTTAAGGGCTTCTCTCTGCCTTTGGTATTCTTCAGCTTAACTACAGAGTGTGTAGGTATAGATTTCTTATTTAAGCTCCTTCATACCTGTTCTGCTTCCTGTACATTCATGTCTTTCACTAATTCTTCAAATCTCTTAGCCATTATTCCTTCAAATATCACCTGCTCGCCATTCTCTCCTGCTGGGACTTCAATCACACATATGCTAGAGTCATTACCATTCCCAACAACTTCTCTCTCAGCATGCTATCCTGGGAAATTACTTTAGATCTTTCTTTCAGTCAATTAATCCAACCACTGAGGTTTTAATTTCAAAAATTCTATTTTTCATTTCTAATCTCACTTGGTTCTTTTACATCTACATAACTATGTCTAAGAGTCTTTCATTTCTTGCTGTATTTTAGATTCCACTTGTTTGGTAATTTTTTTTATTGTGAGTTTATATTTGGCTCAATTTTATCTCTGGGAATTCAGAGAGTTTAATCAGAAAAGGCATTCTCTCGGGGAGCCTGGGTGGCTCAGTTGGTTAAGCGGCCGACTTTGGCTCAGGTCACGATCTCACCGTTCGTGGGTTGGAGCCCCGCATCGGGCTCTGTGCTAACAGCTCAGAGCCTGGAGCCTGCTTTGGATTCTGTGTCTCCCTCTCTCGCTGACCCTCCCCCGCTCATGCTCTGTTTCTGTCTCAATAATAAATAAAAAAATAAATAAAACAAAAATAAATTAAAAAAAAAAAAGAAAAGGCATCCTCTCAAAACCGATTTGCATTTGCTCTGGTGAGGTCAGGGGTAGAAATCAGACCTTGGTCCAATTTAGCATCTTTCTAAGATGGCGTTCCATTTGCTGTGGGCCAAAGGCACAGTCTTCCATTAGTGCACAGATGAGCTTTGCCCTCAGGGCCATGGTGCTTTCCTGTCTGCTCACGGCTCACTGTCCTGTTTCAGCCAACTCTTCACTTTTGTAAGAACAGACCCTTACAGGCATCCTTACTTTCCAGCATACCCAGTAACGTATTAAAAATTATGCTTGCATGGCTCAGTTGGTTAAGCGTCTGACCCCTGATTTTGACTCACGTTATGTTCTCATGATTTGTGGGACTGAGCCCTGCATTGGGGTTCTCCCCCTCCCTCCCTCTCTGCCTCTCCCCTGCTCGTTCACCCTCTCTCTCAAAATAAGTAAACTTTAAAATAAATAAATAAATCTGCTTGCAACCCTCTATACAGAAGAATTCCAAATAATTTACAAAAATACTGCCTCCTTAGGGAGAAAGAGCGGAACCTCCCACTCCCTTAAGTGTGAACTGTGTATAGACAGTGACTTCTTTGCCAAGTATACAGTATAAGAGGGGAAAGAGTAACTTCATTCACAGTGAAGAAACTGGACAAACACGGCCTCAGCCAGGTGATCAAGTTCAGCATCATCAGTGAGAAGTCGTAGGATACCCTTGATATGATGTGATGAGAATAGCACTTTACTTCTGCATACTTCTTCCCAAGAACCTATAACCTCAGCTAATTATGAGAAAAACACCAAACAAAGCCATAATTAGGGATATTCTCCAAATACCTAAACAGTACTCCTTAAAACTGTTGAAGTTCTTAAAAAAAATTTTTTTTTAACATTTATTTAATTTTGAGAGACTGAGAGAGAGAAAGAGCAGAAGAGGGGCAGAGAGAGGAGACACAGAATCTGAAGTTGGCTCCAGGCTCCGAGCTGTCAGCACAGAGCCCAACGCGGGGCTCAAACCCATGAACCATGAGATCATGACCTGAGACGAAGTCAGCTTAACTGACTGAGCCCCCCAGGTGCCCCCAAACTGTTGGAAGTTTAAAGGAGCCTAAAGAAACATGATGACTAAATAATGTGGAATTTTGCATGGGATCCTAGGATAGAAAAAGACATTAGGCAAAAACTAAGGAAATCCACAAATAAAGTATAGACGCTAGGAAATAGTTATGTATCAATATTGGTCCATCAGTTGTGACAAATGCACCACATACTAAGGTAAGATGGCAACAAGAAGGGACACTGGGCGCTACACCCTTTGTGACTTTTCTGTAAAAATCTAAAGCTACTCTACCTCAAAATATTTATTTTTAGAAACTCTATTTGTTGCAATTTCTGCCGGATTTAGGTTTTTTTTGTTTTTTCTTTGAGTGAAAGGATCCTGCAGAAGCTAGTCTGTCATAGCACAAGAAACAAAGTCCTTCTATTTACTCTTCTGCCCACAAAATCATGCTCCTTCCCAGAACCACGCTCCGATGAAACTCCTCCAGCAAACTTTCTTTCCTTAGTTTCCGAAAAATCTCTTTGTTCTGATCCTCTCATCTACCTACAGCACCTTTTCTCCTCCTAACTCCTGAAACTCCGGTGTTCCCCAAGATTCTTTCATTGGCCCTATTCTCTTCTCAAACGCTGTCCCCTGAAGCATTCATCCATTACCTACCCTGCTACCAACATGCTTACAATCGCCGAGGCTACCCCTCTACTTCAAAGCTCCCTCCCAAATACCACAGATTGGTTATGAATATCTTTCTTAAGTGAGTCAAACTCAGTTTTAAAGCCCAGCCATGTTTCCAACCGCATGACCCTTTCTAAACACTGCTTTCCTCATTTATACAATGGGATAATAGCAGTCCTACCCAGCCAAACTCGTCAAAATTACATGACAGAAACACAAAATTCCAAGGACAGCATCAAATCAACTGTCAATAAATATTAACCAATATTAGGATTATAAGCACTAACTATATGGCTAATTATCTACCAAACAACTCTTCTCAGATGCTCTCCAGACATTCTAGCTTCATATGTCCAGCCTGCTTTCATCATCTACCTCTTCCTCCCAAATTCCCTGCCACCCATGACAAAATCCAGAGAATCTGTCTTTCAATCTCTCCTTCTTGTCCCCAACATCCAACTGGTCAACAAGTTCTATCAAATCCCACCTTCTAAATACCTCTTTGATCTTTTCTGCCTTCTCCACTACCATTATATTAATTCAAATCTTGGTCATTTGTTGATTATTATGATGGCCTCCTGATAGTTCCCCAAAATATATTTATTTTTAGTAACTGTAATATCAGTTTTACATATTACAGTTTACTGTGCTATTTTAAATATCAAAATACAACATTTTGGTTGGCATTATACAAAAGCAGCTCCATTTGTCTTTCTTGGTTATCTTTAGCTCTTCCTCCCCGACCCCTCTCATTTTCACCACAAACTCCTTACCCTACTACCATTTACTACTCAGCTCAGGAAACTCCCCTGACTCGGTCCTCTCTACTCTTGTCACCACCCACTTATAGGGTGAGTCTTCATCTGAGGGCAAGAACCCAAAGGACCTTTCCTTGGGGAAAGAAAGGATTTAGACCTCTAGTAGTGTAATCTTTCCCTAGTTGGCCAAGAAAACAAAACAAAACAAAACAAAACAAACCCAAACCTTCAGCAATTTTGAAATACTGAACAGAGACAGATGGTTCTGAAAGCACTAGTCAGGGGAGTTAAATATAGCAAAAAGATACTTCAGTCCAACCCAACCAGCTACAGCCACAGGGCAATTATAAAGATGCCTCAGGCCAAAAGACGGAAGTCAAAGGAAGCAGCAGAGCCAGCATGATTTATATCAGAAAGGTTACCTACATTTAATATTTTGTAAATATTAAAATATACATTGTATTAAAAATAAAAATATATAAAAATATAAATTTTAAAATCAGCTTTGTGCTAGATGATTTTTCCCAACTGAAAGTTAATGTGTTCTTTTTTTAAAAGTGTACTTATTTTTAGAGAACAAGAAAGAGAGGGCAATAGTAAGTGGGGGAGGCGCAGAGAGAGAAGGAGAGAGAATCCCAAGCAGGCTCTGCACTGCCAGCACTGAGCCTGATGTGGGGCTTCATCCCACGACTGAGAGAGCATGACCTTCATCCCACGACTGAGAGAGCATGACCTGAGCCAAAACCAAGAGTAGGACGCTTTGGTGCCTGGGTGGCTCAGTCGGTTAAGCATCCAATTTGCACTTGGGTCCTAATCTCGCATTTTGTAGGTTCGGGTCCCGCATCGGGCTCTGTGCTGTCAGTGTGGGGCCCACTCTGGAGCCTCTGCCCCCCTCTCTCTGCCCCTCTGCACGTGTGTGTCTGTGCTCTCTCCCTCTCAAAAATAAATGTTAAAAAAAAAAAAAGAGTCGGACGCTAAATTGACTGAGCCACCCAGGCACCCCCGCTTTTTTTTTTTTTTTTTTTTTTGCAAGGGATAAGTAAAAGATTTAATTTGTTTTTTCTATGGGGGGAAAAGGAGTTGAAAATAGGTCTTCACTTTGCAGTCATCATCTGTATGAAATCCTCAGTTGACTCGTCCATCTCCATATTTTTACTTTATGTTTTATTATTTCTTTAAATGGTGTTTTTTTTTTTTGAGAGAGAGAGACAGACAGAGTGTGAGTGGGGAGGGGCAGAGAGAGAGAAGACACAGAATCTGAAGCAGGCTCCAGGCTCTGAGCTGTCAGCACAGAGCCTGACGCAAGGCTCGAACTCACAAACTGTAAGATCATGACCTGAGCTGAAATCGGGTGCTCAACCGACTGAGCCACCCAGGAGCCTCTACTTTTTGTTTTAATAATAATTTTCAAAATGTGATGGGGCACCTGGGTGGCTCAGCCAGTTAGGCTTCTGACTCTTGGTTTCGGCCCAGGTCATGATCTCACAGTTTTATGGGTTCAAACCCCGCATTGGGTTCTGTGTGGCGGCATGAGCCTGCTTGGGACTCTCTCTTCCACTCTCTCCCGCTCTCTGCCCCTCCCCCACTCGCTCTGTCTCTCTCTCTCTCTCTCAAAACCTTTAAAAAAGTAATTTTCAAAATATGAAATATATCAAGTTTCTGGCTTCACTGATTTGATTTCAATTTTTGAATTATAAAAACTTTAATAAAACCCAGGATTATACTAATACCAGTATTACAAAAAAATAATTTTGGTCCAGTGTTACAATCACTATCTAATGTAGCTTTTGTGCCTGTACAGTTATTTCTTTTTTGACATACTTTTCTCCCCTTTATTTAAAAGCAAATCTGGGGCGCCTGGGTGGCTAGTTGGTTGGGCGTCCGACTTCGGCTCAGGTCATGACCTCACAGTTCGTGGGCTCTGTGCTGACAGCTCAGAGCCTGGAGCTGCTTCAGATTCTGTGTCTCCCTCTCTCTCTGACCCTCCCCCGCTCACACTCTGTCTCTCTCTCTCTCTCTCAACAATAAAAAAAAAAAAAAAAAGAAATAAAATAAAATAAAATAAAAAAATAAATGCCTTTTATTCCTTCTCTTTGTCTTTTCCATCCTAGCTTATTATCACTCCCAGCTTCTGATTCTTTCACACCTTTGTTTATATATGGGATTCCTTCTTTCACCTGCTTTACAGCTTTCTGAACATCTGAATCCTCCAAGAGGACTCTCCTCTTACACACAAATATAAATTGGTTCTTTAATTTGGAGTTTCACAGAAAAACTTCCAGAACAAAGTTTCACAAAGTGTGTTCCATGGAACACTAGATACACTAGACCCTACATAAGATGGCAGAAAAGAAGATTCCATGGTCAAGTAAGTTTGGAAAATGCTGGATCTTCTATCCCCCACACCTCTTGGAAATTCATGAAACTAAAGGTACTCAAGTTCAGCAGCATGAAACAAGGTTTACCTTTAATTTGGTAGTTCCTAAACTCTGACACTGACATCTAAACATAACTTTTGGGGAAATGCTGTACTTTGTGCAAAGTACAAATTCATACTGTTATTTTTGTTCACTGCCATGTTTTATTTTCTCTGTTATCTTAACCACATTTGTCCGTTCATACATATGTGCTACACAGGCAATCTGAGAAACCTAAGAGGACAGAAATGAATTCTTAACTTAGCTCATACTAACCACAGTATATATGTATAAGGATGCCCTACAGAGTTGAAAATCTCATTTCTCTCTTTTAAAAATTTTTTTAAATGTTTTATTTATTTTTGAGACAGAGAGAGAGCATGAGAGGGGGAGGGGCAGAGAGACAGGGAGACCCAGAATCAGAAGCAGGCTCCAGGCTCTGAGCTGTTAGCACAGAGCCCGATGCTGGCCTCGAACCTACGAACGTGAGATCATGACCTGAGCCTAAGTCGGAGGCTCAACTGACTGAGCCACCCAGGCGCCCCAGAAAATCTCCTTTTTCTATTATCAGATTTTAAAAGTCCTATAAAATGAAGTAAAACTGATCTAAAATGTAGATCAAGGGTTGCATGTTCTCCGGACTGAGCCAGCCAGGCACCCCTCAACAGGTTACAATCCAGCAACACTACAGAGATGGCTGTCCCTTTGAAATCCCTTCCTTGAGATGCGTTTTCATGTTAGCACAACAGCTATAAAAACATATGAAAGATTCTTAAAGTCTATGAATTCCTGGAACTATACGATGTTCCTATACGAATAGCCACTTGAGATAATCAAAACAGGTAAACAGTCTCTAAATTGTGTGTTCTCTGGGCATTCGCTAGTTTCTTTTTTGGGTGTGTGTGTGTGTGTGTTTTAGAGAGACCGCATGTAGGAGACAAGTGCAGAGAGAGAGAGAGAGAGGGAGAGAGAGGGAGAGTCTTAAGCAGGCTCCACACTCAGTGCAGAGCCTGACACAGAGTTTGATCCCACAACCTCAGGTCATGGGATTATGACCTGAGCCAAAATCAAGAGTCACTCAACTTACTGAACCACGCAGACTCCCCATGGGCATTCACTATCACTAGCATTAATAAGAAAGGACTAAAAAATTCACATTCATTCCTTTGGATTATTAACTTTAAATTTTCACCTAGGGAAGGGCACATGGGTGGCTCAGTTGGTTGAGTGTCGGACTCTTGGTCTCAGCTCGGGTCGTGGTCCCACGGTTCATGAAATCAAGCATCGCGTTGGGGTCTGTGCTGACAGTGCAGAGCCTGCTTGGGACTCTCTCTCTCCTCTCTCTGCCCCTTCCCTGCACTCTCTCTCTCTCTCTCAAAATAAATAAGCTTAAAATTTTTTCACCTAAGAAGAATTAAAATTAATTAAAATTACCTGGAAGAATTTAAAGCTGAAGCAAGACAGGTTTGCATATAACATGGTACAAAAAATGCAGACAGCACAGCTGCATTAAAAAAATGACAACAGAGAGGGCGCCTGGCTGGCTCAGTTGGCGGAGCTTATGACTCTTGATCTTGAGGTTGTAAGTGTGAGCCCCACACTGGGTATAGAGATGATTTAAAAATAATGTTTAAAAATCTTTAACAAAATGACAACAGTGGGAGCTAAGACGGTGGCACAGGAGGAGGACCCCAGGCTCATCTCATCCCTCAAACACAACCAGAGAACGATCAAAAATGACAACAGCTACCATTTGCTGAGCTCTCAAGATGTCAGATAGTTTGCAAAGTACTTTATACGGGTTATCTGTTTTTAATACTGCCAACAATCATGTGAGGGGCGCGACACTATGATTCTCCATTTATTAAGGGCTTTAAGAAGCAGCAACTATAACGCCTATTGGAGTCCAAAACCCATGTTCTTTGCCGATTAACCACCATACAATATTCCTGTATGTGTCAATCTAACAAAACTGTGTGTAACCTCCATAGCAGCAATCCTCATCTGGGATCAGATCTGAGGAAGATTCATTAGCTAAGCAGGTTATATGTTCGACACCCTCTTCGGGGTACTGAGGATGCAGTGGTGGACAAAACCAATTTCCTGCCGTCGGGTTCAGGGGCTTACACTCTAGTCGGTGGGGGGAGATGGGAAGGACAACACAGGCTTCTTAGCGAGTAGTATCTTATACAGCAATGAGGAAGACTAAGGAAGAGTTAAAAAGGTGATGTGGTAACAGAATGATGGGGTAAAGAGGGTAGGCTCTTGGCTGCGGTAAAGGGTCAACCTCTAAGGAGATGACATTTGAGCTAAGACCTGAAAGATAAGGATATCAAGACAAATTTTTCATATAAAGCAGTAATTTATAAAACGATAGTGATACTATAAATGGTAGTGTAACCATTACAGTTATTATATATAATTTTTATGAAAAATAACTACATTGTGGGGCACCCGGGTGGCTCAGTTGGTTGAGTGTCCGACTTCAGCTCAGGTCAAACGATCTCACGGTTCATGAGTTCAAGCCCTGCATCGGGCTCTGTGCTGACAGCTCAGCCTGGCGCCTGCTTCTGATTCTGTGTCTCCCTCTCTCTCTCTGTCCCTCCCCCACTTGCGTTTTCTCTCTCACTTTCAAAAATAAAATACGGGGCGCCTGGGTGGCTCAGTCGGTTAAGTGTCCGGCTTCGGCTCAGGTCATGATCTCACGGTTTGTGGGTTCGAGCCCCGCGTCGGGCTCTGTGCTGGCAGCTCAGAGCCTAGAGCTGCTGCAGATTCTGTGTCTCCCTCTCTCTCTGCCCCTCCCCACTCATGCTGTTTCTCTCTGTCTCACTAATAAACAGACACATTAAAAAAATTCAAAAATAAATACAAGCATTAAAATTTTTTTAATATTTTTAATAAAATAAAATAATGTTTATTTTTGAGAGAGACAGAGTGCCAGCTCGAGCGGTGGAGATGCCAAGAAAGAAGGGGACAGAGGATCCAAAATGGGCTCCACGCTGACAGCAGAGAGCCCAGTGTGGGGCTCAAGCTCATGAAGTTATGAGATCACAACCTGGGCTGAAGTCGGATGCTCAATTAACTGAGCCACCCAGGATGGTGTCTCCCGCTCTCTCTGCCCCGACCCCGCTTGCATGAGCTCTTCCCCCACCCCCATAAACATTAAAATATAAACAGTTAACAGCCTATAAAAACTCATTAGTATCATACTTCCCAGAACCAGTTGTTTTTGTTCAGTTCTTATCTTAATTACTAAGACTTAAGTTCCTATAATTTTACCTCTTTTGGCATCCAATACAGAGTTTTACATAGAGCGAGCACTCAGTACCTCTAATTTTATTTTCTAAATTCTCAATCTTTGAACATAGCAACACACTATAAGAGAAATTTTACTACTTCAAGTACTACTGACCACTCCCTGCACAGAGAGATCATCATTTTAAAATAATGCATCATGCTCCAGTTTTTAAATTATCCTGATCGTAAAAGGAACACAGAAACAGCACAGGATCCCTTCTGGGTGTTTTTTTAAGTTTATTTATTTTGAGACAAGAACAGCGTGAGTGAGAAAGGAGCAGAGAGAGAGAGAGAGAGAGAGAGAGAGAGAGAGAGAGAGAGAGAGAATCCCAAGCAGGAGGCTCTACCCAACGCGGGGCTCAAACTCATGAATGAAACAGTGAGAGAGTGACCTGAGCTGAAACCAAGAGTCAGATGCCCAACCAACTGAGCCACCCTGGTGCCCCTATTCTGGTCTTTTTAAAATAAAAAATGGTAAATTTTAATTCCTAACATTGGAAGATATTTCCCCCTATAGCAGTGCAAGTTTTATTAAAGGCTAATAAAGACACACTCGCTCTGGCAGTGGGCACCAAAGAACCATGAAGTGAAAGTAAGTGAAAGTAACCACGAAAGAGGAAAATGGAAGGAGGAAGAGATGAGGGAGAGATAAAGGCCACAACCAAAATTCAAACCCAGCATACCGAACACTTCATTTCTTTCATCAAGACTCTATTTCAAGGTTTCTAAGGGAAGAATAAAAATAAGGTTTTTTTAAAACTCTCATCCTAGTTAGAAAAACTTTAAGGTTCCAAAGCACAGATGGAAATGCTGCCTTTTTCCAAAAAGAGTAAGCAAGTTCTATCACTTTCTCCACAAGATGTGCGTTTTCCCCAGTGTTCTAGAATTAAAATCTGTGGGGGCAGTGGGACCTGAAAGCACTATGAAACACCACCTACTTTTTGTTTCCTTGACAAACAAGTGAGAAACTCAGTCTAGCTGGTTTGTACAACAGTGTTAAGTTCTGGAATAATTTTTACTAGGGTCTCTGAGCTTCATCTACACATTAAAAAACTTCCTGCGTAGAGCTGAAATTATAAAACAAATACCACAACTGACTGACAAAAGCTTAGGAGAAAAAGCCTCTGGATGCATCTATTATTTATTAGTTTATGAAAAGCAGGAAGCCAAATCACTAAGAGTAAAATCAGCAACCTTCTACTCCCTAAGAAATTATACACATACATATATGCTCACCTCTTCTCTGCAGACAGAGCTGTAATTTCGGGGTAGCCTATGTGAGCAAATTTTAATATTACTATTTCTCCACTGCCAATGACATTTCTCAATATAATTTTTTATCCTTGTTACTTTTTATTTTTGAGAGAGAGTATGGGGTGGGGGGTGAAGGGGCAGAAGAAGAGAGGGGAGAGGGGTGGGGGAAAATCCTAAGCAGGCTCCGTGCAGCACAGAGCCCGACGTGAGCCCGACGTGGGCTCAATCTCACGACCCTGGGATCGTGACCTGAGCCGAAATCAAGAGTCAGACATTCAACGTTTCTCAGTATTGTTTCATTTTACGCTTTTAGTTATGGGAATGTTTACTTGCTACATAATTTAACGTTTAGCTTACTACGGAATGTATAACGAAATTATGTCCTACATAATGCTTCCAATCCACCCAATATCACCTTCTGCATTTGAGAGACAAAGTCGCTAAATGAAGAACATAATGACTGAGTGTCAAGTCTCATGATCCAAGTAAAACAGCTCATTACAATAATTGTATGTCGTAATTAGGTAGTTCGTGTTTTGAAACAGTGTCCGGAAACATGGAAAATACTATCTACCTCTCTATGAATTTAGGGCGGTGGGATGAAGTGACCTAGGCATCCAAAGGGGAGGGAGCCAAGCAGTTACTCCACGATTTTGTAGTTGGTAATTATGACACAGCTACCGCCTATCGAATCCAGAACTGCCGTTTAGGCTAAACCATGAGGAGAAACATTCGAGAGCTCAAAATAGATTTACTACTTCTGTCTACGGCCATACCACCCTGAACGCGCCCGATCTCGTCTGATCTCGGAAGCTAAGCAGGGTCGGGCCTGGTTAGTACTTGGATGGGAGATTTACTACTTCTTTGGGGAACTGAAATAAAGTTTGCCTTGAACCTCAAAAACCTAAGCCAAGAACACATTAGACCAAATACGCAGAAAGCAGTATCTGAAAAAACTAAATGCTCCGGAGCCTTCTCTGTCTGCACTTATCACTCTGTCTCACTACACTTCCTTCTCTGTCCTACCTAACTCCTAACTCCCGGGGAGGGCGGAGGTCCCTTCCAGCCTCCTGGCTCCAAAGACAATCTACACCCTGAACAGACCCCACGCGGTAACGGTTACACAACTCCGAATATACCGAAAAGATACAATTTAAGTGAACACATACTATATTTGTGAGTTATATCTCAATATTTTATTTTATTAAGCTTATTTACTTTTGAGAGAGACAGAGCGCTAGGGGGAGGGGTGGGGGGGTGGGGGGAGACACAGAATCTGAAGCAGGTTCCAGACTCAGCTGTCAGTCCAGAATCCAAGGAGGGGCTCGAACTCACGAGCTGTGAGATCATGACCTGAGCCGAAGTCAAGACACTTACGTGACTGAGCCACCCAGGCATCCCAATAAAGATACTTTAAAATGTGGACAACCGAAACCTAACATTCAAAACTAAGTTTCTGATCTTCCTGCCCAAATCTGCTCCACTTAAGCCTTCCCCATATTAATAAATACCAACTCCTAGTCACGCAAAAAACCAGAGTCATTCTTGATTACTTTCCTCTCTTACCCCACATTTAATCCCACATTTAATCCATCTAGAAATCTAGTTAGATCTACATTCAAAACAGATCCAGAAACAAATTACTTCTTACCACTTCCACAGGCCATAACCTGGTCCAAGCCACCAACAGCGTACAAGAGTCACCTAACTAGTGCCCCTTGTTTCTGCAACAACCAGAATGACATAAAAAAAATTTATGTTTTTTTTAAAAAAAAACATAAATCATGGGGTGCCCGGCTGGCTCAGTCAGCAGAGCATGCGACTCTTGATCTCAAAGGGTCATGAGTTCAAGCCTGACATTAGGCCTAGAGCTTACTTAAAAAAAAAAAAAAAAAAAAAATCAATTCCCATCACTCCTCTGCTCAAATAGCTCCCCATCTCCTTCAGAACAGAAGTCAAAACCTAACACTACCTATAAAACTTGGTGCTACGCCCCACCTCCACCAACACCCACCAGAATCCGAGTTGATCTGCTACTATTCCTTCCCAGCTACAAAAGCTTTCTTGTCATCCTTTAAACTTGCCAGGCACACTCTTAACCCCAGGACCTTTGTATTTTTCTGCCCTCTTTGTGTTGGAACATCCTCCCCTCACACTTTCCTTATCTACATTGCTTAATACCTCGTCTCTCTGCTCAAATGTCACCTTCCCAGGGAGGCCTTCTCTCACCACCTGATTTAAAACTGCAAACTCCTATAACACTCTGTACTTCCCTTCCCTGCTTTACATTTCTCTACAGCACTTCTAATATTTTTACCTTCTAGTATATTTAATATTTTACTTATTTTGTTTGTTTCTCCCCTTAATGGAGTGAGTATAAGCTCTGTGACGGCAAAACTGTTTCTCCATTTTGTTCCCCGGCTGAACCCCCGGTGCCTGGCACAACAGGAATTCCACACAGACTTGTTGAAAGAATTATGAATCTGGGGGCGCCTGGGTGGCTCAGTCGGTTAAGCATCTGACTTTTTTGTCTCAGGCCATGATCTCCCACTTTGTGAGTTCAAGCCCTGCGTTGGGCTCCATGCTGACAGTGCAGAGCCTGCTTGGGATTTTCTCTCTCCCTCTCTCTCTGCCCCTCCCCCGCTTGTGCTTGGACGCTCTCTCTCAAAATAAATAAATAAACTTAAAAAAAAAAAAAACCACAAAGATGCAATATCTAAACATCCTGGTTAACCTGTATTGCCTAATATTGAATAAAGAAGCAAGTAATCAAAGGTTTTCTGCGTGATAGAGAATATTTAATAAATCAGAAAGGCTGTAGAGGACAGTGGCTAAGAGTGTACATTCTAAATCCAGAATGCCTGGAATCCTGGCCCCACCACTTAATAGCTCTGCTACATTACTCAATCTCTTAGTGTCTCTGTTTTCTCATCTGTAAAATGGGATCATAACAACACCTACTTCAAAGGGTTGGGAGGACTGAATGAATTCATATGTGTAAAATGCTTGGCACATAGTAAGCACTTGATGAAAGTATAAAACTATCACCACCTTCATGGTCCAGCGAAGGATCCTGAGACCCAAACTGACAAACCACTGCCGTAAATCAAAAACGGTAACTGCGCTTTGCAAATTCTCTACAACAACTTAATCCCGTAAAAAGAGATTTATTTATTATTATTATTCTTTTTTTTTGCTAGCCCATGTTCATACAACAGTTTCTCCTGTGGGGTGGGGGGCCATATGGTACTGAGAGTTCCTTCAAATGAGGTGGAGGGGAAAAAGAGGGGTAGAAGAGAAAAAGACTGGCCATTATGCTGATAACTACTGAGGTGGATTAAGCAGTAGAAGGTTGGGGGTGAGGTGTAAATATTTAAAGTCTGTATCACAAGTAGCTGAAGGGAGGGGCACCTGGGTGGCTTGGTCCCTTAAGCGTCTGCCTTCAGCTCAGGTCCTGATCTCAGGGTTCCTGAGTTCGAGCTCAGTCGTCGCTCTGTGCTGACAGCTCAGAGTCGCTTTGAAGCCTGCTTTGGATTCTGTGTCTCCCTCTCTCTCCGCCCCTCTTCCACTCGCACCTGGTCTCTTTCTCTCAAATTAAACAAATATTAAAAAATTAAAAATAAAACTAGCTGAAGGGAATTCTTAACAGATTTTCTGCTCTAAAACTGGTTCTACTTTCCTATATCCCACCTTGTCTTCAAAACAGACCAACCCATTCAATGGTTAAAAACAAAACAACATGGGGGTGCCTGGGCGGCTCAGTGGGTCTTAAGCATCTGACTTCAGCTCGGGTCACGATCTCTCAGTTTGTGAGTTCAAGCCTTGCATCAGCCTCTGCACTCTTAGCCTCCCTCTCAAAAATAAACAAACATTAAAAAACAAAAACAAGACAATATGCAAATAACATGAACATAACATTTTCCACTAGTTCTTCAGAGCACTTGCTAATACACCACAGAGTCCAATCCATTTGGCCTCACCTGGGAACGCAATTTCCAAGACCATACCCAAAACAAAGTTCTGCTGTATTATTGTGAATACTCAGGATTTTAAGGCTATCTGCACCATTCCTGTCTTCATAATAAACAATACGGATGTTTTTTATATGCTAGGACCTACGCTAAAATACATGTTACCTTCCAAAACCTAGAGAGCCATTCTATGAGAGATAATTATTACCTCTACTTACAGATCACAAATTGGGGCTCACGATTTGAGTGTGCAGTCAGGTATTAAGTGACGGAATTAAGATCTGAATCTAGGTCTAATTCTAACGTACACATTTTTCGACTTTTCCACATTGGTTCCTATTTAACATTAAAAACGGGGCGGGGGGCGCCTGGGTAGCTCAGTCGGTTGGGCTTCCGACTTCGGCTCAGGTCATGATCTCACGGTTTGTGGGTTCAAGCCCCGCGTCGGGCTCTGTGCTGACAGCTCAGAGCCTGGAACCTGCTTCAGATTCTGTGTCTCCCCTCTCTCTGCCCCTCCCCCATTCATGCTCTGTTTCTCTCTGTCCCAATAATAAGTAAACTTCAAAAAAAAATTTAACATTAAAAACGGGAGGGACAAATGAAGTAAAGAAATGATAATCTGGTCAACTGCACATCAAGTCCAAAAAGAGCCCTGTCGACAACCATACCTATCACTTCTTTCACTAAGTTATGAACGTTTCTTTCTGGTAAACAGAAATGAAAACAATTCAAGTCCTTTATTAACACACAAAATTACGCTGGCAAATATTTACTGATTGCTTACTTTGTGCCAAACACTGCTTGGGAATACAGCGGCAGAGAAGACCTAGCCCTGCCGTTGGGTGGGAGAAGATAAACAATAAGCATGTAAACAAATAAACAAGGTGATGTCACATGCTGAAAATAATGTGAAGTTGACACAAAGCAATTGAAGGGACCTCCTGAAATAAGGTCACTTAGGGAAGGCCTTTCTGAAGAGGTAATACAGCAGGCTTGAATCTAAACGATGAGGAAACGGAACTGGAAGCAGCCTGAAAGGCAGTAGGCAGGGCAGATGGTGTAGGAACTTTGTAGACCATCGTAGAAGAAGTCTAGATCCTAACCTGTCGCAATGGGGTATCACTGGAGGATTCTGAAGCACAGGAATGACACCTGTTTATGCTACAGAAAGATCACTTTTAAAAATGATGGCAATGGCGGTGCCCAGCCGGCTCAGTCAGTGGAGCACGTGACTTTTGATCTTGGGGTTGCAAGCTCGAGCCGCACAGTGGGTGTAGAGATTACTTAAGAATAAATAAAATGAATCTTTTTTAAAAAAATAGGACGACAATGAATGTTTCAGCCAAATTAGAAGCAGCCTGAATAAAATCAGTTAGAACCCACCTATGGCGTACATCTTCAAGAAGCCCACTTGCTTTCTCTGAATTAGTTCCTTTAAAATGAACAAAAGCTTGTCAATACAATGTTAAGAAGTAAAGGATCAAATGAAAATATCTTTGGAAGATCTAACAGTTACTTAAATGCACACTGAAGACTAAACACAAATCACTAAATAATGGATGCCGGAACAAAAAAGAGAAAAAAGTGACATCAGGAAAACGGACAGAAAGGCTGGGAATGCCAGGTACCTACTTCACAAATTTGCCGAAGGCAGACTCAGAAACCAAACTCAGACTAAAAGAATCCCAACTGTAAAGCAATATGAAACTAAACGAGGCCCAATGAATAAACTGTTTTCACTATGCCCTTCGTCACTCTCCTGAATATTGCTCTCAAAAGCCTTTACTTTACTTACATTGAGACGAGTGATGATCAGTAAATGTAAACACAAAAGGACTATAAATACCCTTAACCACTTTAGAAAGTTCCATTCCACTAGCGGAAAAAAAAATCAAGTTTTTAGGAAGCCAAAATCATTTAACTATATCAACAATATATAATATACTTCGAATGAAGTGTTGTCTTCCTAGAACTATCATTTTTTTCACTCATCAACTAGGGAAATAAGCTTGGGCAAAATATCAACAATGGTAGAGGCAGAAAAACTCTGGCTTCATTATATCTCATTATTACTAACCAGGAAAAAAATTCTAATTGTCATTTGAAATCCCACAATGCAGGGATGGGGACCAACCTATTCTTGCAAATAATGTAACCATACAGTTAAAGCACCGGAGCTCGAAGGCAGAAATGTTAAATGCTTGTACAACGTAGTAAAAATGCTTTAAGACAAGAGAATATATTCTCAAACTCACGTGAGAACTTGCTACCAGTGGTAAACCAAGTCCATTAAAGACTACTCGTTTTTTTTTTAATCGTGAAAACATTATTTTACAAAGTGAAATGTGGCCATTGTCACCTGATATTGGTGGAGTAAAATACTAACTCCACCCTTTTTCCGTGTAACTTTAAGGAATTTCCTTAACATTTTTGAGCCTAAGTTTCCCTACCTGTAAATCCATGATTTCAAAAAAATCTCCCTCTTAGGGTTATTTTAAAGTTTAATGAGATAGATATATTGTAAATGACGATAAAGGACTGGGCAGAGAGCAGATGAGAGTCTTTGATGATGACTCTTATCATATTTGATATATGTTCTAACTTAACTTCTTGGGGAAAAAAGTAACTTGGATCTATTAGTCAACACAGATAATCCTGTCTTGGTTCTACTACCTTTCTGGCATGTTATTCAAAGAACCACGAGACATCTCTACCAACAATAACTTTATATACACAAATAGTCTGAAGATTGGGGCCTATCATCTTCTAAGATTTACGCAT
>CM053570.1:2321562-2356419 GCA_028646485.1 Cryptoprocta ferox
CAAAAAGAAATGTTTACAAGAGCAAGACCTCTGGGGCGCCTGGGTGGCTCAGTCGGTTGGGCATCCAAGTTCGGTTCAGGTCGTCATCTCACAGTTTTTGAGTCTGAGTCCGGTGTCAGGCTCTGTGCTGAAAGCTTGGAGCCTGGAGCCCGCTTCAGATTCTGTCTCTTTCTCTCTCAAAAATAAATAAACATAAAACAAACAAACAATTTAAAAGAGCAGGACCTCTAGAACGAGACTGCTGAAATTCAGGCAATGCCACTTACCAACAAGAATTTTAGGTAAATTTAACCTCTGTGGTGCTATAATTATTAAATAAGTTAACGCATGTAGAGTGCTTAAAGTAGTGCCTGGGTTAATAAAAGTTTATGATTATGTCATCTATTACTACACTTAAACATTTTTTAAGTTTATTTATTTTGAGAGAATGAGAGTGCAAGTGGGGGAGGGGCAGAGAGGGAGGGTGAGAGAGAATCTTAAGGAGTCTCTGCACTGCTAGCATAGAGCCCGATGTGGGGCTCGAACTCAGGAACTGCTAGATCACGACCTGAGCTGAAGTCAGACCTTAACTGACTGAGCCACCCACGCACCCCAAACATTTCTTTTTTTAAATTTTTATTTTTTAATGTTTATTTATGTTTTAAAGAGACAGAGCATGAGCAGGGGAGGGGCAGAGAGAGACAGGGAAACACAGAATCCGAAGCAGGCTCCAGGCTCTGAGCTGTCAGCAAAGAGTCTGAGGCGGGGCTTGAACTCAGGAACCGAGAGATCATGACCTGAGCTGAAGTCGGACACTTAACTGACTGAGCCATCCACGCGACCCTGAACCTTTCTTGTTTTTATAAACTATTTATTTTGAGAGAGAGAGAGAGCGAGCGAGCGAGCGAGCGAGCGCGGGACTCAATCTCACAAACTGCAAAATCATGACCTGAGCTGAAATCAAGAGTCCAACACTTAACCAACTGAGCCACCCACATGCCCCAACACTTAAACCCTTCTTACGAATTCCCTTTTGCTTCTGTTAAATGTACAATCCTTATTCAGATCCTACTAAATGAACGGCTCCTTTCTCTGCCCATTGCTAGTTTTCTCATCCCGTGTTTGCCAAAGTTCCTTTTTTTAGCCCTTTTGTCGTCTTTCTCCTTATCCTCTCCTCAAGATTCCATTTTGTCACCTGCATTCAGACATATTTAAGCTGGATATCCTACTTCTCTTGGACTCCACGCCTTCCATCTAGTTACCAAATCCAATAGACTTTTCATAGAAATCTCATGAATGAATTCCTTTTCCATTCCCTTTGCCCTCTTCCTACTTAGTTATCATTACCATTCTAACAAATTATGTATCAATAGCATCGCAGTAAGTTTCCCAGTCTCTTTCTTCAGCTTATACACTATTACCAGATGAACATCTTAATTTCCCTCCACTCAAAAAATAAAACAAAGTCTTCCTTGTTCCCTATCAAGTAAAAGCCCTGGCTTTTAAGACCCTCTACAATGGTTCCAATCTAACTTCCCAGTATTATCTCGAATGCCTTCCCTCCATGGTTCCTTGGGCTCCAAACTGTTCTTTTCCTTAAATATATCCTGTAGTTTTCTATTTATAATTAATTCTGTTCTTTATGCCTAAAATGTCTTCTTCTGTTATCAAAATCCTACCCATCTTTCAAGAGCTATTTTAAATTGCCTCTTTCAGGGGCCCCTGGGTGGCTCTGTTGGTGAAGCGTCCAACTTCAGCTCAGGTTATGACCTCGCAGTTCACGGGTTCAAGCCCTGGGTTGGGCTCTGTGCTGAACCTGCTTCAGATCCTGTGTCTCCCTCTATCTCCACCCCTCCCCTGCTTGTGCTTTGCCTCTCTCTCTCTTTCAAAAATAAACAAACATTAAAAATTTAAAAAAAATAAATAAATTGCCTCTTTTGTGAAAACTTCCCTGATCATTTCAACTGGATGGAATTTCTCTTTTCTACCCTGAAATTATCTGTATTTTCTTACCTTCAAGAATATTGCATTGAATAACACGCAAAAGCAACTTGAAAATTGCAAAATACTCAACAGTGTTGTTACTGAATTGTCTTAGCCAAAAATAATTATTGGGTACCTACATTCCAAAGATACTGACTTTTTTCCAAGATATTTCTGGAAATTCATCAAAGTTAGCCACATACAGGGAGGAGAAACAGTCCAATTACTTATATTCACATTTTTAAACCAAGAAAGCTATTTTCTACCTTGATCATCTCACTTTATGCTCTATAGTAAATTCCAAATGACTTCTAAATTCCTTCTAGAATTCTAAAAGACAAATAACTGCCATTAATTAGTGAGAATATACTTCATTTCAAACATTATGAAAGGAATTACTAAAATTCACAACGTATTTTAAGTGAGAACAGCATCCCAAGATAGGAACTGCTCTGGGAATCACATTCCTTTGAAAGACCACAACTGTCCCTACCACCTTAATTCACAAAAGAAGCAGCATATGTAGGGGCTAAGAGTTTGGGCTCTAGTCAAACCAACCTGGGTTCAAACTAAACTCAATTACTTAGTAGCCATAACCTTGGGGCAAATGACTTACTGACTTACTCACTCTAAGCTTCAGATTCCTCCTCTCTAAAATCTACTTTTCTCTTAAGTTTATTCTGATAAAGGAGGCAATGCTTTCTGAACACACTGCTCAATACAGTATAGGGTCAAGAAAATTTAAAAACAACAAAAAACACCCTGAGACACGGGGAGATTAAAGACTTTTTCAAGGCACAGTTAAGTCTCTGAATACAATGAATAATTGTATATTATTCTACAAATACTCCTTTTAGGTTTTATGCAAACAGTACATTTTCAAAGTCTGTATATAAACTATTTACACACATTATTGTCATGAATCCTTTAATAAAGCAAAAACATTTATTTCTGTAACAACGAATTTTCCCCCTGGATTTGCTTAAATCAAGAAATATCAAAAACGAGTTTAATTCTCCAGGTCCGATCTCACAGATTCAGAGATGATTACTAGCAAGCACCCAATTCATTGCTGAGGCCTGGCGAGCTTCTCAGATTTCATCCCGCTCCAGGAATAATTAGTTAACCTCACCTGTCTGGGTTAAAGTTTACTTATCTCTAAAATAAAGCAAGAGAGATCGTACTAGGTTTTCCTTAAGGCCTTTAGCAGTCCCTTCTCTTTCCATCTCTTCTATTCTAAAGCTCTCTCACACTGCCTTATAATTGGAACTCTAGGACTTCAAACATGTAATTTTTAAAAATGGGTTAATTATGTTTTAACTTTTTTTAAATGTTTATTTTTTCAATGTTTATTTTTGAGAGAGATAGAGAGAGACAGAGAGAGAGAGAAATGAGTGAAAGAGAGGGGCAGAGAGAGGGGGAGACACAGAATCCAAAGCAGGTTCCAGGCTCCGAGCTGTCAGCACAGAGCCCGATGTAGGACTCGAACTCCCTAACCGTGAAATCATGACGTGAGCTAAAGTCAGATGCTCAACTGACTGAGACACCAAGGTGCCCCTTAATGAGAATTTATTTTTGAGAGACAGAGAGAGACAGAGCGTGAGCAGGGGAGGGGCAGAGAGAGGGAGACACAGAATCCGAAGCAGGCTCCAGGCTGAGCTGTCAGCACAAAGCCAAACACAGGGCTCAAACTCAGAACCGTGAGATCATGAATCGAGCTGAAGTCGAACACAAGTGACTGAGCCATCCAGGTTGCCCCAGAATGTTTTAACTTTTGATCGAATATCCATTTTCCAACACTATTTCCTGGTAAGCTCCAACTAGAGGAAGTTATGGGAGCTCTAATCTAATGGCTCCTGTGTTTGATCCACTCCCAGTAGATCCTCAACAGGCAACATGAAATGGAAGTGTAAATATACTAAGAATTTTGGACTTCAATGAGTACTTACGCTGACCTAAATACTCCTAAAATCAAACCAGAAACATTAAGTTCTTAAACAGAACCATATCTAGTCAGATTCTTTTAAAAAGAAAAGAGAAACTACACATTGTCTTAGAAAAAGATTTTTTTTTTAATTAGTAAAGAGAGGAAATAGGCTAAATTCCTGAATCCTTTTCCATTTTACACACTGACCCATAACATCCTTCTTGGACTCTCTCTGCGTCCACTTCACCACCACACACATTGTCATTTATGTACCTTCTGAGGAAGTGACTTCCTGTCCAGACTACTTAGCCAAGGCCTGTGCTAATCTACCATGTGACTCTACTGAAGGTTAATAGGTGGACTCACTTGTTCTACCCACTTTTACCCATAACACTTTCTCCTGCTTCACTCCACTCCAGGAAAACAGTATTTATTACTCTTGCTCCAAGATGAGGTCAGAAATTTCCATTAGACATCAAAAATACATATCCATCCATTCATCCTTCCATTCATCCATTCATCCATTTATATATACATAGATATCAATGACAAAATTTTCTTTTTCCACAGCAATTGCTAGAAGTTAGGAGAAAAGATCACCTGAAGACCTAAACTCCAATACCTATAAGTGTGTGAAAAATATCATACCAACTTTAAAAATAACTCTTTAATCATATGCACATGAGGGGAAGAAAGGGCGGCACCAGGCTGACTGGGGAAGGGCGTAAAGTATTTTCTCCTTGTCCCATTGTCAGCTTGGCACAGTTCTGATATCACACACACAAGTGGGACTGAGTCGGGAAGCAGAACAGGAGGACTGAAGAGACGAAGGCAGGAGAGGAGAGGCAAGGGCTCGCAGTAGTTTCAGTCGGTGGACTCCAACACAGACTCACTCAGCGCGAGGTCCCAGTAGTGCTCCGCCCCGTGCTTTTTGAAGTGCTCCCGAGCCATGTTCTCTGTAGGGCACTGTTTGAACTTCATCTCCCCAAAGCTCCGGTCTTTGGCCGTACCCTGGGAAAAAGACAAAATTTGTAATAAAAACACTGTCTATTGTTTTAAAATTTTATTTATTTTCAAGATTTAAAAAAATGTTTTAAAATTTATTTCGTGAGAGAGGGCGGGGAGGCAAAGAAAGGGAGAGGGAGAATCAATCCCAAGCACAATCTGCACTATCAGCACAGAGACCAATGCGGGGCTCGATCTCTCAAACTGTGAGATCATGACCTGAGCCGAAATCAAGAGTCAGATACTTAACCAACAGAGCCATCCAGGTGCCCCAAGATTTTTATTTTTTAAGTAATCTCTACATCCAACAAGGGTCTTGAACCTACAATCCTAAGATCAAGAGTCACAGGCTCCACCAACTGAGCTAGCCGGGCACCCCAAAACACTGCAATTCCTTATTGAAATCAGATATAATACTCTTTTCTAAAATCTAGTAACACATGTGTAGCAATACGCCTAGCTGAACATGATTTTATGGTAAAAACTATTTTAACCTCCACCCCCTTGGATATTTGCGTGAGTCTTCATGACTTTATAGGCATAAGGGTTTCAGGTTTGTTTGTTTTTTACTGAATGGAGGATGAGGAAGTCTGTGCTCTGGTACCTGGGTGAAAAAGCAAGTCAGGAAGGACTATAGAGGGTGAGATGGGATAACTAGTTGCCCACCAGGCCCCTAGGACTAGATTTGGGCCTTTAAGGAAAGAACCAGAGGCTGAAAGGACTCTTTCCACAGACTCAGTGAGACCCTGCAGGAGGCTTCAGGGTCCACTGACAAAGAACAATAGGAGGGTGAGGTGAAGAGAGGAATGGGAGTAGTGAGGGGGTGTACCTTAAGAGAACTACAATAGAAAAGGATACGTTACTGGGCGTAACCACATTCTCAAGGCACCAGCAGCCATGACAGTTATAAAGTGCTATCTCAAGAGGCTTTCAGGGATCAGATTCCAATAAGCAGCTAGAGTAGAACCTGGCTTGTTTCTGAACCTGAGATACAATTCCCGTGGACTCTCAGAGATAACTGGAAGAGGTGAGAGGTTGGGATATTAAATATCCAGGATACAGGTGACGTATATGGTTATTACAGCCTAATTTGTATGCATAAATGGGAGGAGTCAGGGATAAGACAGCAGCATGCATGAAAAACAGTAACAATTGCCTATTAAGAATTGGGGAGATTGGAGGGGGACCATTTCAGTAAGTGCTCTTCTGTGTTATGAGAATTTAATGGGCATTCACTACTTTTGAAATGATACTTTTACAATAAAGAACTAGTTCCTAAATGAGTACATTTAAAAAATAAAAGATAGGGGAGCCCTGGGTGACACAGTTGGTTGAGCATCCGACTGTTGATTTCAGCTCAGGTCATGATCTCATAGTTTGTGAGGCTGAGGCCCATGCTGGGCTCCACGCCGAATAGCATGGGATTCTCTCTCTCTCTCTCTCTCTCTCTCTCTGCCCCCCACCCTCTTGTATATTCTCTCTCTTTCTCAAAATAAATAACTTAAAAAAAATTGGAAAAATTTAAAAATATACGTGCACTCAACATAAATGAATAAAATGAAAACACTAAGTGAACACAAAGGTAGAAGATATTTACAGTGTAAAAAATGTATTTTGGAGTGGGAATAAAAGGATTACTGCCACACATCAAGATAAGGAAATAATTACTGAAAAAAAACTTCAATGCTTCCTGGAAAAAATAGGATGGTATTTTATATGCTTCACAAGCAATGAACAATCCTTAATTCACATCTTGGCCTGAATAAGCATTTGCATTAATTTATTTTTCAGGTTCAGGCTAACACTGGTTCAGGGCGCCTGGATGGCTCAGTCAGCAGAGTATGTGACTCTTGATCTCTGGGTCATGAGTTCAAGCCACATGTTGGATGTAGAGCTTACTTAAAAAAAATAAGTAAAATTTAAAAATTAAATAAATAAAAAAAAGAACCGATACTGGTTCATTAAGATTTCAGGAATGAAGGACCTGTATAAGCATAAACAAGTTACATTTTACAGAGCACTATTACACAGTAATAAAATTCTGGTGTCAGAAAAAACTGACAAATAGAAAAAGAAAACAAAATCTACATATTGTAGACAAATCAACAGTAATTGATATTAAGTGTCTTGCCCCAGTTGAACAGCTAGTAAGTGGTACTCCCAATTTTATATTCTTAAGTCTAGTACTTCTTTCACTATTTTCCAGACCCAAAAAAAAAAAAAAAATCCCCCAGTGATTCATCTCTGTCTTTCCAAGTCTCATATCCATGACTGTGAAATAAACGACTCAGTCGAGAATTTGTATGCTTGCCACCAGTTTTCCATACCCTTCCCCAGATGGCATATGCTATGTACTCATCAATTTAACTAAAATACAGTCAGGAAAAATCTGCTGCCAAACCTGTAACAATGAATTCCAAAAGGAAACATGAACTACTTTGGGAACCAGTCACTGCTTAGCGCTCCCATCCCATCGCTCCACTGGAACAGTACGAACAAGCAGGAGGTAGTGGAAGTCCTGCTTCAGTGTTTTCCTAACGATCACCTACCTCCCAGACTAGTACACATTTGTTGGTTTTCTTCACAGCTTCCTCATCAGATTCCTCATCATCTGGAAAAGACAATATAGCTAAATCTTGCTCTAAACTTAGAGACCAAGATTTAGGTTCTAAACAAAGAATATTCAAGTGTACCCAATTCTTTTAAATATTGTTCCCCTTTCCCTTGTATCAGGGTCAAATGTCTTCTGTTATCTTTATTTCCCGCAAATCATATCGAAAGCTCCAAATAGGCAGATATTAACTAATTTCAACATTTACTGTGCACTTAATAAGTGTCAAGAGCTGCACTAGATACTAGGAATAAGGAGATAAATAAAAGACAAGGAATCAACAATAAAAACTTGTCCTAAGCACTTTGAAAACCAGGCCTCAGACGCCAACATGACAGAGTCCATTATTAAGGAGTTTTTAATCTAATGGAGGAGGGCAGATAAGCCAAATGGAAGTATCTTAGAAACACTTGTAGAACAAAAAAAAGTATAGGTCAATTACAGTAAAAAGTTTACACTAAGTAAGGCACAAAATCATCTTAACTAAGGACAAAAAATATAAAAGGGCCAAAGTTAGGAAAAATTAAGAGAAGTATGACTCTCTGCACATAAATACTAACCCAGGTCTTCAAAGAAGGGAGAATGAATACTGATGGAAGAATGATGGTCACGAGGGTGTCAGATATATTTTACACATATATAAAATTGGGCAAAAGAACGAAAAGTGTGTGGGTGTGTGTGTGTGGGTGTGTGTTGCCTTCAACCCTTTAGAAAACTTCTTTCAAGAGGCGCCTGGGTGGCTCAGTCGGCGGAGTGTCTGACTTTGGCTCAGGTCATGATCTCATGGTTCGTGGGTTCGAGCCCCGTGTCGGGCTCTGTGCTGACAGCTCAGAGCCTGGAGCCTGCTTCGGATTCTGTCTCTCTCTCTCTCTCTCTGTCCCTCCCCTACTTGTGCACGGTCTCTCCCTCTCAAAAATAAACATTAAAAGTAAATAGATGTTCTTTCAAAAAATAAAATATAGACAATGCATGTCTAAGCGCATAGCTTGCTGAACTTCCACAAACTGAAGTGACTCCCAGAAGACAGGGAAAGCGGCTGGTAGAAACACGTTAAAGGCCAGGCAGACTACCATGCACGTCGTTATGTAGTAAATATTGCACAAACGTCTACCTGTTCACGGTCCAAACAGGTTTTTCTAAAATTCCTAAACGTTATCTAGTGTGAGCAAGTGTCAGTAAGTGGGGAGGGGAACAGATGAATGGACAGAGTACATCCCCACCTCCCACTTAATCCCCTCTAACCCCCATTCACCATCTCCCTTTGTGTTAGATGTCTGTTCATCCCACTTTATCCGATGCAGCATAAGACGCTTAAATTTCTTCTGGGCCTTGGGGCCTGGAAACAGAGAAGGAGAATTTTGCCAGAGTTGTAGAAGATGATGAAGTAGAAGGAACCTCTGAGCTCATGTGATACTCAGCCATTAATGTGGTAGTTGAAGCAATGCCAGGAACCACATCTGAGGTCCTTCTACTCCAATCAACACAGAAACAGAAGCCCAGGGTATTATACCCAGGTATGGCTCTAAAACGCTCTCTTTTCCTCCTTTCTCCCCACCATGCTAATCTCTTCAAAGCCTAGGATGCGTGGGGACAGTCTCCTTCAGGTTTTCAGACTCACCCCCTTCCACTACTACCACGTTGACATCCTTGTGCAGTACCACCACCCCTGTCAGGTACAGCTGCCCAGCATTGGCCTCAATCTTGAACTTCTTGGCTGGGTTGCTCAAATTTCGAACTCTGGAGAAGGGAAAGTTTAGTTATGGCTTTGGTTTTAGTTAGCATCAGTAGCTGCCTGAATGGAATGGCAAATAAACAGATGGATCCAAAATGGTTTTGTGTCTAAAAACAAAGACCTGCAGAGTAAGCAAACACGCTTGAAAGGTAGAATCAATAAATCTAGAAGTAATTCCACTGTCTTACACTTCAAAGACTAGCACTGTATACCCTACAACAAACAGCAGGTAATCAAAATGTACTCCAAGGAAGGAGGGGTATTTATCATCATCCAAAAAACTGTGTAAGCTAATGGCTCCTGACAGTATAAAGATCAACGAATTCTTTGCCTTCTAGATGCTTGTAATGTAGTCAGAATGCTACTCGTGGAAAATTTCTAGAAGGCTACATGAAAAACTGTTAGTAGCAATTACCTACAGTAAGCGGTGCTAAGGGTTCAGAGCCGGGGACTTTTTCAGCAAGGCCCTTCTGTATTGTTAGATTAAAAAATTTTTTCATAGGTATCACTACTTTTAAAATAACGTATCAACTTTTGTAATAAAGAACCAGTTATTAAACATCAGTGCATTTAAAAATAGAAGGATTATATGCACTCAACATAAAAGAATAAAATGAAAACATTAATTCAACACAAGGGTAGAAAAATTTTACAACATATTAAACATATTTTGGAGTGGGAATAAAAGGATTACTGCAATACAGAAGATAAGGATATAGTTACTGAAGACAGAAACTTTTAATGCTGCCTGGAGATATAAGGTATTTTCTGTTCCACAAAGGATGAATGATCCTTAGTTCACATCTTGGTCTCAACAAGTATATTCATTCATTCATTCATTCATCAGAACTAGTACTGGTTCACTGAGAGGCCCTCAGAGATAGAAGAGCAGGTCTTTAATCCACACCACCATTATAAAGGATTTACTAGCTCCTAATTCATGTTGGGGTCATTGATGTGAAGTATGCTTTAGACCACAGTGATTCTGCCTCAAGCACTTGGAAAACTTTTGGTATTTCTAAGGGAAAGGCTGGCCCAGTTTGGACACCTACCTATATACAGATATGTGTACCCCCTGTGAAATGTCTTCTTTAAGCTTTTTAATTTTCTTGACCTTTCTCTGTTCTGCTGTAAGTTTTCGGGCAGCGTTGGCCTCTTCATGCGCTCTGTCGTGACAGGAAGGACATCCACAAGTGAGAAAGGCATTGAAGATCAGAGGCAAAGCTGAGGGAAAGAGAGAGCAACGGAGGACTCTCCCCTCCCTCCAAATATGGATCCCCCCAGAAGAGTCTGGGAAAGGTACTTGCCCTGGGTTTCCACCCAATCCCATGGCACTTACTTCTGTCTTTTTGCCATCTGAGCTCTGACATGGGCTTCTACCTTCGTGGGGTCTTGAACAGCTTCTGTTCCTAATACTCGCATCAAATTTGAAATTCTCACTGCAAGTGGAGAGAGGATTAAATTAAATTTCCAGATGGGACAACCTTCACCTCTTCTCTATCAATTCATAACTGTTTACCTATTGCAATCTCTGCTCAAAGCTCACTTTCTCTATAAAAACCCCTACCTTGAAAAGCCCAAATAACTCAGCATTTGTAGAAGATCATATAACATATATAGTTAGTATACGTTTAATTACACTGCTTGAAAATTACGACAGATAAGGAATTTTATTTCTTTGGTATTTTTCACTCTGGTAACATTTAGTGAAAGATCCTAAACATAACAGTGCTCACTCAAAATATTACTGAATGATAATGGAAACTACAGGAGTGAGGGTTTCTTTTAACAGTATTTTCATTTTTCAAATATAGAACTAGGTACAGAACAACTGTGCAAAGAGTACAACTACTATCTTCATGAATTTCAAGACCATTATTCTTTCAGGAAGATCAGAATATATCTTCATACTTAAAAAAAATAAACTTTAAACGACCTCTACAGTGAGTATGTTGGCTGTCTTTTAAGATTTCATTTTATTTGTTTACTTTCTTAAATGTTTATTTTATTTTTGAAAGAGCAAGCGAGCAGGGGAGGGGCAGGGAGAGAGACAGAGGATCCAAAGCAGGCTCTGTGCTGACAGCAGAGAGCCAAATGCTTGAACTCACGAACCATGAGATCATGACGTGAGCTGAAGTTAGATACCCAACCGACTGAACCACCCAGGCGCCCCTAAGATTTTATTAAGTAATCTCTATACCCAGCATGGGGCTTGAACTCACAACCCCGAGATCAAGAGTCGCATACTCTACTGACTGAGCCAGCCAGGCACCCCTATGTTGACCTGTCTTAATAAGACTGTAGAAAATTTAAGAAAAGAAGAAAATAACCAATGATTCTGAGAAACAGAAAACACCCAAATATTGAGAGATGCCAAAGCTCCTCTGGAATGACACAGATAACACTTCCCGCCCTTCCTTCCTTGCCTCGGAGATAAGTACCTTTGGGTTCTGGAGGAGGCATCAGGCCTAGCCTGACTTTCTCCTGTAGCTCCTTCTGTGCCTCCCTCCTTGTTTGCCTTCGAAGTTTCTTCTGTTCCTTCTTGGTAAGATATACTCCCAGAGTAACGGGTGTGTCATTGTCAACTGCCAGGTAGAGAAATGAAAGCACAAAAGCAATAAGCCTATTAAAGGGATGTGGGTGAATATCAACATCACATTAAGAGAAACTTTAGTTTAAGTGTTATTAGTTATTTTTACGTTGTGATAGTAGTAGCATTTTACTGTCTTATTATCTATCTATCTAAAAGAGGGAGAGGGCAGGGGGTGGGAGGCGAATCCTAAACAGGCTCCATGCTCAGCACAGAGCCCGACATGGAGCTTGATACCACGACCCTGGAATTATTATGACCTGAGCTGAAATCAGGAGTCAGATGCTCAGCTTACTGAGCCACCCAGGCGCCCCAGTATGTTATGTTTTTAAAAAATATTTTCTTTCATGAGAGTGTTCTAACTTGTTTTTTCTTGAAGCACTTGAACCCTTTAATCAACTGAAAAGTGGCAAAGACAGAAAACAAAACTGGAGCTGCTCCAGTTGCTCTGCATGAGGATTTGGGGCAGGTGGGGCCAAGATGATGAAATTTATAATTTTAGAGTTACAAGAATTGGGGAAAATCCTCAGAGCTCCCAAAGCAGGTTTATTCAACTTTAAAAAAAAATATTACTATTATTATATTTCATTTATTTTGAGAGAGAGAGAAAGCATGAGTGGGGGAGGGGCAGAGAGAAAATCCCAACCAGGCTCCGCACTGTCAGCACAAAACCCAACACAGAGCTTGAACCCACAAACTGTGAGATCATGACCTAAGCTGAAGTCAAATGCTCAACTGACTGAGCCACCCAGGCGACCCTACTATAATAATTTTTAAAGTTTATTTAAGTAATCTTTATACCTCACGAAGGGCTCAAACTGACGACCCTGAGATCAAGGGTCATGCTCTTCTGACTGAGCCAGCCAGGAGCCCCGCCAACTTTTCAAAATAAACAAAATCCCTTACATTCTTCTAATGATCCACACTGATGACAACTAAGGAGACTCTGATTAAGTAATATTCAATGACTATCATATACTGTATCATCTCAAAGTCTCGATCTATTTTTCCAAACTTGTTGGAGTTCTTGGCAAGCAAATTTACTAATTGAGGTATTACCTCCTCTGCTCATCCCAAATATGATGAAACTGTTAAAATCTTTTACGATCTACATAAATCTTGAAGAAGGCTTATCAGTTAATATTATCTCTACATGTGAAAAAGTTCTGTGGCTAAATGACTTACCCAAGGGATTCAGCTAGTTAAAAACACTGCCACAACTAAAACCTATCTCTTTCGGGTGAGCCCACAGGCTTTTGCTACAAAAATGATCAAGAGAGAAAAAGGCTGAAGACAAAGACGACTGAAGAAGGGCAGGTATTTGGCAGTGGTGTACGAGACCGGGATTGGGAGTCAAAGATAAGAATGTTTTTAAAACCCAATTTGTAATATACTTCAGTTGAAACCATCTCTAGAGTAGGCCTCAGCGCTCTAGAACTGCACTGTCCAATACTGTAGCCACGAGCCACGTACACTATTTAAACTGAAATTAATTAAAATTCAATGAAATTTAAAATTCAGTCTCTCAGTTGTATTAGTGCATCTCAGTTTTCAGGTGCTCAGTAGTCAGAGGTGGATAGTGGCTACCGTATGGACAGCACAGAGAACAGTCCATTATCACATGAAGTTCTGTTGGATAATACTTCTCCAGAGCCTTGATTGAGTAATCTAGACATTACCTGGGGGGTTGAGTTGGGCTGGATGTTCAACAAGATTTGTGATCCCAAAATAATCTTCTCTCTTCGGATTTTCCTCTGTACTAAAATTGGAGGAAGAAGGGAAAACAGGATATGTGGGTAGAGACAATTCTAAGGGGGAGTCTCAGAAACACAACGAAAAAACGCACTCTCCATAATGTATTCTAGCACCTTTTAGTGTGCATATACATGACGTGTAATTGTATTACATATAATTTTCAAGATGAAAAAATTGGGTCCACTAAGTTTGGACATACAATCCTTACCAGTCATTCTCAAATCTTTTTCTACCTAACATCCCTGATGGATGGATGCCACATTCTCTCACTAATAACAATAACTCCCTGGGGCAGCGGTTGACAAAAGAAGGATCAAGGGAAAAGGCTAAGACACAGTCTCCTAAAGCCATGTATGAGAATTGTAGAACGGATATAATTAAAGCTCTCCAAGTATTTCTCAAATGATTTCATTCTCTCCCCCGTCAATTAAGACTCCTTCCTCTCTATTGTGGGACTGGATCTTTAAGAAATGTAAAAACCTATTACAGGTAGCAAAAAAATGTAATTAAGAAAAAAAAAACACCATGTATAACAAAAACAAATATAAAATGTACATCCTTTCTCTTTTAGATCATTTGTGCCTATTCCTTCCCATGTTAACCTTAAAAACTAAAATTAACCTATAAAACATTCTTTACAAATACATGAGTCTATCCTGTTACCTAATTCGCTAAGATTTTAAAATTTTACTTAACGCAGGAGTATTATCTCTCCCAATAAAACTCTAGCCTTATTACAAGGTATTAACTAACAAACTCACAGGTCAAAGCCATTGGGGATGATGTAAGAGTCCCACCACTCAATTTCAGGAATATCTCCTTCCTTTAGCTCCTTTTTAGGAGCAATGAGGGCCAGCCTAGTGGAAGTATGGATGCCTGTTTTTCGAGCTGCCTGTGAGATCTCTGCCTGCAGCTTCTCCAGTTGAGCCTAAAGACAAGATAAACAAAGATGGGAAGATAAATTGGAGTCACAGAAAATAGAGAAATAGCGGAATTCGAAATTTTAAAGTACTCCCTTGTTGAACTCTTCATGCCTAATGCAAAGAATTCGTAACTTCTGAAAACTTAGAAGAAAAGAGCCTTTCTACTTTATTCTAGCCTTTAGTTGATTTACATACAACTACCCTTATCACCACCCCTCACCCCACAGTGTGTGCCTGCAGCAAATACACAGAAATGGAATTTTATGAAAACTCCATTCTGAGAATGTAAACAAGGAGCAAAATTCACTGAATATATAGAGTCAATTCAACTCTCCAGGTGTGCAGATTATCTGCAGTAAACGTTAACACCAGGATAGCTTTCCTCAGTCACGCAGAGGGTTCTGAACTGTTTCCCTCCACTGTATGAGAATTTTCAGTCAATTTTATTTCCACTTAAGTAGAATGTAATTAAGAAGACAAATCAACTAAAAATCAAGGATCCCGGGAATAAATAAAGTATTTTAAATATCAGTCATTGCGGGGCACCTGGGTGGCTTAGTTGGTTAAGTGATCGACTCTTGATTTCAGCTCAGGTCATGATCTCACAGTTTTGTGAGCTCAAGGCCCACATCTGGGTCTGTGCTGACCTTGCAGAGGTTGCTTGGGATTCTCTCTCTCTGCCCTTCCCCTGTTCCTGCTGTCTCTCTCAAAATAAATAAACTTAAAGAAGAAATTAAATCATTGCTTTATTACTTGTACATCTAATTGCCTAAAACTTTTGAGAATTGAGTTGGTAGTATTTTAGGACTGTATTAAATTTCCTTTGTCATCTTCGTAACTACCTTGAAGTTCTAGGTTATACATATATTATTTTGAAGATTTTGCTTTTAAAGCTTATTTATTTATTTTGAGAGAGACAGACACAGCACGAGTGGAGGAGGGGCAGAGAGAGAGGGAGAGAGAGAGAGAGAGAGAGAGAGAGAATTCCAAGCAGGCTCCGCGCTGCCAGTGCAGAGCCCAAAGCAGGGCTCAAACCCATGAAGCCACGAGACCATGACCTGAGCCGAAACCAAGGGTCAGATGCTAAACCAACTGAGCCACCCAGGCACCCCTGAAGTTCTAGGTTATACCTAAACCAGATACCTTTGTCCGTAATCGTTGAGCAATCTTCTCAAATTTGCCCTTGTCATGGAATTTAAAAGTGCGTCTCTGGCGCTGGGAAGGGGCAATTGAGACTCGAGGGTCAAAAAAGGTATTAGACTCCATGTCTTCTGATGGCTTTTCTTTTAGCTGCTGTTTGAATTGTTCCCTTTTCACAGCACGAATATTGGCCTTCAGAGTGGGCATGCGATGTGTCAGCTCAATCTCTTTGCCTGTAGCATCTACAGTGCGACCTTGCTCGTCGAGGATCAATGGTGTAGGTTTAGTTTGATCTTTTAACTCCACCTTCCTGAGAAACAGCCCACAAAGAAATAAATGCCATATGGGACAATAAATAAGGCAAACAAGAAATCAACAGAAAATAAACCAAACAAAGAGAACTGGGTTACACAATTCTAGGGAACATAAACCCATCTGTGAATAGTAACACCTTGATTGAAAACATCAAACTAAGCATGTGAGTACAGAGTACAATCGGATGAAATGAATTTATGTATTACATCGATAAGAATTTGCAAGCCTATCTTCATTCCTGAATTTCTGAAGCAGACATAGTACGCCAAACCAATTGTAAGGCGCTAAAAATAAAGTCTATCATCTTTATCCAGTTGTAGAGAACTCTCAGATCTGGTCTCACTTGCTGAGGTTGAATGGATATAGCTCTGAGTTAGGAACCAGGACACCCGGGTCTATTCCTAGCTCAACAACAGAGAAATAAGCTTAACCTCAGTTCTACCAATTATAAGAAGAAACTAATAAATTCTGCCACAAGAGAGCTAAGAGAATTCAATTGGTATTTATTAAGCATACGTAAGAAGTATGAAACTAAGAAATGACTTAGGTTCCTTGGGAGAAGAGGATCAGTAACATTCAAAGGTATTTATTGCTTCTCCAGCTTGGGAAATAGTAACGGGTTCCATGAGACAGATACTCACGGGGGAGCAATGCCCATGGCGTGGAGATTGGCCAGGCCCACCATGTTGGCATTGCCAATGAGCCCTGGCTTCAGTGCCAGCTGGGCTTGGATGCGAGCTTGGAGTTCAGCAGCTTTCCTTGCTTTCTCAATGGCGTCATTCATGAAAGTGGCAGCCTGGGAGGGCTGAATAGTGTTGCCAATTGGAAGTCGCTCTGGCTGGGAAGAGGAAGTAGTCTTTGGCTGTGTGAGAGAGAGGAAAAGAAATCAGAATCAGAAGAATTAGACAGGCGGACAGGTCACACATGTAGACTGGTAGATGGTGGCATGGAACATGCACTGACCTTCCAGACTCAAATGAGTGGACGGCAAGAAATTCTTTGCTAAAGAAAGAGTCCATTTCAGAGTAGTCTGAGCACAATACCTGAGGTGTAGGGGGGCTAATGAAGCTTAGCTGCTTTTTCCTCTCCTCAATTTGCCGTGTTGCTGCCTCCATCATCTGTTTGATCTGCTCTCGGTGGGGGAAAAAATTTGAAAAACTGTTAATATCTCTTTTTTATTTCTCCTATATAGGTTCCTAAACACAAAGGGCTTTTCAGGTCTAGAGAACAAAAAAATTTTTTGAATGAATCCATCATACTCTGCCTGTACCATAGACTAAAAAATTTAGTAAAGAAAAGCCTACATAGCTGAGCACCATAACTTTTCAACCCATCTTCCGCCAAGCAGGACTGGCATGTGAAGTAGTAACATAGCTTGATGATTAAGACTCAGGTTAACGGAAACCTAAGCTTGAATCTTAACTCTGCCACTTAGTGCATATGTGACACTGGACATGGTATTTAATCTCTAAAACTCCAAGTGCCTAAAAAAGGTAACAATAGAACCTACCTTACAGGGCTGTTATGAGCATTAAAAAAAAGAAAAAAGTCCTGGCAGAGTCCGCACAAATTAGCATACTTTTAAGTTTACTACTTTAATTTTGGAATCTCTACACCTAACAGGGGGTTCGAACTCACAACCCCCAGATCAAGAGTCACATGCTCTTCCAACTTGAGCCAGCAAGGAGCCCCAAATTATCATACTTTTGATGAATTCCTGCTTTGGATAACTGGAGACAACAATGCAAAGATCTGTTTCCTAGCCTTCTGTCCTAAAGAATATGAGAGTAATAAGCTTTGAGAATACAATCAAATAATTCTTGAATTTTCCAAAAGAGACCTTGCTGTCAAGATGCTTCAAGATATATTTTTTAATTAATTAAAAAAATATTTTTAAATGTTTGTTTATTTTGAAAGAAAGAGAGGGAGAAGGAGAGGGAGAGAGGATGGGACAGAGAGGGACAGAGAGAATCCCAAAGCAGGTTCCTTGCTATCAGCACAGAGCCTGACACAGAGCTCAATCTCATGACCCTGAGATCATGACCTGAGCTGAAATCAAGAGTCAGACACTTAAACAACTGAACTACCCAGGTGCCCCTAAATTTTTTTCTTTTCTTTTTTATTTATTTTAAAGCAAGAGAGAAAGGCAAAGGGAGAGAGAGAGAGAATCCCAAGCAGGCTCCACGCTCCATGTCGAGCCAGACACAGGTATCGATCCCGCAATCCTGGGATTATGACCTCAGTCGAAATCAAGGGTTGGACGCTCAACTGACTGAGCCACCCAGGTACCACTAAAATTTTTTTAAATTTATTTAAGTAATCTCTACACCCAACGTGGGGCTCAAACTCATGACCCCAAGATCAAGAGTCACATGCTCTTCTGTCTGAGCCAGCCAGGTGCCTCTTTAAAATTTATTTTATTTTATTTTAAATGTTTATTTATTTTTGAAAGACAGAACACAACTGGAGGAGGGACAAAGAGAGAGGGGTCAGAGGATCTGAAACGGGCTCTGCGCTGACAGCAGTGAGCCCGATGTGGGGATCAAACTCATCAACTGTGAGATCATGACCTGAGCCAAAGTTGGATGTTCAACCAACTAGGCCACCCAGGTACCCTAAAATTTATTTTTGACATCTGTTTTGAGTAGGTGATATATTTACATAGTTCAAAATACAAAAAAGTACAAAAGAACATACTGTGAATTCTTCCACCCCTACTCTGTATAAAGCACCAGTATATCTCCCTGCAGTAATATCATATATAAATATATATAAGCAAATTCATCCACCCACCCACACACACATATGTACATATTCTATTTCTCTTCCAAGAGATTTTAAACAGTACAACAAATATTATTTCTGTAGTATCAAAATTGTTTTAAGAAAACCCATTTTAGCGGTGACTACGTGGCTCAGTTGGTTAAGCAGCTCTCTTTGGCTCGGAGCCTGCTTCAGCTCCTGTGTCTCCCTCTCTCCCTGTCTTTGTCTCTCTCTCTCTCTCTCTCTCTCTCTCTCTCTCTCTCTCTCTCTCTCGGCTTGAGCTCTTTCAAAAATGAATAAACGTTAAAAAAAAAAAAAAAAAAAAACAGGGCACCTGAGTGGCTCAGTCGGTTAAGCAACCAACTTCACCTCAAGTCATTTTCATGGGTTCAAGCCCTGTGCTGACAGCTTAGAGCCTGGAGCCTGCTTTGGATTCGGGTGTGTGTGTGTGTGTGTGTGTCTATGTGTGTGTGTGGTGTGTGTGTGGTGTGTGTGGTGTGTGTGTGTGTCTCTCTGCCCCTCCACCACTCACACTCTGACTCAAAAATAAGGAAAACTTTAAAAAAAGTTCTTTAAAAAAAACAAAAGAAAGCCCATTTTTAAAAAACAGATAATTCTTATTAAAAACAAGTCAACCTGAAATTATTTTAGTGGATTATAGCATCTCAGCATTATATGTGGAAATTCTCCTCGGTCATCAAGCTGAGCTCTGATCAGTTCAATAATTTTCTCAATGACCCAACAGGGTAGACACTTGGGCAAATGATGTATGTAACACCCTTGTTTGCCATGTAACAGGCACTCAGTAAATGCTACTTCAATAGCCTTCAGGTGGAATACTCTTGATTAAACTGAGAAACGATAAAACATAAAGCAGTAAATAAAAGCTCCCCAACGCTTAACACTAATTCAAATTAAGGTCACGATGAATCTGGACCCCTGCATCTCTTGCTTCTTCAACTCATAGAATCGCTGCTTTCAGTCCCTAATTACTCGCCTGGAGCTTAGTCAGCATGCCGGGACTCTCTGAGGGAGGCCCCGGGATCACTTCGGGCTCCTCTTCCACCTCCTCAAAACGGGGTATCCGTCGCTTCTTCACTCCTGATGATTCCTTGGAGATCTCAGAGTCATCACCAAACACTTCCTAAAGAAACCCAAGATGAAAGAAGAGTTTTCTCCCACCCGTGGGGGAAGGGGAGACTCATCCTAGTCCCTATCAGCATTTTGTAGCTTTTCCCAGAGTCCTCTAGACCCTCCACCAAATGGACCATCTCACCCAACTTCATCGTTCTCCTACTCCAGTCAAGCAAATTTCATCTCCATGTCCTTATAAATGTTCCCATCTCAAGGTCTTTGCAAACACTACTGCCTAAATTTGCAATGATATCTCTCAACTTTTTCCACACCCCTGTTCCAAATCCTGCCTAAAACTCACCTCCTCCAGGAAGTTTTCCTCGCTAATAATCTCATCTCACTCTGATCAAACTGCTGTTTCATACTCTCTTAGCACTTAAGAGCTGGGTTCAGATTACATAAAATTACACTGTTGATATTCTGCTTGCCAAGTGTTAAGTCTTTCAACGTTAGTACTTTCTCCCAACTAGAGTCTAAGCTCTTCCATCCAGGACAGGGGTTTTCGCTTTCCTCTTCAGTATTACCCAATAACACTTTGTTCTCATCAAACAATGGGAACTCAAATATGCTGACCGATTTGCAAGGTGAATTTAACAGGACCAAGAGTGGCCAACTGGAAGGGACAATGGGAAAAAGCAAATGTACACACCGGTGGTAGGCTTTGGGTGACATCCCCTCTTCACTAGGAGGGCTCGTGTTTTGCAAGGACATATCCTCGGCCAGGGGCGAGCGCTTCCTGGAACTCCTACAGTTCAAGAAAAAGGACTCTCCCATAATATATTGTGTGGGGTGGGGACTTGAATGGACCAAAATGGGACCCATATCCCAACGCTATCTAGATACCTCCTTCAAGAAGCCCTTTCTATTAATCCCACCCAATGTAGTCACTTCATTCACAACATGCCTCAGCCCTTACACAATCACATGCCCTATTACAGCATTAGCTTCACTCCACAGGTCTGGGTATATCGTGGATTAAGCATTCCCACCTAAACATAACAAATTCATCGTCAGTCTGAAACCCTACAGTCAGCTCTACAACTTACATGAGACTGCTACTTAGATTTTGTAACTTGTGACTGTATTTTGTCGTGCCCCTCCATAACTTGCAAATTCCTTCAAGGCAAGGACTATTTCTCATTCCTCTGACCACCCGCAATGACTTAAACACAAAAGGCACATGATTCTCTATTTCTCTTGGTTCTATAGCCTGGCCAGGGGCCAAGCAGACACTGCTTATTCACTCTTTGTGCCCCAGGAAAAGCAATAGGATAGCCAAGGTATCAAATGCACTTTGGAAGGTTTGATGGGAGTCACAGAAAAGACTTTTTTAAAGAAAGAGAAAAGAGATAGAGAAACCAGCCACCTGACACTGCTAGTATTGAAAGAAGGCACGACCAATCAGCAACTACCGAATAAAAAGTGAAGGAAGTAAGACAGTAAATGATGGTCCTTTTCAACACTCCACGCAAGGGGCCAGATGACCAGCAATATGCTGCACAGCAAACAGTGGGCTCTCAAGACATACAGTAAATAATACTTCTTGTTAGATATCCCGTGTACAAGTCCACTGCAGAGAAACCTCTAAAAGGAGCAGCAATGAGGTCTGCAGCAGTGGGGTCACATTCTGAGACAATCTATCAGGTATCAAGTAAACCAAAACATAAAACCTTAGAGCAATCAGTTTATAGGTAGTAGTAAGGGGGCAGAGAGGAGACACAGGGAAGCATAAGAACCAAAACTCCTAACTGTACATGAAAAAGGACAAAGCTGCCAATTGTTTCCCTGAAGTATTTCAACCCATGAACTTACGTAGTTCATCACCGTAAGACTGTGGTAACACAAGCTCACCTCCTCTCCTGTAATGTCTAAGCACCTCTCTTGAATGTTGTGCGTTCTAATGCGAAACATCACAGTGTGAGCCCGGGAAGCTCAGCAACTTTATTACCATTCAAAACACTCCCAAGCTCATCAGATAGTTAACTGTAACCTACCTTTAGCTCCCGTTTTCTGCTCCTGTCACTGCTAGACTTGGAATGTCTAGAGCTTCGGCCTTCCTCCACAGCCTCAAACAGCTTGTCCACAAATCGGAGAGTAGAATCATCGAGAAAAGGTTTCAGATGGTCTGACAGAAAAAAGAGGTGGCAGGGTTGAAAAAGTTAGAGTACAAGGAGTGCGTGGGTGGCTTAGTCGGTTAAGTGTCCGGCTCCTGATTTCTGCTCAGGTTACGATCTCATGGTTTGTGAGTTTAAGCCCCGCGTCAGGCTCTGCTGTGACAGTGCAGAGCCTGCTTGGGATTCTCTCCACTGCGTCGGGCTCTGCTGTGACAGTGCAGAGCCTGCTTGGGATTCTCTCCACTGCCTCTCCCCTGCTAGCACACACGGGCTCGCTCTCTAAATAAATAAACTTTAAAAAAAAAAAAAAAAAGACAAAGTAACAGTACTTAGTCCAATACGAGGCATATAACAGACACCAACACTGGAATTTTATCTCCAGAAGGGAGGGAAATGTTTTTCCTAAGTTCTTTGTAAGATTCCCATAAACCCTCTTATACTGAATGACCTTGCCCTATGAGGAAAAATAGCTACAATTTTTTGCAGTAAGAAGTAGCATAGCCAGAGCAATCTATCAGGTTGAACATCAAAGTTTATGATGAATAATCACCCTAACTCTTCCCAAAGAGCAAGTTGTAGGAGACTGCCATTAACAAATTATACCTCCCTCAACTTTTTTCATGTTTTTTTTTTTTCCAGAAACTTAGTTATCAATCTGAACCTGAATATACCCATCTGACTTTAGCATATTTCTTTATTCTTTTTTTTTTTTTTTGAGAGAGAGAGAGAGAGACACACGTCCCCCACAAGCAGGGCAAGAAAGAGAGAATATGAAGCAGGTTCTCCATGCCCAGCACAGCGTCTGAAGCGGGGCTCACATTCACAAACCATGAGATCACAACCTGAGCCAAAATCAACAGTCAGACGCTTAACCAACTGAGCCACCCAGGTGCCCTTAGCATATTTCCTAAGTAAATATACCTTCGTTGATTCAACTAAGTTGACATTGGTCAAAGGAAGTCAATCTGAGATTCAAAATATGTCACAAATGGGGTGCCTGGCTGACTCAGTTTGTAGAGCAGGCATCTTGATCTCGAGATCGTGAGTTCAATCCCCACGTTGGGCATAGAGCTTACAGTTAAAAAAAAAAAAAAAGTAAAATGTCACAAACAGTTTAAAAAAATAAGAGAAAAAGTAAAATTAATCATGTAGATTATTCCTATTGTAATGCAGGAGAAAATAATATGGGGCCTGATTTTTTTTTAGACACTCCCAGCAGAGAGAATTTAGGGAAGTTCAAAGCAGTGTTTGGGATCCTGCTATAAGTTAAGTCAAAAGATTTATAAAACAGGGGCACCTGGGTGGCTCTGTCAATTGAGTGTCTGACTTTGGCTCAGGTCATGATCTCGGGGTTCACAAGTTTGAGCTCCACATCGGGCTCGCTGCTGCCAGCCCATCAGCAAGGAGCCTGCTTTGGATCTTCTGTCCCCCTCTCCTTCTGTCCCTCCCCCACTTGCATTCTCTCTCTCTCTCTCTCTCTCTCTCTCTCTCTCTCTCAAAAAATAAAAACATTTAAAAACAAGATTCATAAAAGGACATACCGGCTGCCTTCTTCTTGTCCATGCCCTTGCCCACACAGTTCAGTGCTGCTGTGACCACGGTGGGCTCTGAGAAGCCCAGCACCCTCTTCACTGTCTTCTCTATCCATGGCTTCAGCTCATCCAGCTCCCTCTTAGACAGCGCCATTCTGCAGGAAGAGGAGGGTAGCTAATGGGATGCAGTCCCACACCTAAGAAAAAACCAGGAAAACGTTTAGTTAGAGGATAGGAAAAGGGCATTCCAGGCAACTCCATGTTTAGCGTATCAGGAATGCCATCTCCGCCTCTCTTCTCAATCCTTAGGCAAGTTCCCGCGCATCCTTTCAACCTAAATACTTTCTCTAAAATCCATTACTTGAAAGCAGAAAGAACTATATCTCGTTTGTAACCCTAACTCAGTTAAGTATCAGTGGATCCGTGAAATCTGGGGAATAAACAAACCAACCCTGGGAATAACCCAGTCTGAGTTCTAGCCTCTTTTCTGATTTTGTCATCACAAGGATTGGCAAACATATAATAACCTGAAAACAAGACTGAAAAAGCTCACCCAGAGGCTGGCTTTTCTCTCTCTCCTGCTTCCAGGTAGGTATTCTTTAACCTAGCCTTGACCTGTAGGTTTCCCTTCTTTAAAGGGATGGGGGGCGGGGGGAAGGAAGAGCTATCCCGGTCAGCCATCCTATATTAATGTTCATAATCCTGGGGCACTTGTTCCAGCACGTGACTCTTGTTCTCAGGGGCATGAGTTCGAGTCGCACACTGGGCGTGGAGCCTACTTCAAATAAGTAAAACACTTAAAAAATAACAAACCTCATAACCCTTAAGAATGCTGTCACGTTTCTCTACAGAGATATTCATTCCTGTGGGATTCCGTGCTCAGATCATGTTCTCTCATGTTCTACTCTGTCAGTTGACTTCGTAAGATTACTCCCTCACCTCACAAAAGAATGCCCTCATTTTAGATGTACCTTCTCTCTCCCTTTTCATCTTTACTCTACTTTTTAGCTTAGCAAAGAAAACACTATCATAAAGACCCCCCTACAACAAATCTTTATTTAATGCCAAGTTAGTATAGTTCTTCAACATGATTCATGGTTACATTTTTGAGCTCCTACTTACACAGCCAATGCTTCTCATGAGCATAGAGAAAATTTTATTTCCCCGGTTTTGTCCATAAGTGCTTAAAGTCAATAAACTGCACTGACCTCAGTTTCCAAGCTAACTTCCTCCCAGCACTGCTACAAATCAGGGCCTCCGGGAGTCAATCTTTCAAGATGTTTTAAGACATCTTTTCGCCTAAAAGACAGTCTGATTAATTTCTACTTTCTTGGCAGGTTTATCCTCTATAAGACCTGTTGCTAAACAGCGAATATAATTTTGGAATAACTAGTAGATTAAAATCAAGAAACTAGGAATGAAAGACTTTGTGCCTCAGGGACGTGTTCTATGAATAATCCTACAGCAGCTCCATTCACCGATATCATGAGATATAGTTTAAAACTCTCTGTACATTACACATGCATTAGACACCGCAGAGAGTGAAGACAGAGCTCACACTGAACACTTGGGGCACAGAGCTCTACTGTTTACCAGCTTTTGGGCAACTAATTCCTCTGAGTCTCAGTTTACTCATCTTGCAAAATGAGGACCATCTCCATCCCTTCATCATTCTTAATCATTCAGTAAATATTTATTGTATAATTGCAAAGTCTCAATCAGTGCACGGGGTGCTGCGGGTACCTACAACAGTGAACATCGCGGACGATCCTCGCCTCAACGAGGATCCAATCACGGGCTACAAAGTGTTAGCCATTTGAAAATCCGAAGCAACAAATGAGGTACCACTCTATCAGATGAAGCGGGTGCCCAAACGCTATACGAACCAGTGGATTCGACTTCAACCCAATCCTCTAGCAAACTGAACAGCCAGTGGACAAAAATAAAAGTTTCGAACAGTAACCAGCTTTGTCACTAATCAAATGTTCGGCAATAACTGCCGGGGGCGGGGCGGGAGGAAAGGTAGGCAGAAGGATCTCCGAATGAGCAGGTAGCAGAATCCGGTCGTCTGAAGAATCTCCTTACTCCGTGCTCTTTGCTACAACCGGAGTTTCCCCCCTGCAGCCCCTGCCCTCTGCTCTCTCCCTGTCCCCCACTGGCTCCCTGCCCCACCTTGTACTCCCCAAACTCCCATCTCCCCACCCCGTCCCCTTCCCGCCCCCGCCCTTTTTTCCTTACCAGTCTCACTCCAACCCCGTTCTCCCCCAGAACCCTGCACGCCTTCGGCTTCCTCCCCGCCGACCCTTCCCGCCTGCGTCCTGCCCTTGGACCCTCACCCTCGGACCACAGCGCACCCTCCCCGGGCCCGGGGGCACTACTCACCTCACAAACTTCAGCCCCTGAGACGGAGCCCGAACGTTACACCGGAACCGGAAACCCTCCGAGCGCCCTACGGCCTGCCGTCGCTACCGCCACGGCCGCCGCCACGCCGCGGCCCCCGACACGTGACGGGGGAGGGCGGGGCCACCGATCCGCGCAGCCGTAGTAACGGCGTTCTCGGCGGCGGGGCGCATGCGTGCCCGGGCTGCACAGTTCGCCCGTCCGAGTGCTTGCCTCGTTGCGTGGCCCCGGCGAGATGTGGTAACGCGGTCACTGCGCAGCTGGTGTGGCCCGAGGCCGAAAGCGGGCTGCTTGCGGTACGCCGAGGGGGGACAGCAAATGCGCTGACAGCGGGGCTTTTGCGTTCGGGCTAATCGGGGCCGTTCTGGTAGTGAGTAAACCCGAGTCGAGGTCGCTGGCCTCAGCCAGCCCTCTTTCACCTCTCTCCCTTGCTTACGAGTGGTGCCGGAGACCACCAACAAAAATGAGGGACCTGGGGGGACTCTGAAGACAGCCGCTGCCCATCTGCGCCTCTTAGCGTCTCATTCACTCACTGACATAGTCAATAGTTCTTGGTTGCCTGAGAATCGCTATTGCTTAATGATCAAGAACATGGGCTTTAAAGCCAGACTGCCTCGATTGGTATTCTGGCTCTCACTCATTAGCTGTGACATTAGGCGCGTCACTTAAGCCCCGTTCCCTTACCTGTAAAAAAAAAACAACAACAATTCGTGGGGCTGCTGTGCGGAGCGCAAGAATGACAGGGTAAGTGCCTCTCAGAGTTCAATAAAGCTTCGTTATATGACAATTAGCCAATTGCCTCGTAAATGTGTAACAGACATGTCAAGTTTATGTGATGAGAACCGCTCCCCTGCCCCCCCCCCCCCCACAGCTCCCAGTCTTCGTCCTCAGTTCATGGCAAGGGTATTCATAGTTATGCAGGCGGATAACCTTGGAACGGGCCTACTCTCAAATATATACAGAATCCACTTGCCTCTCACCACTTCCCCTACTCGCAAGTTTATGCTTGGATTCGTTTTTTTTTCTTAACGTTTATTTTATTTCATTTTTTGAGAGCGAGCGAGCGCGAGCAGGGGCGGCGCAGAGAGAGAGGGGGACAGAGGATCTGCAGCGGGCTCTGTGTTGACAGCAGAGAGCCCAAAGCGGGGCTCCGACGCACCAGCACCAGGCGGAGATCAGGACCGCGGCCACAATCAGGAGCCCGACGCTTGACTGACTGAGCCCCCCAGGTGCCCCTGTGCTTGGATTGTTTTAGTAGCCTCCTGCTTTCTCGCTTGCTTCCACTCTGTCCCCCTTTAGTCTCATCACATAAGCATAAGCAGCAAATTATCTAGTACTAGAGTGGCAGGTACTGTAGTGATCGTGTAAACACATCAGAAAGACCACTGTTATTCTTATTCCCCTGCTTAAAACCATGCCTTGGCTTTGCATATCAGAGGAATGCCTTACAAAATCTGCCCCACTCCATCACCTCTGTGGTCTCTTTACCTCACTCATTCAGCTCCAGAGTCCTAACCCCCTTTGTTTCTTGAATATACCAAGGATAATTTCACCTCAAGGCCTCTGGACTTGATAGTTTCTGCCCGGAGTGTTCTTAATCCAGATATAGGATTGGTTCCCTCCATCCCCTTCAGGTTTTTATTCAAATATGAGTTCAGCAAAGCCTTTCCTGACCACCCTATTCAATTCTGAAGCCTGTTGCGCACTCTCGATTTCCCAGATCTTTTTCTTTTTCCACAGTACTTACCATACTAATACTAGTTCACTTATGTTTATAGCTTATCGTCTGACTCCCTCTGATAAAATATACACTCCTTAAAGAGCAGAATCATTGGGACACCTAGGTGGCTCAGTCCGTTAACCATCTGACTTTTGATTTCAGCTTAGGTCAGGATCCCAGGGTCATGGAATCGAGCCCCCACGTCAGGCTGCATGCTTGGGATTCTCTCCCCACCCCCCTCTCTACCCCTACCTGGTTCACACATGTGTGCTCTCCTTCTCAAAATAAGTAAACGGAAAATAAAATAAAACATTAAAAAAAATCATAAAATAGGGGCACCGGGCTGGCCCAACCGGTTGAGTGTCGACTCTTAATTTCAGCTTAGGTCATGATCCCAGGGTTGTGGGATCAAGCCCCATGTTGGGCTCAGTGCTTGGGATTCTCTCCCTCTCTGCCCCTCCTCTGCTCATGTTCTCTCTCCCTCAAAATAAATAAATAGACACTTAAAAAAAAAAAAAGGAATCATTGTCATTGATATATATCCTAAATACCTGCAGTAGCACCTGGCACAATTAAATAAGTATTTGTTGAGCTAGAGAATGAGTATTTTTCAGCAGCAGTTCTTGCAGGTCTCAGAACCTGCTAAAGTCTGTTTTTCACCTAAAGAATGGAAAAAGCCTTGGGGCGCCTGGGTGGCTCAGTCGGTTGAGCGTCCGACTTTGGCTCAGGTCATGATCTCACGGTTTGTGGGTTCGAGCCCCGTGTCGGGCTCTGTGCTGACAGCTCAGAGCCTGGAGCCTGTCTTCGGATTCTGTGTCTCCCTCTCTTTCTGACCCTCCCCTGCTCGTGCTGTCTCTCTCTCTCTCTCTCTCTCTCTCTCTCTCTCTCTCTCTCTCAAAAATAAATAAAACCTTTTTTAAAAAATGGAAAAAGCCTTAAGGCTTCGTGTGTCACATTGTCTCTGTGTCTCCAGAACCTAGGAGAGTACCAAATAAAGGCTCAATAAATGATAAATGTGTAAGACCTGACAGTACTGGTTTTCTCATTCTGTCAGTAAGCCTGTGTTTTTCCCTTTCTTCAAAATGAGGCTCTAAGCCTTATTGACCCATTGAACCTCTGCTTCTGAAAAGCATGTATGTGGGCAGATTATAGTTTGGAAAAATATTCTCCAATATTATGGCACAGTTTCATATGTGGGAAATAAACTATTCTGCTATATCAGATTACAAACCACAGAAAATGAAACTCCAAGATGTCTTCTTAGATGATAGGCTCACTAGAAAATGCAGTTATTCTCTAAGTAGGTTATTAGAATTTCCCAGGGAACCTAAGACTTTTGTATCGAAAGGCTGGCTTTAAAGAAGTTTGAGAAATACACACTAAGACCCACCTTCCCTGATGGTGCAGCACGACATAACGGAATAAAGCTTAGTTTTGAGTAACAAACTGAGGGAGCTCTAACGTGTTGCTCAAGTTATGCATCCCTCAGCTTCCCCACTGTATCTTTTTTCATATTTCTAAATCCTAGTTAGTTCCTAATTGGTTTCAGGAGTAGCATTTAGTGATTCATCACATCTAACACCCAGTGCTCATCATAGCAAGCACCCTCTGTAACACCCATCACCCATTCAGTCCATCCCCCACCCACGTCCTTCTATCATCCTTGTTTGTTCTCTATCATTAAGAGTCTTGTGGTTTACTTCCCTCTCCTTTTTTTTTTCCTTTCCCATATGTTCATCTGTTTTGTTTCTTAAATTCCATATGAGTGAAATCATACGGTATTTGTCTTTCTCTGATGGACTAACTTTGCTTAGCATAATACACTCAAGTCCATTCACATTGTTGCAAATGGCAAGGTTTCGTTCTTTTTGATGGTTGAGTAATATTCCATTGTATATATACCGCATCAAAATGTCGATGGACATTTTGGCTCTTTCCATAGTTTGACTATTGTTGATGCTGCTGCTATAAACATTGGCATGCATATACACCTTCAAATCTGTATTTTGTTATCCTTTGGGTAAATACCTAGTAGTGCAGTTGCTGGATCGTAAGGCAGTTCTATTTTTAACTTTTTGAGGAACCTCCATACTGTTTTCCAGAGTGGCTGCACCAGTTTGCATTCCCAGTAGTGTAACAGCAGTCCCCTTTCTCTGCATCCTCACCAACGTCTGTTGTTTTTTGTGTTAATTTTACCCATTCTGATGGGTATGAGGTGGTATCTCATGGTTTTGTATTCCCCTGATGATGAGTGATACTGAGCATCTTTTCATGTGCCTGTTGGCCATCGGTATGTCTTCTTTGGGAAAATGTCTATTCATGTCTTCTGCCCGTTTCTTAACTGGATTATTTGTTTTTTGGGTGTTGAGTTTGATAAATTGTTTATAGAATTTGGACACTAACCTTTTGTCATACATGTCATTTGTAAATAGCTTCTCCCATTCCGTAGGTTGCCTTTTAGTTTTGTTGCTTCTTTCGCTGTGCGGAAGCATTTTATCTTGGTGAAGCCCCAATAGTTCATTTTTGCTTGTGCTTCCCTTGCCTCCAGAGACATATTTGGTAAGAAGTTCCTGCGACCGAGGTCAAAGAGTTTGCTCCCTGTGTTCTCCTCTGGGATTTTGGTGGTTTCCTGTCTCACATGTACGTCTTTCATCCATTTTGAACTTACTTTTGTGTATGATGTAAGAAAGTGGTCCGGTTTCATTCTTCTGCATGTTGCTGTCCAGTTCTCCCAACCACCATTTGTTGAAGAGACTGTCTTCTTTCCATTGGATATTCACTCTGGCTTTGTCAAAGATTAGTTGACCATATAGTTGTGGGTCCATCTCTTTCCCCTTTGTATCTATAGCACCTAATACCAGTGTCTCACAGAATATTCACTCAAAGTCTGGTGAATGGGTTAATGATTCCAACTTTGCAGAGTTGTAAGTTTATTCTGTTTTGAGTGCTTTTAACAGTCTAGATTCAATTCCCTAGAGGGAAATGTTTTTCTAGGAACTGATTTTATTTCTAACGTTTGGAATTGGATGGGTTCAAATCCTTAGTCTCCCAGGTACTAGCTGTGATTCCTTCCGGTGATTGAGAATAGGAATCTGTACTTCAAAAGAATATTGTGAGGATTAAATCTAATGTATAAAACAGTTATTGTGGTACTGGCCTAAGGACAGCCATATAGACCAACAGACAGAATAGAGCGCCGAGAAATAAACCCCACATATATGGCCAGCTGATTTTTAACAAGGGTGCCAAGACTATTCAATGGGGAAAGGGCAGTCTGTTCAACAAATGGTACAGAAAAAACTGGGTATCCACGTGCACAGAATAAAGTTGGACCCCTTCTTCACATCACATTAAAAAATCAACACAAAATGGATCAAAGACCTAAAGTTAAGGACAAAAACTATAAAACTCTTAGAAGAAAACACAGGGGAAAATCTTCAAGACATTGAATTTGGCAGTGATTTCTTGGCTATAATATCAAAAACACATGCAACAACAAAAAGTAGATAAATTGGAATTCAACAAAAAGATAAATTGGAATTCATCAAAATGTAAAACTTTTGTGCATCAAAGGACACTATCAAGAGAGCGATCAGACAGTCCACAGATGGGAGAAAACATTTATGAGTCATATATCTGATAAGTTATTAATATCCAGAGTATATAAAGAACTCCTTTAACTCAACAACTACAAAACCAAACGGATTCAAAAATGGGTGAAGGACTTGAATACACATTTCTGGAAGGAAGATCTACAAATGGCCAATAAACACATGAAAAGATATTCAACATCGTTCGTCATCAGAGAAAAGCAAATCCAAACCCACAAGGAAAAAAAATACCCACAATGAGGTATCACCTCACACCCATTAGAATGACTACTAGCGAACAAATTTAGAAAACAGAACATAACAAGTGTTAGTGAGGATATAAAGAAATTGGAACCCTGGAGTGCCTGGCTGGCTCACTTGGTGGAGTGTGTGATTATTTATTGAGGGGCGCCTGCCTGGCTCAGTTGGTAGAGCATGCGACTCTTGATCTTGGATTTGTAAGTTCAAGCCTCACCCTGGGTGTAGAGAATACTTTAAAAAAAAAATCTCAAAAAAAATTTTTATTGAGCATTTAAATGCTGGGCATTATACTGGGCACTGGGAATATACTGGTTCAAAAAAACCCAACAACAAAGACCTAACCCCCAGGTAACTGAAAATGTAATGGAGGGAGAAGGGCAAAGAGCAATAAATCACAACAAGTTATAGAAGTAAACTATTACGGAAGTAAGCTTATGACAGTAAATTCAAGAGAATAGAAGAAAAGTTGGTAAAGAGATCAGGGAAGTCATCCTGAGAACGTCTGAACGGAGAGCTGGTACACAGGCAGGGGGAGAAAACAGCACACCCCAGAAGTCATCTGAGGGCATCAAGTGCCTATCACGAAGGGCCTTAAATGCCATGCTAGTAGTTTGGACTTATCTTGAAAACAGCGGGAACCAATTACCTACCTAAGCAGGAAAGTGAAATGATCAAGGCTGCATTTTTGAAGGATCATCCTGACCTCAGGGTGGAGAGACTGAAGGCCAGGCGACACTGATGCAAAACAGTTAAACGACTGTTATAATTCAGAAGAGTTATGACAGTAGCTGGAACTAGGCTTGTGGCGCTTAGTGCTCAAAATGGGGATTAAGTAGATGTAGTGATGGTTGAGTGTGGAGGAGGAATCAATGATCAGGCTTCTGTCTGGCACAACTGAGGGATTACTGCTAACATTTATTGAGTTCTATGCGCCAGATACCATCCTGAGTACTTGAAATGCATGAGCTCATTAAATTCTCACCAAAAACCTGTATATTCAAGGATTCTCATCCAGGGAGAACTTGATTTTACGTTAAACAACTTGCCAAGATGATGACCAAATCCAGATCTAAGTAAAAAAACTTCATATGTAAGATAACGGGCACATCGTGGGAGCGCCAGCATTTTCCTTTCAATTACTTACGTCGAGCACATCGCTCCATTATTACTTTATCTTGTTAGCATTCAGTGAGTTATTACTCCTCAACGTTTGCAGCCAATAGACAGGGGAAACTCTCATTTCATACTTAGTGCACTTCTGAACCCTTTAAAGTATAATGTCAGAGTTACACAACAGAGTCCCAATTTTAAATGGGTACCTTTTTTCAGAGCACCAAACGTTATATGATTCTTAAATTATGATCGGGATCAACCTGCCAGAGGACATGCAGTGGCCATCTAGATGACAGATGCCTACGATCAGGACAGTAGGTATTGTCACCGGGTAAGCACCGAACCACCCCTCCCTAAACCCAACAGAGACAAAACGATACAGGAATTTTCTACTTCTTGAATGACCGCGAGGTATCTTCTAGCTTCCCAGAACAGAGAGCAGAAGGTCTTTCTCCCTGCCACGACAGCACAAACCGACCGGAATTCAGGCAGCCAGCCAGCCAGTTACCCCTCTTCCATGAGGCCTTTCAACAGGCTGTCTGCTGAAACCTCACCGCTCGCAGCTCTGGGGTACACAGACAATGGTCAGGATGAATGACTAGAACAAGCAGAGGGTAATTTCAGAGATTAAGGAAATTCCAGATGTTAGCCACCCCTTGATATTTTGGAGGGAGCTCAGAAGCAACTGTAATCTCGGGGGATGCGCCAAGTAACAGGCCCGGCTCTACCATCACAAACATACCCTTCCGTTTTGGCCAAGGCCAGGCCTTTGTTCTTCAGCAACAGCAATTGCCAGGAGGTGAAAACAATGCCGTGGCTCAAAATCACTCAAAAGTGGTGTATTAAAGACCAAATTCAGGGACTGAAAAGGGATTCAGAAGTTATCAATGTCTCACTTGAAAATGAGGTTGTACAAAAACAACAAAACCGAACACAGTCTATAAAGAATTTCTCCAACCACAGTGTAGGTTTCTGGAGGGCGAGGACCAGACCGTCTCTAAGCTACTTCCCCACGGGCCTTACTGATGGAGGAGGGGAAGATGGTGAAGCCTTGAAAGGCAAGGAACAGTGGTCCCAGCAGATCTTGTGCAGGCCTGCCTCGTCAAGAAGTATGGGGATTGTGAAAGGGAGAAGAGACTAAAATTAAGACTAGAGAAATGTAATTGCATGCTGCTACACCACAAGGGGGCAATGTTTGAACACCAGTAATCTGGAGAAGCAGGGAACTTCGTTTACTTGATTTTTAAACCCCATACGGAGGGCTGGAGCCTGGGTGAGAAGCCAGCTGGCCGCTCCACCTACCTACTGGGTTTCTCCTACTGGGTTCGGCACCAGCTCTCATTCTAGCAGCGTGGCTATCAGGGGACCAAGGCCAAAGGAAACAGCAGGAAAGGACGCGGAGCAGCTAGTCTTCCTACAGTGATCACATTCCCAAGAATGTGAGTTGAGCGAAGTGGGGGTGATGGTGGGGATCTCCGCCTGGAAACTATGAGCAGCGGCGGGTAGTGGTTCTCCAACCTTAGCAGGCATCAGAATCCCCCGCAGGGCTTGTTAAAAGTAGATTACTGAGCTCTGACCCCAATTTCCAATTCACAAAGTCTAAAGTTGATCTGTTGATCCCAAGACCACACTTTGAGAATCGCTGCCGTAGGGATTTCTGGCTCTATGCCCTTACACCTCTTAATATCCTCCCATTCCCTCGTCTACCATCCACCTACTGCCTTAACTCTTCTCCTCTACCCCTTCACTAGCCTCCTTTAAAAAAACTGAGGGAAAAGGGTGCCTGGGAGGCTCAGTCGGTTAAGCATCCAGCTTCGGGCTCAGGTCATGATCTCGCGGTTCGTGGGTTCGAGCCCCCCATCAGGCTCGGTGCTTCAGATTCTATGTCTCCCTCTCTCTGCCCCTCCCCTGTTCATGCGCTGTCTCTCAAAAATAGAAATAAATTAACATTAAAAAAGAAAAACTAAGGGAAAGACAGAAACAGGAGTGTATGTTAGATTTATCTTAAGGATTCCTCTGGGCAAGGATTCTGGCACTCTAGTCTGGTTGATGGGTGTTTCGGTAGCAAAATTTATTCCAAATATGTACATGCTTCCTCTAACAGTTGGAGGGAAGGGACAGTTCAGTGAAGAGTAACAGGTGCTTTTCCAATAACAAGGTCTTGATTTGGGTTTCATAAGAATTGGGTAGGAGATCATAGATCTATTCCGCCACATTTCGGAAAAGTTCCTCACCTCTCCTAGACTCCTTAAAAATTTATTATAGCTAAA
>CM053570.1:2356919-2486437 GCA_028646485.1 Cryptoprocta ferox
AGCCCCGCGTCGGGCTCTGTGCTGACAGCTCGGAGCCTGGAGCCTGCTTCGGATTCTGTGTCTCCCTCTCTCTCTGATTCTCTCCAGCTCACACTCTGTCTCTCTGTCTCAACAATAAATAAACATTAAAAAAATTTTTTTTAAAAAAAGCCTAAAACAACTTCTCAATTACACAGTTTCTGACAGCATCTTCGTCCTCTTTTACTATGGTATTCCGCCATCCAACCCTCCACACCTGAAACTCTTTGCTAAGAACTAGATCATCTTTCATTTACCCTCTCAGTCCCTAAGAACTCCACTAATAGACCCAATCAGATAAAGATTTTTAACTGGAAAATGACTGCCAATAGGTGTTTATTTTTCCAGAGGAAGTAGTAAACAATCTAGTGACATAAAGCAAAGAACACTGTACTAGAAAGGTGTGTTTTGTACTCCTCTCTACCATTCAATAATTGTGTGACGCAAGAAACATAATTTAAATGTCCTAAGCTTCCCTTACTTTCCCTTATTGGCTTTAAGGCAGAAGCCCAATTCATATAATCTCTTAAGATCTCCTTCATACAATTCTTTTTAACTTACTTGATTTTGTTAGCTTTTAAGTTGATTTATTTGAAAGAGAGAATGTGAGCAGAGGAAGGGCAGAGAGAGAGAGAGAAAGGGAGAGAGAGGGTGAAAGAGAATCCCAAGCAGGCTCCACACTGTCAGTTAGGAGCCCAACTCGGGGCTCGAACCCACAAACCGTGAGATCATGACCTGAGTCGAAACCCAAGAGTCAGATCCTTAAATCGACTGAGCCACCCAGGCGCCCCCATACAATTCTTTGATAGTTCAACTCAACAAGCACTTGCTTCTCCAAACTTTCACACTGGGGAGAGAAAATGACAAAGCAAGCCAGAAAGTCAAAAGGGACAACCAGTGACAAGGGAAGACTGAGGACTATTGGCCCAAGTATGCCGGTAAGACACTGTCTATTACAGCCTTTCTAAATCTCTTGGTGTATGTTCAAAACCTGTCAGTACAGCTCCTCTACACCCAGTTCATCCCCACTTGTATTTTCGGCTTTGGCTGCAACCTTCCTCCAAACCTGTTACACTTCTCCGAATCGTCCTCACTCCTCCAAGATCCCAAATCTGAATTCATCTTTCCCTTAGCCTTGTCCTGCGCCAGTCCTTCCCTCCGCTTTCTTTTTATCGTGCGCCAAATTCCTGCCTCCCAACCACCCTATATCTTGATGTTCCCTTTGGGGGCCTTAAGTCTTGGGGAGAGCATTCAGGCTGTGTATAAACGAACTCCATACAGTTCGGTTTGGGGAGAAACTTCATCTTTAAGATAAAAAAAACAACTAAAGGGCTGCAAAGGGAGAGAATAACCACCGCACTTCCAAGAGCGCTGGTCCAGGCACGATTCCGGTTACCTGTTTAGGGTCCTGTATGCACCTTCCACGTTTCCGTCCTGTACCATCACCGTCCTGGCAATGAACTTCAGATGGTTTGCCATGACCTTGGGATTTAAATCTTCGCTCTGCAGGATCTAAAGGGTAATGCTGAACGGGGGACGAAAGTACAGGGACCAGGTTAAAAGAAAGAAAAGAAAAGAAAAGAAAAGAGAAGAGAAACAGCAGAACGCCACTCTACTCAGCGTCTGGAAAAGCAACGTCCTTGTGCAGGGACAAGGACACTGGGCGCGTGGAAGCCTTCCTATCCTGGGGGCACACGTGAATCAGGATAAAGACGGCCTACGGAAGAGGGGGCGGCAGGGGGCGGCCGCGGAGCCCGGGAGGAGCGGCGCCGCGACGTCCTCCCACGTACCGTTCACGGCGCCGGGAGCGTCTGGGCTGAGAGCTGGGGACGGAGCCTTTCTCGGGCTTTAGGAAGAGCGCCCCCCCTGTGTCCCCCCCGCGCCGCTGTCCCCGCGCCCCCCCTGTGTTCCCCCCGCGCCTCACCCCACGCCCTCCGGGACCCGCCGCCGGCGGCCCCGCTCGCGGCCGGAAGCGGAAATACGCCATCTCCTGCGCCGCGCGAGGAAGTACCCGCTGGAAGGAGGGGGGTGGGGGGAAAGCCGAACCAAACACCTGTGTGGAAACCATGGTAACGTTGTTTCCGGCGGAGGCCACGGCTCCCCCGCGTCCCCTCCCGCCAGACTCCCCCCTCGCCCGCCGCCTCCTCCCCGGACTCTGCACCTGACGGAGCCCGCTGCCCGCGGCCTTACAGTCCCCGCGAAGCTGCTTCCTCGTCCGCGCCGCCCTCCGTGTGTGAGGTGAGCGCGATCCCGTGCCCCTAAATCCTGTCCAGGCTGTCCGAGATACGTAAGCCATTTCTTTTTCCGGAAGAAAAATGAGAGAAGCAGGCAAAGCTTCCTGAGCACGCTTCCTGTTTTCTCGAAGGACACAGATGCTTTGAGATCTGCCCTCCGGGAAAAAAAAAAAAAAAAAGAAAAGAAAGAAAGAAAAAAACCGCTTCAAACCCTTCATCCGCTTAAAAACTGAGGGAAAGAAATGAACAAACCATGCGTTTCCTATAAAATCATCTGTCCAGGCATTTCACTAAATAAAGTGAAATTACGACATAAAGAACTGGGAAACACCTGTAGGTTTTAGAATCAGACTTTTTTTTTTTTTTAAAGATTTTATTCTTAAGCAGTCTCCACAGTAGCTTGGGGCTGGAACCCACAACCCCGCGATCGAGTCGCATGTTCCACGGACTGAGCCTGCCCCGTGCCCTGAAGACTCTTTTATGTCGACTTCTATCCCTTTGCCTCCGAGTGAGACGTAGTAGAAACATCTCCTGTATTTCTTCGTCCCGGTGGAAACAGCTTTTATTTTATTTGTATGTTACTCCTACATCTCCATTCGCGGTTATTCGTATAAATTCAGATCTAGGGGCTACTGAAGAACAGTCGGGAAAGGCTCAAAAGAAGAAAGGTACATTAGCGGGTACTCGTGCAAGGTGTTTGCGGACTTCCTAAAACGCGCAGGCATGCGCCTGCACACACACGGTGCACCCCCCCCTCAGTCCCGCTGTTAGAACTCCCAAAAAACGAAAGCCTCGTTCGAACGCAACCAGGTTCCAAGTACCAAAATAGAGCTAGACTGGGACGTCATTATGCTTCTAAACAAATCTTGATTCAACGTCGACCGTGTTAGGTGTTTTTGATACCATTCGGGTGCCTCTTGGACCACCAGAACAGTATGGTAGACGTGGGAGTTAAATAGTCAAACGAATCAGCGTGTGGTAAGTGCAAATCAAATTATATAGGCAACAGGGTAACATGATGGAAAAGCACTGGATTAGAAGTCAAGAGAGCTGATTTCTATCCAAATCCTGCTACTCGCACGTCCTGTGTCACTTAAACCATTAGTCTCCAATCTATATATAGCCTATAAACCCAGTGCCACTCTGTTTTGTAAATAAAACTTTATTGGAACACCATTGTGCTCATTAGTTTACGTACTGGATATGGCTGATTTGGGTTACAATGGCAGACTTGGGTAGTTGGAACAGAGCCTAAGATACGTACTATCTGATTGGCTCTTTCTTACTCCTAACTTTTTTTTTTTTTTAAAGCTTATTTATTTGGAGAGAGACAGAGGCAGTGTGAGTGGGGGAAGGGGCAGAGTAAGAGGGAGAGAGAGAATCCCAAGCAGGCTCCACACTGTCAGTGCCAGCCTGGCACAGGGCTCGAACCCACAAAACCATTAGACCGTGACCAAAACGGAGAGTCTGAGGCTTAACTGACTGACCCACCCAGGTACCCCGACTCTTAAATGCTTAGTCCCTTTCCTCATCTGTGCTAATACCCGCCCTCAATCACACAAAATTTGTCAATGGGACTCACATGGGATAAAATATAAAATTCTTTTTAAAGTACAGAAAGAGGGAACATCACATTCTTGAGAGTCTGCTATATACCAAACCTTGTATGGGCACTTTAAGTGCATGATCTCATTTGATGGACTAAAGGGCCAAAGACAGCCTATATGTCATGTTTATTGGAGAAAAGCGTTGGGAGAAAGGCTTGAGTTGGTCGCTTAAAGAATGGCAGGGTTTAGTTAACAGAAGCAGGAAAGGCCGGGCAACGTAAACAGCGTGAATTAGAGTTTAGAGCTAAATAAAAAGTCTTACAGTGTTCAAGGGCAAATATAAAAGTAAACAAAGGGATCAATTAGGGGAGCAGAAGGAGAAACAAAGACTCTGAAAGGCTTTGAACTTTCTTCTCCAAGCATTGAGGAGCCATTGAAGAATTTGAATAGGAAATAACATTCAAGATGTTGTTCTATAAAAATTAATCAGGTTATCAGTGAACAGGGATTAGAGATAAGAGAGACTATTGCTATAGTTAAAGTTTAGGCCAAAGATGTGGTGATGACATGGACAGGAAAAAATAGATCTTGAGACATTCCAAGGGGTGCCTGGGTGGCTTAGTCAGTTAAATATCTGACTTGATTTCAGCTCAGGTCATGATCTCATGGTTCCTAATTTCAAGCCCAGCGTCAGGCTCTGTGCTGACAGCACGGAACCTGCTTGGGATTCTCTCTCCCTGCCCGCTCCCTCCCTTGGGTGCATGCACTCTCTCTCTCTCTCAAAATAAATAATTAAAATAAAAAAAGACATTCCACATACAGAATAAAAAGGATTTGGTGATGGGACACCTGGGTGGCTTATTTGCTTAAGTGTCTGACTCTTGATTTCGGCTCAGGTCATTAACTCCCGGTTGGTGGGTTCGAGCCCAAGTTGGGCTCCAGTCGGATTCTCTCTCCCTCTCTCTACTCCTCCCCTGCTCACACTTGCACTGTCTGTCAAAATAAATACTAAAAAAAGGATACGTTGACTAAACGGCACCAAGTATTACGTTTAGTTATCTAGAAAAATGATGGTAGCATAGACAGCGCGAACACAAGAGTATAGAAAAGCAGAACAGGACATCTTTAAAGGGAAGACAGCATTTTGATTGGTGACCACTGGAAAAAGCACCAGACTGGAAACTGAGAATTCTGTACCACACGTTGTGTTGTCTTGTACAAGCCACCTAAGTTTCCTTGTCTAAAAAGTGAGGGGGTTGAGTGATACCTGTTGGTTCTAAAAGGCTGACATTTTCAATAACATTTAGGTGTTAGTAACATGCCAACAGAAGCGTTCAGCAGAAATGTTCGTTATGTCTGCTGTGGGAACTATCGGGACTAGAGACAGGGATTCAGGAGTCTTCAAAGTTGAGGCAGTACTTAAAGCCATGGAAGATGAAACCTTTACGTGAAAGTATGTAGTCAGAGAAAAGAATCAAGGACTGAGCCTGAACGAACGCCCACATTCTAGAGCAGGCAGAAGTGGGGCCATGCAGAGATACAGAGGTCGCTGCCAGGTAGGTAAGAGGACAATTAGGATCCTGTGTGGCCACGGAACCCAGGGGAGGGGGGTTTCAGGAGGCAGCCTCAGGAGTGTCAGATGCTGCGAGAGCAGGAGGCGCACAGCCTTTGTAAAGGACCCTGGATCTAGCTATGGATTTGATGGAAGCTACCTTAGAATTCCTGGCTCTGTGAGATAATTAGTGACTCTGGAAGGGGCACTAGAGTGGTAGTAGCTAACCTGTAGGAGGCTAAGGAGTAAGTGGCAGGAGTCGGAAAGATTAAAATTTTTTAATGTTTATTTTTGAGAGAGAAAAAAGAGTATGAGCAGGGGAGAGGCAGAGATGGAGAGTGAGACACAGAATCTGAAGCAGGCTCCAGGCTCTGACCTGTCAGCACAGAGCCTGATGTGAGTCTTGAACCCACCAGCCGTGAGATCATGACCTGAGCTGAAGTCGGACACTTAACCAACCGAGCCACCCAGACGCCCCAGGAGTCAGAAAGATTAGACTGTCAAAAATATGAAGAAAATGGGGCATCTGGGTGGCTCAGTCAGTTGGGTGCCTGACTCTCATCAGGTTTTGGCTCAGGTCATGATCTCATGGTCATGAGATCAAGCCCCACATTGGGCTCTGTGCTGGGTGTGGAGCCTGTTTGGGAGTCTCTCCCCCTTTGTCTGCCCCTCCTGCCCCTCTCTCAAAAATAAATAAACTTTTAAGATTATGAAGAAAATATAAGAAAGAGTGTCCTCTTTCAGACTCGAGACGTTTTCCAGAAGGGGGAGAACTGACCCCACTTGTGGGAGGAATAAATGGTTACTTGTAGGAGAAATAAATGAATTAATAATTCAAGAACAAGGTGGAGTTGCAAGATAAAGAGGGGGATAAATGATACATCAAAAGTTCCAGAGGAAAAAGGTAATCAAGAGCACAAATGGAGTGGTTTGTCTGAGAAGGGAGGGCGTGCTCTCTGAATTCAGTCAAGAGACAATTCTTCCCTGGGAACAGAAGCCTTGAGAAATGCGAGAAAGATGGATAACCAGCTGTGAGAAACATGCTAAGGAGCCAGTAAGAATAATGAAAATGACTGAGTCGTCTGGTACATTGCCAAGGCTTAGGAGGGGAGAAGACACGGTTTGGGGGTCACTGGGACAAAGGAGTGAGAGTGACACAGAGAGAAAGGTAGATGTAGGTAAATTTACAGCCTTCACTGTGGCCTCCTGATAACACCGGGCAGCCTTCCTCAGTCCTGCATACGTTTAGCGGCTGCGGCCTCTTGAATAAGGACGTGGCCTGTGTCTGAGCCGACTCGCCATTCTGACGGTTCCAGGGCACCCCTTCCTCTTCAAAACTAGCAACCACATGGCTGTTCTGGCTCGTGTGTCCCTCCTCGGGCAGCAGTAGATTACGTGTGCATTTATCCACGAGCATCGATAGTTCCCATCAAAGCGAAGAGCTATCCCGGAGCAGAAGAACCTGCTGGTCCGGACCAGCTGGAAGATTTCACAAGTGAGAGACACAAAGACACTAGTCTCTGAGACTAAATGAACACACAAGCCCAATTCTGAACCCTGCAACTGTCCCAAGGGTGGTCCCTAGGAAGCCAGCAACAGTCCCTTTTCCTCTCCACCGGACTTCCCTCACCCCATTCGGACTTCTAACGAGCTGGAGCTTGTGTCCGCAAACATTCCCATCCCCTTTCTTCTTTCCTGCTGCTTAGAGAATAAATACTGGTGTTCGTGGCAGAAGGGTTAAATTTCCTCCAATCAGCAAACTGTTTAGGTATAAAATTTCTTTAATCAAAAAGGATTTCTCTTCCCTCAACACAAATGCACACATTGAAAGTAAAAAATATATATGAGAGAGACCTATATTTACACAAATTAGAAACCACAGTCTCAAGTCCTGGGTTAGGGGCTGAGAGAATGGACATCGGGAGCAACCGAAGGATGGCTTCTCATCTGCTCGAGAGGTCCCACAGTCATCACTCTGGCCATGGCAGCTAGACCAGGATGGGATGGGGTACAGCTCCGGTCTGATGGCAGAGTTACTGGCAAACTGTGGCAATGAGGTCCCTCTCCAGAGAGTTTCTTGGGATCACCGGGGAGGACAGGAGATGCTGTAGGAGGCAGAACCAGAGTGGCTGGGGCGGAGCAGGTGAAGGGCTGCGCGCCGTGCTGGAGGACAAGGATGACACCGATGCTGGCTCCGCTGCCTAAAGGCCCGTGGCTAAGGGAAAGGCTACCTGGGGAGCCAAGGGGGGGGTTGCAAATCGGGGTGGTGTGGGTCCAAGTGAGGTGCACGGCGGGCCACTCTGTGAGGTGCCAAGACGGCTTTGATTTCAACACTAGATGTCCTAGCTGTGTCTGGTCCATCTTTCCCGTGGGAGGTGCCGGAGAGGAAGGAGCTGGAGAACTGTGGTGGCTTGGAAAATGCTAGGGCGGGGGACACAAGAGATAAATATGTGAGAGAGCTTTCAGATTAACTCCACTTGGTTGCTTTAAACTTTTCTTCCCTTGGGGACTCTGTCTGCAAGGCAAACATACCTTGTTTTCAGGCAACAGGTCATTTCCTGGCAGGCCATGATTAAGTGAAAGTTTTAGTAACCTAATTATACTCTCACTTACTTGACAAATACTCGAAAGCCTGTTATGTACCACATACTATATCAAACACTGGACATCCAGGCAGGCAAAATAAAACAGTCCCATAGGGTCTCACTATTTATAAAATAATTCATTTTAGAACTGGCTTTTCAAGTCTATTTTTAATTGGAATCATTTCCCAATTTGTATATTTAAAATTTTAATTGCTTAAGAAATGCAAATTGATATCCAGCCAATGGGGCGCCTGGGTGGCTCAGTCGGGTAAGCATCCGACTCTTTTTTTTTTTTTTAATTTTTTAATGTTTATTCAGTTTTTGAGAGAGAGAGAGAGAAAGAGAGAAAGACAGAGAGCGTGAGTTGGGGAAGGGCGGAGAGAGAGAGAAAGAGAGAGAGAGTGAGAGAGAGAGAGAGAGAGAGAGAGTGAGAGAGAGAGAGAGAGGGAGACACAGAATCCGAAGCAGGCTCCTGGCTCGGAGCTGTCAGCAGAGAGCCTCACGCGGGGCTCGGACCCACAAACCGTGAGATCGTGACCCTAGCTGAATGAAGTCAGATGCTTAAACGACTAAGCCACCCAGGCGCCCCAGGCCTCTGGCTCTCAATCTTGACTCAGGTCACGATCTCATAGTTCGTGAGTTTGAGCCCTGCGTCAGCCTCTGCACTGATAGTGTGGAGGCTGCTTGGAGTTCTCTCTCCCTCTCTCTCTGCTCCTACTCGACTCGTGCTCTCTCGCTCTCAAAATAAATGAATAAACTTTAAAAAATTGTTCAAAAATATGCAGGCAAGAACCCTCCTGCTTATCTTTTTAAACTGTTTTGTTTTATTTATCTTGAGAGAGAAGAGAGAGCGAGCACATGCACAGTGCACACCCAAGAGGGGAGGGACAGAGAGAGGGAAAGAGAGAATCCCAAGCAGGCATCACGCTGTCAGCGCAGAGCCTGACTTGGGGCTCCATCTCACAAACGGTGAGATCATGACCTGAGCCGGAGGCTTAGCTGACTGAGCTACCCAGGCGCCCCTCTGCTTATTTTTAAATGAGCTATTCCCACAGCAATAATAATTGTGGTTGACTGAAAACAAGGGCCATCCACTGTGTACATATATAATAGTCTCCACTATCTATAGGAGACTTTCCCCTTCCCATCATTTCAGTACCCCATAAACACACTGTTGTTTGAAGGCACAAAAAATAGGTCACTTCCAGGGGCACCCGGGTGGCTCTGTTGGTTAAGTGGCCAACTCTTGATTTCACCTCAGGTCATGGTCTCGTGGCTCTGTGAGATCGAGCCCTGCGGAGGGCTCTGCGCGGACAGTGTGAAGCCTGCTTGGGATTCTTTCTCTGCCCCTCCCCAAAGCTCGCTCGCTCTCTCTCTCAAAAATAAATAAATAAAAACTTAAAAAAAATAGGTCACTTCCACACTACGTCTAAGAATGTATCCAACACTGCCTCTATGGGAGTCCCATGGCCGCCCTCCCTCCCTCTTGGTGATGTGCTTATTATGACCAGTCCTTGAAACCCACACTTCCAGAGGGTTTGGGACAAGGTACTTAGGTAGGAGTAAAAAGCGGGAGAAGGGAAGGGTTTTAGGGCAGCAGAGGAGAAAGGATTTGTAAAGAAAAACTAAGGACTCTTACTGCATGACTCATTTGGCCAGGTCAAAAGCCTTCTATAGGGGCGCCTGGGCGACTCTGCTGGTTAAGCCCCTGACTTCAGCTCAGGCTGTGACCTCGTGGCTCTTGAGTTCGAGCCCCAGCAGGGAGCCTGCTTGGGATCCTCTGTCTCCCTCTCTCTGTCCCTCTCCCGACATGTGTGTGCACGTGCTCTCTCTCAAAAATAAATATTTTTTAAAAAGTATTTAAAAAAAGTCTTCTGTAGCAACGAGAAAGCAGAGAAGCTGCAACGTGAGGAATTAAATTAAACTTCATGGGAGTTTTTTTTTTTTTTTTTTAAGTAGGTTCCATGTCCACCATGGAGCCCAACACGGGGCTCGAACTCATGACGCTGAGATCAAGACCTGAGGTGAGACCAACAGTCAAACGCTTAACTGACTGAACTACTTAGGTGCCCATTCATGGAATTCTTTGTAGTGATACAAACAAAATACAACAAAAACCACGTAAGGATCAAGACAACCAAGGAAGGTTAGGCATTCCCTCCCGTGAAAAGAAACGTATTGGCAAAGAGGAAAAGACTTAGAAGAAAACAGAAGGAACCCATTGCTGCACGTACACTTCATCTTCTCATTCCCCAGCTCTCCCGCAGGCTCACAAGTTCTTACCCTGGTCAGCGCGTGCCTGCCTCTACCCAAGGGTGACTTCTGAGCCGCTATACGAGGAAACCAAGTCTTTAACATCCCTTCCACCTGGAGCAAAGTTCCTAGGTAACGCTCCCTGTGAGAGAGACATGTGTTTAAAAAGCCGTCACGTGTGAACAAGGCAACGCGACAGGATTGTAGAGATCTCCTTTTTAACGAAACACCAAGGAAAGAACCAGGGGCACTCACCCCATCTGGGGCTTCTGCAGAACACCCACAATACGCTGGATCCTGTCCATTGCCACGCTCTGCTGGAAGCTGCTCAGTCCTGGGGCCACGGAGAAAGAAAGACATGAAGGGTTGAGACGCAAGAACTTCCGTCAGGTGACGGAAGGACAGAACACGGTTAAGAGAGGTCCACCTAAAGAAATTAAATCACAGAAGCAAAAGGAATAATGTAAAGACTTAAATAAAGCTTTAAACATAAAGATTTAGGAAAAATACACATTTAAAACAGAGAGAGAAGAACCTAGCCCGAATAGCTGCAACTCATCAAGTAATTACCTCTCTCAAATCGTCCCATCTTCAGCCCATTCAGCAGGTCTGTGAGAGGGCGGATGAAACCTTGGAGCTCTTTACACTGCAGGCAAACAGGGCAAAGGCAGCGGGAGGGCTGGGACCGGCGCACACCAGTACCGTTATCCCCCCCCCCATCTGGGAACCGGGACTGTCTTCACAGGGTGCTTACGAACCCTCTGGGTGCTAGCCCATTCCAGCACCATCTCCTTTCCCCTGCTCTGTCTCACCTTCTGCGCAAAGAGCAGGTCTCCTTGGGTGACACAACCCTGGATGTTCACACGCGTCTGTAATTCACCGTCTCTTGATCTTTTGACCCCAGATCCTGCCATAGGAGAGGCCGAGCCCCGCTGTTCCAAGTGAGGTGTTGGATGCTGGTGGCCGGAACCCTTGGGCCGCTGCCTGCAGCGGATAGGGCCGGGCCGGGGCCGAGGGCCCCCCCGCTGCCCCACAGTGTCTGGCCTGGGGCCATGGGCCCCCCTGTCCTCCCCCTCACTGTCGGAGGGGAGACCAAAGTCACTGTTCACTGGGGAGGTGGAAAAAGAGGAAGAGAGAGAATAGGACGAACAGGAAGAAACGCTAGACGGAGAATCCATAGGTTCCGAGGCGGGGGCTGGAGAGCAGCTCCCCGAGTACCCAGAGATCGGGACCTGCAACCGAAGGGCAAAGCGAGGGAGCAGGTCACCATAATCTGAAAATCAGGGAATGGGCTGGGAGCCTGGCGTGTACTGCATGGCGTGGCAACACCTCTTCCCTCCTCCCCAGTATTACCGGTCTCAGAGCCGACAGAAAATGTCAGCTCCTGCGCCTGCCCCCCTCACTTACGTGCCCGGACTGCCCCCCGGGACCTCCGCAGAGCAGCTCTTAGTCTGACGCAGACCCTGTTCTCACCTCCCTCCGATCCGAGTAAACTACGTGACTTGACACCTTCCCCCTCCCCACCCGGAACAGGGCACAGTTGTTCGGCAGGTCTGTTCCCGGCCTCGGCCCGCGCCACCGGCGGCCGGCAAGCGGCGTAACCGAACACACCTGGCGACCCGGCAGGGCCCGCTCCCCACAGAAGCCTCCCGGCCCTTCCCCATCTTCCCAGCGCGGATCCCTGCACCAGGACCCTCTACGGTCGCGCCGGCCACGTGATGCCATCCCTCCCAAAACCAAATTCTGCTTTCGCTCCCTAACCCCACCGCCCCGGGGTCTGACCCTCCCGCGCCGGGGGCTTCCTCGTCTCTACAAGCCTCCTCACCTGCGCCGGGCCGGCTCTGCCCAGGCTGCCGCCCGCTTCTCCAACTCGAGCGCTCCCGGCTCCCCACCTCCGCCTCTCCCCCACTGGGTCCCGCCCCTTCCCCCTCCCGGACACGTGCGGCCGGGCACGTGCCTTCCCCCCGGCGTACACAGACCTCACCCCTTCATTGGCTGTCGAGCCGGCGGCACGTGACTCTCGTTCCGGAATTTCACATCCCATTTGCTACAGCCTACAAGGGGCTCGGCCAATAGAGACCCGGCTCGGTGCCGATTGGCTAGGAGGGAGGGTTCCGAGCTCCGCCCCTACATGCGGCTGGCGGCCGGGACCCGGTGAGGAGGAGAGGAGGCGGCTGGAGGCAGAGAGGAAAAGGGCGGAGCCCGCGGTCAGAAATAGGCCGGCGGTGGGCCGGAGGCGTGCGTTTGGGGGACACGCATCGGCTGTGTGACGCGAGGCGCGCGGCTTGCGGTGTGGGACTCCGGGCTCCCCCTCGGTAGCCGACACCCGCCCCCCCGCGCCCTTCTCTCCCCTCCCGTTCGAGCGCCTGCGCTCACGAGGGCAGCACGTGGAAGCCAGCCGCGACTCGGGTCTGCAACGTGTGCGAGAGGGCGGCTGCACCTACTGTGCCTCCTCGCCCCCTCTCGGCCGCGCGGCCCTCGTGACTCTCCGGTCTCTGGTTCCCCCTCCCCGCCTCCTCCCGTCTGCGAGTTGGGTGCCTCCTGCCCTGCTGGGTGAGGAGGGTGGGGACTGCCGCCGAGAACACCGCGTCCTCTCCCAGACTCCCACTGGGGCGGCTCCTCCGGCCCTTTCCTTACGTAACCCGCCACGCACGTTACCCGCTCAGATGCCCGTCAGCCTCGACTGCAGAGGTCAAAGCCGCGCTCGGTTGTTGCCGACTTTTCTGTCCGGGCTCCTGCGCCCTGGATTCTGTGTTTCCTAACGTAGAGGGCGGAGCGTGGGTAGGTGCCTGGCTTCCTGGAGGATACCTTCATTTCCTTAATTTGTTCCCTGGACAAGATTGGCAAGGCTTGGAAGGAGGGCGGGCGGGAAGTCCGGAGTCCACGGAGGCCGGAGTGGCCTGTTCGCTGCCCCCTGCAGCGCCGAAAGTACCGCGCGGAGAAGGGGACGGGGGCCCTGGGACGGTTTGCTGATTGAAGCTGAGACACCCGCAGAGGCCGCAAGGGGGCAGCCCAGTTCCGATTAGGGGCTCGGGGATGGAGAAAAGCAAAATATGTCCCCGCCTGCCCTAATTACGCATTGGAAAAGGCACACTTGGGGGGGGGGGGTGTAAGTGGAGGAGGGTGTGAATTTTAAAAATCTATTCTAGGTAGTTTTTAATATTTTACATGTGTTAAACAATGTGCTTAATTTAAAAAAAGGAGAAAGTGTTCTACATAAACCTCAACTCTCTCTTCCCAAACACAGTCTCAAAACCGTGTGGAATAGAGGAATTAGACGCAATTGTCTGTTGGTGCTCCTCTCCGTTCTTCACAAAATGCCACGTTTAGTCACCTAACACCCTTTTTTTTTAAATTTTTTAATGTTGACTTTTGAGAAGGAGAAAGACAGAGTGTGAGTGGAGGAGGGGCGGGGGGGGGGTTGCAGAATCTGAAGCAGCTCCAGGCTCCGAGCTGTCAGCGCAGAGCCTGACACCGGGCTCGAACCCACGGACTGTGAGATCTTGACCTGAGCGGAAGTCACGGACTGAGAGATCTTGACCTGAGCGGAAGTCAGAGGCTTAACCGACTGAGCCCCCCAGGCGCCCCCACCTAACACCCTTTCTAATCTGCGCTTCCTACCCGCCCCCCCATCCTGGTGCTCCCTTCAGTGTTGAGTTTAGAACAGAGCCTCTCAGGGAGTAGAGAGTGACCAGATTATTTATTTATCTTCCAATTTCCTCTTCCCAAATCCCCATCCAAAGATTTGTAGCAGCCTTCTTTTTCCTAAAAAAAAAAAAAAAAAAAAAAAAAAGCAAAGGGAAAAACACCAGGTTCAGGGGGCTCAGAAAGCCCCTCTGCCCCCCCCACCTCTATGAAAACTCCCCATATTTCAGAATCTGAGCTAGACTTCCCCATGACGTCTCCTGGAAGATGTGTGCCCCACCTCCCCTCCTCACTCCTTAAGGCTGCTAAATCTCTTCACACACAACCCCCGCGCCCCCCCTCCCCGTTATTTAGATTTTAAATTCCTTCCCTGTAGTACTGGCCTCTCTTCCCTCCTTGTCTCCACCATCTGTCCTCTAGGAAACCAACCACCACCCCTCCAGCCTCTGAACTTTGCCTCTGGACTCCGCCAGGTTGTAAGGCCCCTCCCATTATGCCCTCTGGCAGCTGCCCTAGCTTAAACCACCTCCTGGCTGGAACCAGCTTTGATTCCTCAAGGCCGACTGGGAATCTGGAGATGTTTTTTTCTCTATTTCATCTGCCTCTGCTATAGGAGGTCCTGAAGTCCTCCCAGTTCAGAAAAAGTAATGACTCCTGTTTGAAAAGTCTCTGCCTCACCATCTCCTAAACCTCTTTAAAATTAGATTAAGATTTTTCTAAACGAGATCCCTCTTCCTTTTAAGCAGCTGAGAACTGACCAGGCTGGAAACACTAGCCAGAGAGACGGGTAAGAAATTAGTTCATGGACTCCCCCAAGGCCAGCGGCTGCGCTCTCACCTTCTACATGAAATACATCCCCCCCTGAACGAGGGCCCAGGACAGGAGGAGGGGAGCAGGACTCCGCAGACTGGATGCCGCACCATTCAGATCTGGACTCTGCTAAAATACAGACATCCCCCCACGGTAGGCGAGGGTCATCCTTCCTCCTATCCCCCTCCCCCTCTGAAAGGACAGCCCTCCCTGTACACCAACCTCAGTCTTCCTTTCCTTACAGAAAAATCCATCTGTCCTCCCCATAACTGTAAGGGGTCCTATCCTCTGTGCCTTTCAGCCTCCTGACCATACCAGGGAATTCAGGGATGCGCGTTTTTAATGTTCTGTGCACGACACTATGTTAGTCACTGTGCTAGGTGCTACGGGGGGATGTAAATGTGACTAAGACCTGACTCCTTTCTTCAAACAGTTTACAATCTAAATGGAGCCTACTGTATACTTGAAAATATTTCTTCGTCCTTGTCATCAATCAGCAGCTTTCCATTCCTACCGACTCCTCCCATCTGTGGTCAATTATATTCAGGCCACACTTTGGTCCTGTTGCCCTTTCTAGCTGTTGCTTCTCTTTTTTCATTACCAGATTCCTCAAATGATTGGTCTATACTCTTCCTCCCCTTCTTCACAATGTACTTCCTCTCTAACTCCACAAAAACCTAACTTTGGCTTAACCGCTCAATTACAACTTATTTCTTTGGGATTTCCAATGATCTCCTTTTCTTTGGCCTCTTGGTAGACTTTTATTGATTATATTAAACTTTATCTTCTATATACAATACAATACAAACTCGGCTATCTGCCTGCCTCTCCGATCAATTCTACATTTTCTCGGTTGAGTCCTTGTCCTCTTTCTACTAGATATAGGCACGTTCATTGGCCTTTTGGTTTTCTGTGTACTGGCTCTGTTGAGCTCACCTACTTCCATAACTGTGACTTTGCAATTAGGACTGTAGCTCTGACCTAGTTCAGCTACCTTTAGGACATCCTCATAGGGCTGTCACCATAAATTCAGCTTGGCCAATACCAAATTTATAACTTCAGTCCTAAACCACCCTGACCTTCCACAAGTCCCATTTTGGTCAGCCATTTCCGCAGACATCCATACTCAAAACTTAGAAGTTACTTCAACACTCTCCTCATTTATTGCTCATATGAAATTATCACTGAAGCAAGGCACTTTCTTCAAAATATTTCTTATTTTCTCCTCTCCATTCGAAATGCTACTTCCCTCGTCCAAGCCTCTAATGGATTGTTTCTGGGATGATGCAAGTCTCGTGCATTTCTCCCCACTCCATTGCGCCCTGCGTGCAACCAAATGGTTCTTCTACAGTGCCACTTTCCCTGTATCTTTAATATACTGAAGAACTTACTAGGCTCCCCATTGCTTATAACTCCAAACTTCAGCCTGCCACTTCAGATTCTCTTGTAATTCAGCCCTATCTTGCCCTTGCCTTGGCGAAATTACCAAGCAAATATTAGCCTTGCAAATTCATTTTTTTTCTTAATTTCCCACTGTACCTTCCCATATACCTTCTCCTTCAATCATACCCTAGCCACCAAGCATGCATGGTGGTTCCATCCCCTCACCCACGCACCCATACTTTCATAACGTGACCACCAGTCAAAAGCTCACCTATCCTTCAAAGTGTATCTGAAGCATAATCACCTCCTAAAAGTCTTCCAGGCAACTCTGGTGTATACTGATCCCTGGCCTTCCACTGCCTAAAACACTAGCCGCAAATTTGCCTATGCTCTCAAATGTGTATGTAATTTAACATTGTTCCAAACATTTGCAGTTTGTTCTAAATGTTTTGCAAGTGTAAACTTGAGTTTTATAAATACTTTCAGGGCAATAGCAACATCATAGGTTTCTGTTTCATCATCAGCATCCACATCCTTCACAGCTTTGGTCATAGGTTACATATTCCTTAAGTACTACTGAACTGAAATTTAACTGGACCAAATCTTCCCAGTTTTCTGAATACAAGGTCAGTATTAAATCCCAGTGAAAGGTGTGATGGTCAACCTGAGCTGGACACCTGCATTGGTGTACTAGTTATTTGGTTCCTCCCTCCCCAGAAGCCTGTTATTCCAGCCCTCCCTCTGTTCTCTGTCTCCAGCCCTGGGATCTGTCCTGGGTTAGGAGATGTCTCATATCCTCCCCTCCCACCCCACCGTCCCCAATCCACTCACTGGTTCCACTGTCATTGGGTTCAATGTTTCAGGCTTCTGATGGTCTGCACGTTCTGTTTCGTGTCTAATGGTAGTTTCTGCTCCTTCCCTTACCTCCTGATCCAACCTGTTCTGCCCTCCGTAGGATCAAGAAACACAGAGTTATCATTGCCTCCATCCAACATCCTCATAGATTCTCTATTTAGAGTCCTTCTCTCCTGCACACCCACTGCCCAGGACTTAAGCTCAGGGATCCTCCCCACTTTATGTTTGCATGGAATATGTACTCATTTCCGTTCACCAGTTCCCTTGACTCAAGGACTGCCCCTTCCTCTCAATGTCTCAGCAAACCCACAAGAGTTCTGGCTTTATTCTCCCCACCTGTGGTTAACAAATTTGCGTTGGGCCTAGATTCATTTCACCAAACTCATTTTTATTTTTGCTAATCATTTACATTTCCACATTGCCCAGTTTCTTTTTAACTGTTACCTATTCTGACCCTCTTAGATGTAGAGGTCACTCACCAGTCTGTCCTCTGATTCAAATATGGAGTAATCCACAGTGAAATTTGCACCAAAGTCATCTGGGGAGGAGAAAAAAGCAGTAGTGACAAAGGAAAAAGGTAGCAGTAGGACTAGAAATGGAAAGAGGAAGAAATTGCTCAGACTACTTCCAACTTGCTCAAGTTGTAAAATTTACTGGTATAAGCTAATTCTGATGAACTCTAATGTTAAACATGTTTGTGAATGTGTCTGAATTTATATTTTTTTAATTTTTTAAATGTTTTTTATTTATTTTTTAAAGACAGAGAGAGACAGCGTGAGCAGGGGAGGGTCAGAGAGAGAGGGAGACACAGAATCCGAAGCAGGTTCCAGGCTCTGAGCTGTGAGCACAGAGCCCGACGCAGGGCTCGAACCCATGAACCGTGAGATCATGACCTGAGCCGAAGTCAGACGCTTAACCGACTGAGCCACCCAGGCGCCCCTGAATTTATATTTTCAATCTGGTATCTAAAATAATTTACAAATCCTGAAAGGCGGCTGGGTGGCTCAGTCGGTTAAGCGTCCGACTTCAGCTCAGGTCAGTCTCGCCATCCGTGGGTTGGAGCCCCGTGTCAAGCGCTGTGCTGACAGCTCAGAGCCTGGAGCCTGCTTCAGATTCTGTCTGTCTGTCTCTGTCTCTCTGCCCCTCCCCTAGTCACACTCTGTCTTTGTCTCTCAAAAATGAATAAACATTAAAATTTTTTTAGTATTTTACAAATTTGAAAATCTTCAAGTTGTTTCAACCAGTTTCCAAAGAACTGAAAATCACTAGCTTGAGAAATAACATCATAAACCTTGATAAGGCCTTTGCTCACAGGCAAATTTCTCTCTGATCTAGTTGCTCTGATTCCAAAGAGAAAGGCAAAGCCTCAGAACTAAGTACCCCCAGGGTACTTAGTGGGTGGGTGGCTCAGTCGGTTAAGCGTCCGTCCGTCTTTGGCTCAGGTAATGATCTCACGGTTGGTGGGTTCGAGCCCCGCGTAGGGCTCTGTGTTGACAGCTAGGACAGAGCCTGGAGGCTGTCTTGAGATTCTGTGTCTCCCTCTCTCTCTGACCCTCCCCTCTCATACTGTCTCTCTCTCTGTCAAAAATAAATAAAACATTAAAAATTAAAAAAAAAAGAAAGAAGTACCCCCAAACCTCTGTCCGTCCTGCTGGGGGTCAGAGACTTACACATACTCACCATAATTGGGGGTGACTGTATAATAATAGACCACCTGATAGTAATCGTCCTCTTCCAGTCCTTCTTCGTCCTCATATTCTTGTCCTATGGGGACAAGGACTAGAGGTTAAGGGGCATCTGGAACTCCTTAGCAAAAGAAGGACACCTGAAGTCGATCTCCGCTCTCTCAATGTCTTTTCTTTCTGCCTCCCCTCCAAGGTCTTACTATCTCACTGCCCATATACCTACAAACCTTTCTCAGTCTTTGAGCCTCCATATCTGTGATGGGGCCTGTACTCCGTGCCCTTTCAATTCAGGAACTCCTACAGGGGAAATGGGTCCCTTCACTTGATATAAACCCAAAATAATAACTAAAGCTAAAAAAGGTAGGAAGCAGAGATACCAGAAACGAGGAACTCCAAATCTCTTCTCCAGTGCTCTGCAGACCATATCATACCTGTGAGAGACCTTCTCTCCTCAATGTCTCTCACAGAACCTACATCTTTAGGCTTTTGGACTTGGGTTTTAGTTCCGGATTCACTACAGACTAGCCTGGAATAGGCCTGGAGAAGTCACTTAACATCGCTTTTTTCAAATGAGTCAGCTGGACTAAATGACCCATCCACATTAGTTTTTCTTCCTTCCCAGGACTAAAAATATGTGGCTTTGACACGATTACATCAAGGACTTCAGGCCTCCTACTAAACACTTCCCTAAGCTCCTTGAATGCTCTCCCTGAACCCCAGGCGATGACACACAAATCTGGAGGAAAAGGAAACAATGAGAGTACCTGGCAGACTGGGAACAAAGGAGGGAAGGAGCCAAGCTACTTTTGGGAGCCTGTCCCTGAGGGAAAGCCAGTTGTCCACTACCCTGAAGGCCACCCCCTACTTCTGTGTCCTTACCAGTACAAGGGTTTTTCTCCAACCCTCTGGGAAGGAAGATGCCCTGGCTTCTCTCACTAGTCTCAGACCGCCCCACCTTCCAAGAGCCCACCTCTCTCCTGTGGCTCACTGCGGTCCCCTCCGTCTTGCTCAACTCTGCGGTGATGGGGTGATGGACCGCCGAGGTGACTCTTGTTAGGGACTCCCAGTGCCAAGGATTACATCTGCACCAGCCCTCTCTTCTTTGAAAGGACTGTTTTCCTTCCCCTCTTCTGGCTCTACTTTCCAGATCCCGCCCCCCCCTCCGCCCCAACGCTGGACCCCGGCACAGATGAGTGTCATTACTCCCCATTACGTTGCGCCTCTCACCCTCTCCTCGTTTTTCTCTTCTCCCACCCCACTTATGCTAGCAGACCTGGCCCACAAGCTCAGGGAGAGAAGCGAACTTACCCAGGATGAGTGGCACAGCAAGGATGGTTACGAAAAGGACATCCATTCTGGATTCTGGACTGTTGCCGTGAAAGTAAAAAAAGGAAATTACAGCGTTTCTCACCAAACTTAGCCCGCCTCCTGCCCTCCTCCAAAGCTGCTGCAGCTCTTTTCCCCACGGGAGTCAAATTCCCCGCCCAGTTGCTGACTGCCTAGGTCATCGGCTGCTACTGGCCAGCCAGACAGCTGCCCAGATTAAGAGAGAGGCAAAGTGGGTTTTGATGTGACCACGTTCACCGAGCTCCCCCAGCCCTCGATTAGATCCATTCAGGACTCTCTCGGCCACCACCAAAGCAAGCAAACAAAAGGCCAGACCAAAACCAAAAACCCCAGCCTACTAGCAGCTTCCCCTCTGAAGACGCCAGACTCCCTCAGGTCCTCACTAAAAGCTCACCCTCCCTCTCCCGGTCCCTAACTTCCCAGCGCTATCCAGAGTCCAGGCTTACTCACAATCTCTTTCTTCGCAGTCAAAATGTTCAGAGGAACCAATGAGCACCGTTTCTAGATGGAAAAAATGTCCTCTCTTCTGCCTGTCTTGGACTACGAAATACAAGAGCGATACTAACGTTATTGTCCGATACTCAAAGCACCTGCTGCATTACTTCTGATAAAAATCTCCCAGCCAAGCAAGTTATTTCCTGTGTGGTAAGTACTAACCTCATTCCTTCTCTTTCTCCACTTTCTGGGTACAGGATGGAAGAAGGGAGGAAACAGCTTCTTTCCTCGAATAGATGCCACCCCCCTTCTCCGACTTTCAGTCACTTGGTACTCGACCTTCATTCTAGTCCACAGGGATAGAGTTCATCTCGCCCTTCTCTCTGCTTTTATGTTTCCTATTTTCATTCAGTTCAACCCAGAAGCATTTAGTAAGATATATGCTAGGCCCAGTCTGATAGGCGATTCAGAGTTCATTGGCAAGGGAATAAGAATAGTTATGTTTTTTAAAAGGAAGTTAATATCGGGCGCCTGGGTGGCTTAGTCGCTTGAGCATCTGACTTCGGCTCAGGTCACTATCTCACGGTTTGTGGGTTTGAGCCCCGAATCGGGCTCTGTGCTGACAGCTCAGAGCCTGGAGCCTGCTTCGGATTCTGTGTCTCCCTCTCTCTCTGCCCCTCCCCTGCTCATGCTCTGTTTCTCTCTGTCTCAATAATAAATAAACATAAAAAATTTTTTAAAAAGGAAGTTAATATCTACTCAACATCTACTACGAGCCAGGCACTATGAAAGTCTCTCTGAAACCACCTGTGGACAAGAGAGATTTGGTGTTTGCTCTTAGCACTCAGAAGACGCTGTGGTAATAGCAAAGGAATGAGGAGAAGAGCTGTCTTAGCCTCAGAAGCCAGACACCCTGGAGTTTTGAGCCCTGGCCAGCATGTGTCCATCATCTCAACCTTTTGCGGGGGGAGGATTTGCTTTGGTGGTGGTGATTTTCCATGTAAATCCATACAATCTATCCCTTCAGCTCCTTTCTAGAATTTCCTGGAAAAAAATGTAAAAGGCTTCTGTGGATGTACCCAGATGCATGAAGTCGTACATCACTTCCAGTAAGGAAAGGAAGCCTGATTCTTTTTGAACAATTTCTGTAGTTGCTTTTTTATACTTTGATTAGTCTCTCAAAAACAATATTCCAGATTCCCTCACATTCCCTGGTACTCTTTTGCCTAAACATCCTCCCTAAAGACTGACCCTCCCATCCAAATGAGGTTACAATACCCTCTTCTCCAATTTTCTTTCACTCTAATACACACAACCCCTGTGCCTTCCCCTGGCCTGAGGAAAAGACACCACCGAGATTCATTTTCAGAAAATAAATAGAGGAAGTATGACCTAAAAGGAACTGTGTGAGTTGGGGGAGGGGGCGGGGGTGATGTCGTTTTCCTTCAATCCCATAGCTCGAATTGCTTTTTACAAGCAGTCTTAACTCCGAATCTTAACACCGAATTCCATCTGACCTTCCTAACGTTGCTCTCCAGGCTCTTCTCTCTTCCTCTCTGGCCATTACATAGGAAAGCTTCGTTAGCGGTATACTCACTGAATTGCATGCTTCCTATACTCATCTGTTCAAAGAGCTCTTACTTTTAAGTCTAACCTTCATGTCTTAGGCAGTAGCTCAAGGCCATTTCCTCTTATTCAAGTAAGAACAATACCCGTCCCTATCTCTCTGCACCCTCTATCCTGTGCTTTCTTTGTATTTGTCCTTTAGGTTTCAACAGGATCTTCCCCTTCCCCCGCTCTGCAGCTCTTCGAGAAGACGCAGAATCGCTACCACCCTTCCCCACAAAATAACGAAAGGAAGCCGCAGCCAAGGTCCAATGGGACCCAGGAACCCGGGCCGGTCCCGGCCCTCTCCTCCTTTGACCTGCTCGAGCCACTGGCAGGACCGAAGTCGAAGGCTTAGTAGGGCAGGAGGACTACAACTCCCAGCAGGCCGTGCGGCCTCGTCCCGCCCCCGCAGCTCCGCCCCCGCCGAGTCTCCATTGGCCTTCGGGGGGTGGGGATTGGATGGGAGGTGGCCATGGGGCTGCGGCCGGGGTTTGTTCCCTCCTCGGCTTCCGTAGAGGAAGTCGCGCGGACCTGTACCAGGGGTTTCGGTGACCCCCCTCCCCTTCCCTGGGGTCCGGGGGTGACATTGCACCGCGCCCCTCACGGGGTCGCGTCGCCACCCCAAGCAGACTCCTTAGCTGCCGTGCTTCCCCCATCCACCCCGCTTGGCCAGGCCTCCACCCCGCCCCCAGCTGCCCAGCCATGGGGGCCGCAGTGTTTTTCGGATGCACTTTCGTCGCTTTCGGCCCGGCCTTTGCGCTTTTCTTGATCACTGTGGCTGGGGACCCTCTTCGCGTCATCATCCTGGTGGCGGGGTGAGTAGGGGGTCGAGAAGACGCGGGAGGGCGCCAGAGAGAGAGAGAGAGAGACCCGGAAGGGGCTGGGCGAGCTTGGGAGCCTGAGTTGGGGGAGCGAGTCGGAGGTGAAGATTGGAAAGGGTCGAATCGGGGGTCTAGATGATTTGCCCTTTCCCCGCAGTTGGTTTCCGCCTTCCAGGGATCGCACAGATTCCTCCTATACTCCTCCCGGCGACGTCAGAGGAGGCCCAAGGCCAAGACTCGTGAGGGGGTGTGCTGACCTCCGCCGGCCTAAAGGAGGATCCAGGAATGGATACCTCTCCCTACTGCTGTGCGCGTACATTCTGCCTCTCATCGCTCTGAAGACTCATTAGTCAGATTTCTATCCCTTCCCCTGCGTCCGGATCCCTGCGAGACGCCCTGGGTGGAGACACCTACCCAGTCTCCTCCCAGTCTTCCAGACCATCCGGAAATCTAACTTCCACTTGACGGGCTGCAGCCTTGATTGGCTGCCTCCTTGATTTCTCTGGCTCTCCCTACCCTGGCCTGTCTGATTGCCCTTGTCTTTCCTCAGGGCATTTTTCTGGCTGGTCTCCCTGCTCTTGGCCTCTGTGGTCTGGTTCATCTTGGTCCATGTGACCGACAGGTCAGATGCCCGGCTCCAGTATGGCCTCCTGATTTTTGGTGCTGCGGTCTCTGTCCTTCTACAGGAAGTGTTCCGCTTTGCCTACTACAAGCTGCTTAAGTAAGAAGATGGGATGGTCCGGAGGGGAGAAGGGCAGAGGATTGTGGCATGAGAAGTGGGGCAGCCCCCGGGTGGTGGTTTGGAAGAGGAGATGCTAAGGGAGGACGTCAGAGGGAAAGGAGCATTCCTGCCCTTCCTCATGTTTCCCCTACCCCACCCCACCCCCCACCCCAGGAAGGCAGATGAGGGGTTAGCCTCGCTGAGTGAGGACGGAAGATCACCCATCTCCATCCGCCAGATGGCCTATGGTGAGCCGAGGGGGGGGGGGACTGGAGGAGGGAGTTGGACACCCCTTCTCCCAGGGGAGTCAAAAACATCCACATGTTCTAAGGGGCTGCTGCTTTTCCTTCATACCCGACTTCCAAGGAGAGGTGGGCTGGAGGGAGAGTAGGTGCGGGGGAACTGGGACTGGGAATGGGGCGAGATCACTGGTGATCAGGACCGTGGTGATCTCTGACATTGATGAGCCCCTCCTTCCCCCCAGTTTCTGGTCTTTCCTTCGGTATCATCAGTGGCGTCTTCTCTGTTATCAATATTTTGGCTGATGCACTTGGGCCAGGTGTGGTTGGGATCCATGGAGACTCGCCCTATTACTTCCTGACTTCAGGTAAGATCTGCTTTCTGTCTCGCCCTCATGCCCCGTCCATCCCTGGCCCTGAACTGAGTTATTGGCCCTCCCTGCGAGAGACTTCTTTGGCTCAGCATCTCAGGAGGCAGGGAGGAGGCGAGGGATGTGTCTCATCCCCATCTCCCTCCCTGCAGCCTTTCTGACGGCAGCCATTATCCTGCTCCACACCTTCTGGGGGGTTGTGTTCTTCGATGCCTGCGAGAGGAGACGGTACTGGGCTTTGGGCCTGGTGGTTGGAAGTCACCTACTGACATCAGGACTGGTGAGTTGGGGTGGGGAGCCCGAGTGAGAAAACAAAGTTTAATGGGGAGCGGGATGGAGGGGAGATCCATGCTCACTTCTTAACATTTTCAAACACATCTGGGGAGGAGGCAGAAAGGTAAGTGTTTAGAAGTGTCTCACCTCAGCATCAAGTGTATCACCTGCCCCGGGGATCCTCTGGGAGGTTGAATGGATGAGTCCCACTGTAATACAAATGGCCCGAGGTGAGCAGGAGGGCAGAAACCTCTGAGGGAGCCAATCAAAAGTCCTCTCGACCACACAATACCAGTGCCTGGAAGGGAAGGACTAGGGGATTGGAATGGCCCACGAGGTGAGGTTTGGGTCAAAGGCACGTAGAGAATTTGGGGATTAGGCCGAGGGAGAAGCTAACTCATTCCTGCTCTCGTCCCCTCCGCTAGACATTCTTGAATCCCTGGTATGAGGCCAGCCTGCTCCCCGTCTATGCGGTCACCGTCTCCATGGGGCTCTGGGCCTTCATCACAGCCGGAGGGTCCCTCCGGAGTATCCGGCGCAGCCTCTCGTGTAAGGACTGACTACCTGGACTGATCGCCTGACAGATCCCACCTGCCTGCCCACTGCCCATGACCGAGCCCAGCCCTAGCCCGGGTCCATTGCCCACCATTCTCTGTCTCCTCGCCGGTCTGTCCCGCCACCTTCAGGGTTTTGCTTTGTCCACTCGTGCCCTTTGGTCTCTGGGCATTACCAGGAGGCGCCTGGGTTCGGCCAGTCAGTGACTGGCGGGTTTGAATCTGCACTTATCCCCACCATCTGGGGACCCCCTTGTTGCCCAGGACGCCCCGTGTGTCAGTGCTCCGCTCTCACCCTGCGCAAGACTCACCCCCCTTCCCCTCTGCAGGCCGCCGGCAGGAGGACAGTCGGGTGATGGTGTATTCTGCCCTGCGCATCCCACCCGAGGACTGAGGGCACCTGGGGGGGGGACCCCTAGGCCTGGGGTGCCCTCCTGATCTCCTCGCCCTGTATTTCTCCATCTCCAGTTGTGGACAGTGCAGGTTGCCAAGAAAAGGGAGCTAGCTTAGCTGTTGCAGTGGAGAGGAGCTCAGTGGGGGCTCGAGGGTAGATGAGCTTGAAGTTTCCCAGTGCCTCCTCCCCAGACTGGGCGTCTTGGTCTTTTTCTCAGGTCTGAGGGGAACCACGCTGGGTGTGATAAAGACCCTCCCAAACTGCCTTTTTTTTTCTTTCTTTTTCTTTTCTTTCTTTTTTTTTTTTTTTTTTTTGAGTGGGGAGGGAGGAGGTGAGTTGGAATTCTTCTAATCTCCTCGGACGTATATTCTCTCTCCTCAAGTTACTCTTCATGGCCAGGTTTATATCTATCCCCCTTTCCCTCTGGTCACAGGCCTTGGGGGGAAAGGAAGGAAGTGCATGTTTGGGAAACTGGTATTACTGGAACTAATGTTTGGACCTCCTGGACCACCAGCAAGCCTCCCCTCCCCAAGGTGAAGTGGGGGGTGCTGCGGTGAGCTGGCCCCTCCGGAGCGGCAATGCCACCGGAGAGGTCAGGCTACCATGATGTCACAGGGAAGGAGGGCAGGTTTTTTTCTAGTTTTTAATTGGGGTGTGGAGGGGGGGGCGGGGAGGTTTTCTATAAACTGTATCATTTTCTGCCAAGGATGGCATGTCCCATCCTTTTAATCAAGGTGATTGTGATTTTGACTAATAAAAAGGACTTTATAATTGTGGGGGAACGTGGCTTTTGAGGGAGGGGATGACATGCTAGTTGAGAGTTCTCGCACCCGACCTCTTCCCTAACCTGGGAACTTCTCATCTCCTCCGGCATGACTTGGGTACAAGGGTAAAAATCGGGGCTGGTGGTCTCAGATGCCAGAAGCTTTGGGTTAAGCATTTTCCAGAAGTGGATCTTCCTTCGCAGGACTGGGGTAAAACAGTTTTTCAGCCATGCTGCTTCCCCCCACCCCCTCCCGTCCTTTGCACACCTCTGCCACCGGAGGGATTAACTCCTCCACTCTCAAGAGCCCCAAAGGTAAGGCCAGAAGTGGGGTTAGAAACTTTAATTTCCAGATATATTGAGCAACAAAATATAACCCCAACAGCAGCAACTCTTTTTCCTAAGGGGCCGACCTGCACTCCGTGTAGGGAAAGGGACTTAAAGGCAAGGGGATGGAGGACTTTGGGGCCCACCCCCAGCTTCCCCTACTAATGAACACAGTTCGCCCTCTGCGTTGTCACCACAGGAACGGTCCTGCTCTGTATGTTTTGAGAGGCCGAAGGCTCTGCTGTTCCTTGCATGAGAGCCCGTCCGTGCCTGTGTGTAGGGCTGTCCGGAGGATGGAGGGGTGTCTGCCCACTACTTCTACAGTGTTCTCGGGTCGGGCCCTGCACCCCATCTTAGAAGCCCCCTGACTGGCAGGAGGGGAAGGCTTCCGGGCCGTGCGAGAGGGAGTCTATGCCTCTGCGGTTCGCGCCGAGGTGAAGACCACGCTCTTCCGGTTTCCCAGCCTCTTCTTCCTGGAAGGGGGATGGTTCACGACCGTGACCGGTGTGCTGGGTGAAACGGATGGGAGGTGGGCTAGAGTGCTTTTCAGTAGGAAAGGACGGACGGAAGGGATGGAAAGGAGGACCTCACCGAATCTTCCTAGCGATGAAATAAACAGCCAGCAGGAGGCAGAGACAGCCGACCAGGATGCCCACTCCTAGGCTCAGCATTTCGCCTGGGAGGGAGGACGATGGCCAGTGCCGTTCGTGCGAGGACTAACCTGGATCCTGGGCCTTCCCTCCCTCCCTGCGGAGCGCCCCTCCCGTCTCTTCACACCCCTGCCCGACTTACCTGCGGTATACGGGGTCCCCACTGTAAGGGAAGAAGACTTGGGTCAGCGGGACTTGAGCCCCCGCGTCCTAGCTGGGGACGCGCCCTGCCTCTACGCCCGGGGCGATGGCCTGGCACTCCGGGCGAGGGCGACCCCAGTCCAAGCAAGTCCTAGGAACCCCTTGCCCTCCTGGCCTTCCTTTTCTTCCCGGGGCCTCCCTAGCTCCTGCCACGGAGCCCCCCAGCTCCCCAGCTCCTTTTCCAGGCCCTGTACAGTCACCTTGGACGAAAGAAGCAAAGACCGTTCGCTGATTGAGAGGCTGGGGGGCGCGGTAGTTGCGCACCAGGAGCTCCGAGGGCGCCTCGTCCGTGGAGAACAACGTCTCCTGAAGCTCTTCCAGCTGAGGAGCAGAGGAGGGGGGTTCGGGGAGAAGGGTCCCTCGCTTTGGTCGCTGGGAAAGAGGTTACCGCTGGGTCTCTGCTGCCTCGCCTCGCCCCCACTCACCTGTCCCGTGGAAATCTGAGCCTTTCGGTTGAAGACGGTCCAGAGCACACTCTGGTAGCAGGGGGGGGTGGTGAGCGAGCCGTTGTAGCGGAAGAACTGGTCCAGCTGCGGGGGCAGCAGCCCTCCCACGTCGAAGGGAGGCACCGAGGTCTTCTGATCTGGAGGAGAACAGGCTAGCACTCCTCTTCCCCTGGCTGTCCCCCCCAGATAGGGTCCCAGAGGTGACCCCCCCCCCCCCGCGCCTAGCTCACGGTCACCCTAGGCCTCGCTGGCCTCCTTGCGGAGGTGTCCCTGAAGTCTGATCTCACAGGCTCACCTTTATTCCTAATTTCATGCAAGTGGCTCAGAATGTGTTCGTAAGCTGGATTCTTCGTCTCCCCCACCTGGAAAGGGAGCGTTTGGAATGAGGCCACGTTGGGAGTAAGACGTTCACGCACAGAACAAGTGGTCAGAGTGGGTTGCTGACTAGCCCAGGGAGGGAGAGCAACAGACACGGGCAGGATAGGGCTGAGGGGTGCAGAGGGAGTGGAGAGAGACCTGGGGGGGGGGCACTCACCTCAATGAGGATGCCCAAGACCGCCAGGCCCTGCGGCATGGGGGCAGCCTCTCTCAAGCTGCCATAGGAATCCGAATCATAATGTACAATGTGGAGCTGAGGGAGGGGAAAGGGGATTCAATCATTTAATGCTCTTCCACGACCCCTTCCTAAAGGCTTTGACCCTGGCAGCCACCGCTGCACCGCCACCCCCTCCAGCATGCCCTAAAACTTGTCCACAAAGGTTGGCCTTATCCCCCAAGCATGACTTTTCCCAGTTTCCAGATCCTTCCTGTCCCTGGCACCCACCATGCCTGTCCCCATGTCCAAGCCCAAGCTTTGATCCCCGGGTACCTCGGCAGCTGTGGCTTCACTGTTGATCTGGTGCTCTGACCCCCCCAGGGATCCTGTCTCACCCCAATGCAGGTGGAGCTGGGCAGCGACATATCTCCGGGGAAATCCCTCCAGATACATGGTGGGGGGTAGAGAGAGTTGCACTGTGAGGAGGGGAGACCGAGTTAGGGTTGGTGGAGGAATGTGGACACGTTCCCACGGCTGTGTCGCCGCTGCTCCTTGGGCGACTTGGCCGCCTTTTCTGCCTCTGTTCCCCAGTAGTGCCCAGTCCTTCTAGCATATTCCCCCCTTTTTCAGTGAAGATCCTATTCATGCTATGGCACTAATCCATCCTTAGAGCGTCATCGTAGACATTCACTCCCCACCTTTGGCTACAGGAGCCTCAGTCTCATTCTCACATCTCCAAATTTATAGATGAAGCCTTCTAAGAATTTGGAAATTAGAACGCATCCTTTCCCCTGACTCCTAAGATTGGAACCGGACTTTACACCTCCTTGGAGCCTGGGCTTTTTACCTGTGTGGCCATTATTGTGCAGGTCCAAGGGCTCGGCGCCAGGCTGGTCATATCCATGGGGCTGCAGAGTGGGCAACTCAGGGTCAAAAGTCACGCTGTCTGTCTGGATATTGATGGGGGACTGGGCGTTGCTTCCACACTCAGGGTAAGAGGCTGGCCAGTGGTCTTGACCATGTGGGCCTGGTGGGGATTACCAGGGGCGTTTGTCCTCTCCAAACCCCAGCCGCCCTTCTGGAACCTTCCTCCACCAACCCAGGCAACCTAGCCAGTTGTGCGGGTCTAGGTGAGGCAGAGGTCCCTGCTAGGCTTGAGGCTGCTGCAGGCTTCCCACACCCCCAGGCCGTGAGGACACCCCAGCTCTCCTGATAGGTGGAGAGTAGTGGCTTTTTACTTACCTGCAGTTGGGGGACAAGAAAGGGGATGGAAGGAAAGCCTGCATGCCTGGAGAGGTGGCGCTAGAGCAGAAACAGGACGGCTGGGGGAATAAAATGATCCTCAAAAGAGCCAAGTCTCCGTGGGGGCCCCTACTACGTGGCCTGGGGATACCATTCCCTCCGCTGACTTCCCACGATTCATTTCTTGCTCTCGCACTGGCCCTTGCACTGACTCTGGAATCCAGGCGTGAGTCAGAAGTCCAAAGGAATGGAGTCCACCTCCACCAGGGTCACAAACTATCCCGCCAGCCTCTTCCTCACCTCTGACCTCAGGCTCTGTCCCAATTTCAGATGCAGGTAGGATCAATGAGGTCAGAAAGAGAGCCAGGAAGTAAATGGGCAGCTAAGCTCAGTGTTCCTTTCCCTGCCCCGGTTTCCCTCTGGCTCCAGCCCCCTCATTGTCACAGACTGGGGACAATCAGGAGCCTCTCTGCTGAATCAGGAGGTATGGGATCGACAGTCATAACAGGGTCCGGGAGTCAAACACGGAAAACGAAGGGCCCGGGGCCCAGGGAGGGAGGAGCTGGGCTGAGAAGCTAAAGGGAACTCGGCATAAGTCTTCTGGCAGGTGAAGAGGTCCCAGGGTGAAAGGGGTGGCAGTGGGCTTTGGGCTCTGCTCTCACCCTCATAGGTCCAGTGCTGACCTGCAAGGCACAGAAAGCGGAGTTGCAGCCCGCGCAGCCAGGGGCCGCGTCCAGCACGCTCCCCTCCCCTCCCCACCCCTCCCGCTCTTTCTCCGCCCTCCTCCCCAGAGCACTTCCCAAAGGAAGCCTGAAACCCGACACCTCGGTGGAAAGGTCGGGGGGCCTATTTAAAATCACCGGCCCGGCTGTGAGGGTGCATGCTGGGGGGGGGGGGGGTGGGGAGAGAAATAAGTAGATGGAGCCCAGAGCCTAAAATTAACCTGGACCCAAATGTGCAGCCGGCCCCACCCTCACTTTTCTCCAGCCGGGGCCAAGCCAGCCCCACGCTTAGAGGATTGGGGTGAGGTGAGGGGGTGGACAGCGGGCTTGGAGGAAACGGACTAGAACAAGGGGAGGGGGAGAAAAAAGGGTGTAGTAGGGGGTGGTGCTACCGAGGGGAGAAGGGCCATTATTCATGTGCTCTGAAGCATTGCACACATCGAAGCCCTTGGCTGTGAATTCACATGCAAGTTCTTCCTTTGGTCCCGGTAGCTCTGAAGGAAACTTTCCCCATCACCGGGAGCGTGTGCTCCCTAGATCCCTGGACAGCTGGGGAAGGCCGAGTCAGGGCAGGATCGGGGCCACATGGAGGGTGGTGGGTGGGCACCGACAGCCAGGCTGGCAGAGACAGACTGAAAACAAAGCATTGTGTGCGGAAAAGAGAGCTGCCAGCCGGGTCACATGCCCGGCTCTCGTGCAATCCTGCATCAGGCCGAAAGGCTGGGGGGTCTGCTGGGCCAGCCTCACCCAGGGCCGGACCCCTTCAAGGGCAACAGGGAAGAAGGCCTTCCTGCAGGGTTTCTCGACATTATTCAAACGGGTACTTCAAACTCCGGAGAAAAATTCTCAATTCCTTCCCCTCTCTCTCATTTCCTTGAATTCCTCAGACTTCTGAGATAACCTTGATCTCATCCTTGGGCTCTTGTTCTGGCCCATCCCTTGTTCAGACAACTCTGAAGAGCAGCCCAAGGGAGGGCTGGAGGCAGCCACTCACCAGCTCCTGGGGACCCTCGGACAACTTGAACTCCCTTGGCTCGGTGCTGGGCCGGCAGCCTTGCCCTCACACCAAATCCTCAACTTGCTAATTCTTCATCTCTTCTTCCTCCTCCCCTATTTTTTTTTTTTTTTAATTTTCCCTCAGATGCACTTTCCCGCCCTCCTTTTGTCCGGCCCCTCACTCCTCCCTGCATTCCTCTTCTGCTCTCTAAACACTTCCCCTCCCCCTGCTCTTTTTAAGGGATCTTAATTACACACCTACTATGTTCTGGATACTGAGCTAGGCTTAGCATAGCAAACCCAAAAATGAGGGGTAGGGGTCCCGAGGACACTCTTGGGAGCACCTCGGCCTGTTCTCCCAAAAGTCCTCATCTCCTGGGAGCTTCTGAAAGTCCTTTGTAAACTGTAAAGGGCCCAGAGGTGTTGACTATTATTGCTACTGCTTTCAGGGAGAAACTGGGAACTCAGTCGCCCCACAGAGTCAGGAGGGGACATTGGCCATGAGGTTCATAGTTGGGGATCAGGGTCTGAGTGAGTGAGGAAGTGCAGAGGTATCCCCCCCCCATCAGTCCTTTTTCTTTTCACTCTCTGCCTCCTTGGCTCCCTAATTGGGGGAGTTCTGAAATAAAGGGGGGCCGGGAGAGAGAATCTGAAGCCTGTACGGAGATTCCCGCAGCGTGTGAATACATCCTGCCCCCCTGCTAGCTCCCCAGCCCTTCCCCCATCCCCACGAACTGCAGGGCTGTACGGGCAAAGGGGGAAGGTGGAAAGTGCCCTTTTCCCCGCTCCTCTCCCTTCTCCCCCATCCCCGAGCCCATTATACTAGCCCCTTGGGCTTCCTTTTACATTCCTCCCCCTCCCCCCATTAAGCGAGCCTGGTGGCACATGGACACCAACACGGACAGACACACAGACATCCAGATGTACCTACCCCCATCTGCAGCCAGGATCCAAATCACCTCCAGCAGGAGGCTGAGGGACAACATGGCATCCCCAGAAGAAGCAGGTCCCGGGAGTTTGGGGACTAGAGGACTAGGGGTGGCAGAGAAAGGGGGGGAGAGGGAGAGAGAGGTGGAAAGAGGGAGAGAGAGAGAAGGGGGGAGAGAGAGGGAGGGAGGGAGAGAGAGGGAAGCGGGGAGGGACAGAGGAAGAGAGAGGAGTTTCTTGGAGCTGAGCTGGATGTATTTGTCTCTTTTTCTCTTGCTTTCTCTGTGTCTCTGTGGCCTTCCAGGGGATTGGGTTTTCAGTAGGGGTACCGCAGGGTACAAATCTCTCGCTGCCTCTCTCTTTTTTTAATCTACCTCTACAGTCTTCACTCCACTTGCTGGCCAGCGACTTCCCAATTGCCTCCCGCTTTTAAGGTGGCTCTGGACGGGTGTGCGTGGTGGGGGGTGCTGCCAGGGTGGCCGGCGCACAGCTCCTTAAATAGCCGATTAGGCATGCAGGATGGCCCCGCGCAGGGCTGGAGCGTGCCGAGGCTTCACGGGAGCCCTGGCCCTGGCTCAGGAGCCCAGCTGGGGTGAGCTCTTCCTTCCTCGGCTCTTGTTATGGCCACTGTCCAGAGGGGTGTCCCCCGGAGTGGGCTGGGGCTTGGAAGGAGGGCTCGGGGGGTCCAACCCAGCACGCCGCCCATCAGGGGGACACTGGGTTCTCATTCTCCATCGGGCTTCTCTGGGGAGCCACTCCCCTGGGTGGCAGAGGGCAGAGGGTGGGAAGACCTGTTCCCAGTCCCCTGCGGGACGGGCGCTAGAGCTTGGAGAGAGGTCACCGGAAAGAGCTGGGACTCGGGGCTGCAGGTGGAGGGTGGGAAGTCCAGGGCTGGAACCTGGCTTGTGGAAAGTAAAGAAGAGAAGTGAGGCAAGAGAACTTGTTGGGAGCGATCTCTTTCTCGGGCGTCCGTCACCACCCCCTTCCCACGGTGAGGCCTGGGTCCACGTGCCTGTGTGGCCGGGTGGGGGGTGGTTTTGTTTGCTGTATAAAGCCCATTTGTGTGCCCAGCGGGGGAGGGGCTGCAGCAGCACCATGGAGAGACAGCGGCTCCAACTGCCAGACCCAGCCACCTCCCTCCCCAGGGAGCCCAGATCTAGGGCGGCTTTTGTCATTGAAGAGGACACTGACCCCTGGCCGGGAGGCCAGGACTGGAGGAGGGGTGGGGAGACCTCAGAAACAATCGTTACCACCGTTAAGAAAAAAAAAGCGGACTCCAGAGAAAGGGAGGGGAGGGGGCCGAGAGGGACCATGTGATCTAGTTGGAAGAGGGGCCCGGGGTCTTCCCTCCAGCCCAACAAAGGGCGGAGGCAGGACTCGTGGGACTGAGTGAAATCTGCCACAGGGGGGCTGGGTCACAGGAATGCGGGCTGGCGCTAGTTTCCCCACGGGACTGGAAATCCCGATTGGAATGTACATCCTAAATCCCTCATTAGAGACTGAGTTCAAGCCAGACACTCAGACCTCTTTCTCCTCCGTGCCCTTCGGCGGCGTCCCCAGCCCTGAGGATGCACCGGTTGAACTCCCGCTGCTTTCATTGCCCCTGCCAAGGAGCAAGAAAAAGCCAACACAGAGGGAGCAGAAGGTAAAAAGGGAGCAGGAGGAAAGCCACATGATCAGAATAGTGCATAGGCTGGGCCATCAGTGCCTGCCGAGGCCGGAGCCACCGTGTGCCTTCCTGTCCCCTGGGATTGATCTGCAAGCCAAGCCATTTTGCAGATGTCACTTCCTTTTTAATTTTCTCATCAGCCTCAGGATTATTTTTCCCTTACAGGAGCGTTTTATGTTTGGAGGTTCCCCCAAAGTCCCACTCATTTCATCTAAGAAGAATAAAAGGCATAAAGTATAAACTAGGCTTCCTGGGAATCAAGAGAGTTAACGTAGAGGAACAGAAAAAAGAAGAAACGCAGAGACATCTACTGCATGGTAGGAAAGAATGGGCCTGGACAGAATGACCTCTGCCGGGACAGAGCTCCCTGCCAGCGTGATTCAGCCTCCCAAGGCTTTCCAGGCGCCACCTCCCGGTTGTCTTATGAATTTTTTAAATTAAAAACATTTTAAAAATCTTTATATATTGAGACAGAGAGAGAGAGAGAGAGAGCGCGCGCGCGCGTGAGCAGAGCAGGGGCAGAGAGAGAAGGGCACAGAGAATCCGTGCGCTCAAGCTGACAGCAGCGAGCCGGATGCGGGGCTCGAACGCATGAACAGAGAGATCATGCCCTGTGCCAAAGTCGGATACTTAACGGACGGAGCCCCCCAGGTGCCCCTAATTTGTAAAACTTTCATTTAAAACGGGTGTGTGATTGCTTCAGGGAAGTGTTTCACTGCTGGTGGGATTTGGGGTTTTGCCTCCAGAAATAAACAGCGTTTCACAAAAATGCCTTAGTCCCAAAGCAGCACCTTCTGAGCGAGCAGCCTTTCCAGGCTCTCGTGCTTCCCAAACGCACAAAGGGCCTTGTTTTCTAGGCCAACACCGTCCTCCAGGGACTTGCCTTTATTTTGCTTTATTTATACTTGCTCTACTATGGATATTTCTGTTGTCACGAAGCTAATTTGGAGTAAATGTCAAGAGGACCCTTATGTTAAATATGTTAAAACAAAACAAGAGAAAACAGAACAAAACCCACCCCATCCCCCATTCTTTTCACCTCAGTGGATACTCCAACTCTGGCACCTTTGTTTTAATTCCCACTTCTCTCTCCAGCACATTCCTCACCCCCGGGAGGGGGAGGGGGCGGGGGTTGGCCAAATCGAAGGCATTTCACTGCCTTCTGGCGCCATCTCCTGTCCTTTCAGATGCAGTGACATGTGAACAGGTCAGAGAATCAGGTGTCCAAGGGTGGTGACTTTTTGGTTTGCTTTTTGTTAAAAGGTTCTTTAAGTTTTATTATTTTTAAAATTTAAGTAATCTCTACACCCCGCTGGGGCTCAAATTTATGACCCCTGAGATCAAGAGTTGCATGCTTTCCTGACCTGAGCCAGCCGGGTGCCCCATTAAGAGGCCCTTTTAGGGGAGCCTGGGTGGCTCAGTCGGTTAAGCGTCCGACTTCGTTGGGCTCAGCTCATGCTCTCACAGCCTGTGGGTTCGAGCCCTGCATCGGGCTCTGCGCTGACAGCTCAGAGCCTGGAGCCTGCTTCGGATTCTGTGTCTCCCTCTCTCTCTGCCCCTCTCCCGCTCACTCTCTGTCTCTCTCAAAATAAAATAAAGACATAAAAAATTTAAAAAAAGAGGTCCTTTTAAAAAGGATATTTAGGGGTGCCCGAGTGGCGCAGTTGGTTGAGCTCTCTCTCTCTCCCTCTGCCCCTCTTCCTTGTGCTCTCTACAAACAAACAAATAAATAAATAGGACATTTGGACATTTAAACTCCAAAAGTGTCCTGAATAGTCTGAAACACCTCACAGTTCAATGCGGGAGGGAGGCAGATAAAACGGAAAGGAGAATGGCCAACCCAGGAACTTAGTCAAGCAATACAGGGGGTAACTAATTACCGAAAAGAGAGAATCAATGAGGAGACAGAATTAGTTGGAATTCAGTTTTCTAAAAGAGCAAGCAACTTGTTCCATGAAGTAATGAAGACCCAGAGATATTCTAACTTGATAATCACATGTATTATGACACGCTTGTCTCCTAACACGTTAGTACTGAAGTCCTTTAAGCAAACACAAGAGCTTTCAAGAATTAAAGTGAAAGTGGGAAAAAAAAGGAATTAGAGTCAAAGTAATTCGGAGGAGGGGTGGTCAGAACTCTGGATCGTTTTTTTCAGTTTTCCAGTTTACACTGCATGACAAATGCAGTTTGAGACTATTGTAGACAGAAGACAGGTAAGTTTGTGGCCTAAAGTCTTACGACTTAGGAGTAAGTGTGTGTCTTGCACTGATTCCATGCCCAAGGCACTGCCTGGTATTTGCTGACCAAAGGAATAATCCAGTCATTGGAACATTTATTTACTTTCTTCCTGTCTTTGGTATTTCACAGAATTTTAGACCAGAAGGGTTCTCAGGCGTCATTTCAACTCCCTTGTTATCTCCTGTGAAGGCGGAGTTTTGGGGGGGCTAGGGATTCTCTCATGGTCAGACACAGCAGCGAAGCTGAATCGGAGCAAGGGCACGGACGCCATCGGACTTTCTGCTTATATCACTGGTTCGCAAACATCAGTGTGCATCAGAATCACCTGGAAAGCTTGTTGAAATCCAGATTTCTGGGCCTCCCTCCCATAGTTTCTGATTCTGTGGGTCTAGAGTATGTCCAGAGAATTGCATTTGTAGCAGGTCCTCAGGTGATGCTGGTGGTCTGAGGGACCACACTTGAGAATCAAGACCCTACCCCAACTGGAGAAGGGGAGGGAGTAGGGAGTTCGCCATTCTTTGGAGGGATTCCAGCCATCTGGAATTGTTATCTGCAGTCATCTTTAGAGAGATGAGCCTCAATGCCTTCCCTAGTTGACAGTCATATAATATTGAGGACTTCTAGATGCTAGGCACCCTATCACGCCCTAGAAATAAAGAGTTAACAAGAGGTACCCGGGTGGCTCAGTCCGTTGAGCGACCAACTTTTGATTTTGGCTCAGGTCATGATCCCGGGGTCGTGGGATCCAGCCCTGCGTTGGGCTCTGTGCTAAGGGTAAAGTCTGCTTAAGATGCTCTCTCTCTGCCCCTCTGCCCCTCTCCCCTGCTCATGCTCACTCACGAGCGCTCTCTCAAAAAACGAACAAGAGGTAATCCCTGCCCTCAAGAACTTCACACTCTCTTAAGGGCTACGGGTACGTTACCCAGTTAGTTACTGGACTGCGGTGGTGAGGAATTCTAAATCGTGGTAGAGCAACATGTTATGGGGACCAGGGGGGATGGGCAACTCACTGTGAGATTCTGTTTAGCTGAATTCAACAGTCTTTCCGCAGGATAGGAGCATAACCAGTCTGAGAGTTATACGTAAGAACACAACAATTCCACCGCAAAGCAGGCAGAGTCATCCTTCACTGTCTCTGAGAGTGACACCAAAGAATGGGCTGTATCAAAGCAGGATTCCCTGCCATACATTTAATCAATTGCTTCCTCTGCAAGAAAGAAGGAGAGCACAGCACCCTTCTCCACCTCCTTCTGCCTGCCGTCTTCCTTATTCTCTACCATTCATCTAACTCAGATGAAGGTTGATGAAGGTTGTGTCCCAACCCGAGCATTAACACTTCTACCACTTCCCTTCCATGGCGAGAAGATTCTAGTTCAAGATAATTTTTCTTTGTGTTTGAAGGAAGTGTTCTGTCTGTATCACTGTAGGAATAAGAATCAGAGGATAATATAGCATAATCTTATTACAGTGGGTAGCCTATTACTGGTTTAAATCATCCCCCAAGTAAGAAGTCTGTTCTCAGATCAGATTGTGACAAATGATCTGGATTTTGTTGAAACCCTATAGAGAAAGAATTGGCTTTGCTTTCTTGGATGCCTTACTTGCTCTCAAAATAGCTATCCATTTTTTAAAAGGATTGGAATCTGAAAAGGTAAAGTGACTTAGCTGAAATCACATAGAAATATTACGAGGACAAAGAATCAGGTTCTGACCAACACCTCACTCAAAATGTGTTAAAATACTTTAAAATACAAAACCAGGGGCGCCTGGGTGGCTCAGTAGGTTAAGCGTCCGACTTCGGCTCAGGTCATGATCTCACAGTTTGTGGGTTCGAGCCCCGCGTCAGGCTCTGTGCTGACGGCTCAGAGCCTGGAGCCTGTCTTCAGATTCTGTGTCTCCCTCTCTCTGCCCCTCCCCTGCTCATGCTGTTTCTCTCTCTCTCTCTCTCTCTCAAAAATATACAAATGTAAAAAAAAAATAAATAAAATACAAAACCAAAAACTTTTAAGGAAAAAAGAGGACATTTCTGGCTCTGGCCGCTGCTGTTGCCTCAATTAATTCCCTGTAGGAGTTGAGGAGGCATTGCTCTGAGGAGGAAATCCAAATACAAACACTAACAAATCTTTTTTTTTTTTTTTTTTAAAGCTTCAAGTCATCTCTAAGGCAGCATTTGCAAAAGTAAAGCGGAGCTAATAATGAGCTCATGGGTCCTGCATCCTTTCTATTGTTCTATTATCCAACGAACTTATTATTTCAGGTATTGCATATATTTTAATTAAGTAGCACTCTCACAGGTTGGTTATAAATCCAGCCACACTGGGAAAAATTGACTTTTTTGCTCCTTTTAAAAAAATAAAAAGGAAATAGTTACTTGGAGTTGGCTCTAGAATGTGGAGAAAATCAGACCTTAGCAATGGCTTGTCACTTTTCCTCTTAATTATTATTTTTTGATTATATAAGTAATATCTGATGGGTTTAGGGAAAATAGAAGATTCAAAAAATGACATCACTTAAAATTCCTTCAGTTAGAGAAAATCGTGTTAACATTCTAATATCTTACAAATTTTTTTAAATTTTATTTTTTATTTATTTTGAGAGAGAGAGAGCGTGCACGCGTGCGCGTGAGCGATGGGGGGAGGGGCAGAGAGTCCTCTCTCTTCCTCTAGACAGAATCCCAGGCAGGCTCCCCAGTGTCAGCACAGAGCTGGGTGCGGGGCTCGAACTCACTATGAGATTATGACCTGAGCTGAAATCAAGAGTCAGTCGCTTAACCTACTGAGCCATCCAGGCACCCCTGCAATTTTTAAAAATAAAGTAACATCTAAATGTGTCTATTTTATGTGTACATATTATACTTTTTACAAAAATAGGACTATACTATACACATAATTGGCCTGTAACATTATTTTGTGAACATTCTTCTATGTCAATAAATATGTATCTCTTTCTTTGTTTCATTGTTTCTTTCCTTCAATCCTTCCTTCCTTCTTTCTTCCCTCCCGTCCTTCCTTCCTTCTTTTTCTGAGATTTTTGCTACTTTAATAGATGGCTTGTTCCTTTCTTGAGTTACAAAAAGAATGAGACCGAATAAGAACTCCTACATTTAAAATTATTGAACATACATAAAACCCAGCATATATTCATATTCACTAGAGCTACAAAGTATCATGACTACCAGAAAATTCTCTGATTACAATTTAGATTTACTTGTCCTCCTACTAATCTTATATTTATCAATATTCTTTTTTTTTAATTTTTAAATTTTTTATTTATTTTTGAGAGACAGAGACAGATCACGAGCAGGGGAGGGGCAGAGAGAGGGAGACACAGAATCCGAAGCAGGCTCCAGGCTCCGAGCCGTCAGCACAGAGCCTGATGTGGGGCTCAAACTCACGAACCGCGAGATCATTCCCTGAGCCGAAGTCAGACACTAACCGACTGAGCCACCCAGGCGCCTTGAGAATATTCTTGTTCATACCTATTTACACATTGTCCAGTTGTTTCCTAGAATTGCAATTCGGTCTATGCTTTTTTTTAAACTTTGTTTTGAAAAAGTTCAAACTCAACCCTTTACTAAAAGTGAGGTTTGTGGGGTTATAACTCACACACGTAACCCTTGTGAGTGTGGAGCTCTACGTGCTCCGACAAGGGTGTACAGTCATGTCACCATCATCATGATCAAGATACAGGGCAGTTTATCGCCCCCGCCTCCCCATAGTTCCCTTGTGTCCTTTGTAGTCAGCGTCTCCTCCCACACTCATCCTTTGCTAACTACTGATCTGTGTTCTGATCCCATAATTTTGCCTTTCCCGGAATGTCTTATGTATTAAATTATACAGTACGTAGCCTTTGGAGTCTGGCTTCTTCCACTTAGCATTCATTCATGTTGCATATCAGAAATTTGTTGCATTTTATTGCTGAGTTTTTCTACTTCGTTTACTCATTTACCGGTCGAAGTACGTGTAGGCTGTTTCTAGTTTTTCACCGCCACCATTCAAACCACTATAAACGTTTGAGTACAGGTTTTCGAATGAACATATTTTTTATTGTTCTTCAGTGGGAGTGGGAGTGGGAATGAACACCCAGTGCTTGGTTGAATGGTAAGTGTATGCTCGCCTTCGTGAGAAAAGACCAAACTGTCACGATGCTTATCCCGTTTTTCATTCCCACCAGCAATATATTATACATAATTTTTTTTAAGTTTACTTATTTATTTTGAGAGAGAGATGGAGAGTGAGCAGGGAGGGGCAGAGAGAGAGGAGAGAAAGAATCCCAAGCAGGTTCTGTGCTTGTCAGCATTGAGCCTGATGTGGGTCTCGAACTCATGAACTGTGAGATTATGACCTGAGCCGAAATCAAGAGTCAGATGTTTAACAGACTGAGCCACCCAGGCGTCCTGTGATATTTCATTTTAACTTGGGGAGTGAACCTTTAAAAATTAAAAACAAATTTAATGTTTGTTTATCTTTGAGAAAGAGAGAGACAGAGTGCCAGCAGGGGAGGGGCAGAGAGAGAGACAGGGAGATGCAGACTCTGAAACAGCTCCAGGCTCTGAGCTGTCAGCACAGAGCCCGACGCGGGGCTCGAACCCACAAACTGTGAGATCACGACCTGAGGCGAAGCCGGACTCGCGACTGAGCCCGGGGGGTTGTACATTTTTAGTTTTTTTGTTGTGTTTATTGTAATATTGCCCTCCGTAAAGGTCATACTCCTGCAATGGTAGTGACACGGGTTGTCACTCTTCTCTTCTTTCTTTGGAGAGAGAGACCAAGGCCCCTACAGGTGGTGTCCCATAAATAGGCAAACATGTAGTCTTTTTCTTTCCTCCACGACCTTTTAGCTATTACACAGAAATGAAATTAACTTGTATCGTGGTTAACTTTTTGTACAATGAATCCCATCTTTCCGTGGATTTTCAGTATAACGTGAGAGATATGTTCAGCTGGAGGAAATTTTGGCTTAAAGGGGAATAAAGTCTACATTAGCAAGTGTAGCAAGCTCTTCCAAGATGCACTGACAGAATGAATAAGAAACAGAAAAAAGGCATAAAAGACAAAACAACAACAACAACAACAACAAAGGACACATATTGAAAGTAAACCCAACATTTTGTAAGAAACCATAACACCAAAATAATTTATACTAATGCAAAATAACTACTTTCAAAACAGCTCAAATAACCAAGCAGGAGAAAACCGGACTTAAATGGACCACACTGTACCAGTCACCCAGCTTCTATCAAATTTCAATATATTTCAGTGGGATTGCATTAAACTTTAGTTTCAGGAAGACTTTGCTTTCGGCATCTTGTGGAAGCTATTGATGTGATTGAACTAAAGTTAAATGGAAACACAAACACAGCCTTGGCAAAAATCTAAACCGGATTAAGAAATGAATAGGGGAGGGGCGCCTGGGTGGCTCAGTCGGTTGAGCGTCCGACTTCGGCTCAGGTCATGATCTCACAAGTCATGATCTCACTGTTAGTGGGTTCGAGCCCCGTGTCTGGCTCTGTGCTGACCGCTAGCTCAGAGCCTGGAGCCTGCTTCAGATTCTGTGTCTCTTTCTCTCTCTGCCCCTCCCCTGTTCGCGCTGTCTCTCTCCGTCTCTTGAAAATAAATAAAATGTAAAAAAAATAAAAAAAAGAAACGAATAGGGGAACACACTTATTAAAACATAAGGCAGAAGAGTGTATCAAAATCCTGTCACCAGGCACTGTGCATTGAATAAGCAAGTTCTCTGTCTTGTAACTGTGCGTTTGGATTTGGCAAACTTCTCGGTAACAAAATACACCTGTATTCGAATCTTTTACCGCAGAATTAAAAAAAAAAAAGCATACATTGGCTTAAAGACAGCTAAAACACTGAACACGTTTTATTGTCTTTGTGGGAGACCCCCCGAGTCAGTTGGTAGCTACTTCATACTAGCGTTTTTTTAATGTTTATTTATTTTTGAGACAGGGAGAGACAGAGCACGAGCAGGGGAGGGGCAGAGAGAGGGAGACACAGAACCCGAAGCAGCTCCAGGCTCCGAGCCGTCAGCACAGAGCCCGACGCGGGGCTCGAACCCACGAACCGTGAGATCATGACCTGAGCCGAAGTCGGACGCTTAACCGGCTGAGCCCCCCAGGCGCCCCTAGTTTTTTTTTAATTTATCAATTTTGAGAAAGAGAGTGCGACAGAGAGCAGTGGAGGGGCAAAGCGAGGAGGATCCCAAGCAGGCTCCACACTATCAGCGCAGAGTCTCATGTGGGGCTTGAACTCACAAACTGTGAGATCATGACCTGAGCCAAAATCAAGAGTCACGGACTCAAGAGTGAACCGACTGGGCTACCCAGGCGCCCCCACTTCATATTATTATTATTTTTTTTTACTTCATATTATTTTTAAATTTAATTGTTTAATTTTACCAAAGTAGTACAGGAACATAGTTTAAGAAGCCAAATAGATAAAAGTCATAATATAACACTCTATTCTCTCCACCCCCAACTTGTATTTCCTAAGACAATCACTGCAACTTTGTCATGGTTTCTTCGAGGGTAGAACTCCAAATTTTCAAAAACGTGTATACTGCTATTTCTTGATTTTTCAGTTTTAGATATGATTCTCTATTAACTTCCAACCGGAAAAGACTGGTTTTACACCTCTTTTACACAGCACGCCTCCCCAACACATATTTCTACCCTTTCCTCCTGATATACCTATTATATCATGTTTTTTATTGAAGTATAAATAACATACAGTGTTACACCCTAATTTCAGGTGTATAATATAATGATTCAACAATTCTATACATTACTCAGTGCTCATCAAGGTAAGTATTCTCCTAATCCCTAATTAAAAAACACTTTAAAAAAGAGAGAATCAAATTGAATGGAAAAGCTGTGAATCCTGATGGAGGGGTTATAACCATCGAAAGGAGCAAGACGACTGTACTTTTTGAGGTGCCTTTTTCCAAAAGGAATTTGAAATATCTCACCAAAAAAGAAGATTAATCTACGTGATAGGTTGTGCACAGTTGCTAAGAGCAGAGTTACAAATTGTTACTTCCAGATTAACCAGGACCAGAAAGAGGAGGAAGAAGAGGATTAAAACTCACTTATCTGGAATATTTTATATGAGTTCGTAATACAACTTGGGAACAAAAAAAAAAAAAAAAAAGGTCTGTTTTTTGGTCTCTTTTCTTCTTCGTTTGTTCATTTGTTTTCTTAAATTGGGCATGTGTGAAATCGGACGGTATTTATCCTTCTCTGTCTGACGTTTCATTTGCACAGCACCCTTCAGGGCCATCCACGTTGCTTATTCCTTCTTATGGCGGAGACCATTCCATTGTGTGACATATCACATATTACCACATCTTCTTTATCCGTGGATGCACACTTGGGTCCCTCCGTATCTTGGCTGTAAATAAAGCTGCGATAAACACACAGGTGCATATATCTTTTGGAATTCGTGGTTTTGTTTTTGTTGGGTAGATACCCAGTAGTGGGATTCCTGGATAATAGGGTAATTCGAGTTTCAATTAAAAATTTTTTTTCAGCGTTTATTTATTTTCGAGAGAAAAAGAGCGTGAGCAGGAAAGAGGCAGAGAGAAAGGGAGACACAGAATGCGAAGCGGGCTCCAGGCTCTGAGCTGTTGCAGGGCTTGAGCTCACGAGCCATGAGATCATGACCTGAGCTTAACCGACTGAGCCACCCGGCACCCTTCGAGGTTTAATGTTTTGAGAAACCTCCATACTGCTTTCCACAGTGTCTGCACCAATTTGTATTCCCACCAATAGTGCGTGAGGGTTCCTTTTTCCTCAGCATCCTCCCTAACAATCATTATTTCTTGTGTTTTTGATTCTAGCCATTCTGATAGGTATGAGGTGATAACTCATTGTGGTTTTGATTTGCATTTCCTTGGTGATTGTAGTTAAAGCAGCATTTAGGTTATCGTCAATATTTATTCACAGCTGAGCCAAGTAATGTGTATTTCTTCTCTTGCACAACTTTTAATTTCCCTTGAATTGATCATGGGCTCCTCACCTTTTGCTTTAGTTTTCTAGTTGCTTTTTCTTTTTTTTTGCAATTTTTTAACATTTATTTTTGAGAGACGGAGAGAGACAGAGCATGAGTGGGGGAGGGGCAGAGAGAGCGGGAGACCCCGAATCCCAAGCAGGATCCAGGTTCTGAACTGTCAGTGCAGAGCTTGACATGGGGCTCGAACCCGTGAGCCACGAGATCATGACCTGAGCCAAAGTCGGAGGCTAAACCGACTGAGCCACCCAGGCGCCCCAACATTTTTTTTAAAAAAGCTTATTTATTTTGAGAGAGGGAGAGAGAGAGCAGGTGCTTGTGAGCAAGTGGGGGAGGGGCAGAGAAAGGAGGAGGGAGAATCCCAAGCAGGTTCCATGCTCAGCTCAGAGCCTGACACGGGGCTCAAACTCACCAGCTGTGAGATCATGACCTGAGCCGAAACCAAGAGTTGGATGCTTAACCAACTGAGCCACACAGGCGCCCCATAACTTTTTTTTTTTTTTAAGGAATATTCCTCTCGGAACTCTCAATTCTCCAGTTCTGAAGTTAGACTGACCTCTCTCTAGAAGCTTTTTAGTGTATTTCTTTTACTCTAGATGTTCTGTAATTTCATGATAATGTATCTTGGTTTAGGTCTTTTTTATTTCTTGGAAGAGCACTCAGTAGGCTCATTTGCTTAAAAGTTTATGTCCTTTGGCTCTGGGATGTTTTCTAATATTTTTTCTTTGGCCATTTTGTTTTATGTGTTCTCTTTTTCTGAAATTCCAATTAATTGTATGTTGCAACTTCTGGAATGTTCTCTAATCCCAACTTTTTAGTTCTATTTTCCATCTTTTTGCTTGCTTATTTATTTATTTAAGTAATATCTGCACCCAGTGTGGGGCTCCAACTCATGACCCCAAGATCAAGAGTTGTATACTCTACTAAGCCAGCCAGGCACCCCCATCTTTTCGCTTCTTATTCTTTCAGGGAGATTTCCTTAACTTTAACTATTAAATTATTAATTTCTGCATTCATACTTCTAATTTTCGTAAGCTCTTTCTTTCGTGAATGTCCTTTTAAAAAATTTTTTTTTAAATTTTTTACGTTCATTTATTGTTTTGAGAGATAGAGCGAGACAGAGCATGAGTGGGGGAGGGGCAGAGAGAGAGGGAGACACAGAATCCGAAGCAGCTCCAGGCTCTGAGCTGTCAGCACAGAGCCCGTTGCGGAGCATGAACCCACAAACTGTGAGATCATGACCTGAGCCAAAGTCGGATGCTCTACCGACTGAGCCACCCAGGCGCCCCCATGAATGCTCTTTTTATAGCACTACTTTATTTTCATAAATACATTATCATTCATAATGTTACGTTCGGCTTCTAAAAATTATCTTCTGTTTCTTGACCCTGTTTCCTCTGAATTATTTTTCTTCAGGTAGTTTTGTTTGTTTGTTTGTTTTGTTCTTTTTTGGTTTCTGCTTTTATATGAAAGGACTTTCTGAAATATTTGGCGATCTTTGCCTATCCATTTACACTTAAGAGCGAGGCACTTAGGGGCACCTCAGTCTGTTGGGCCTCTGACCCTTGATTTCAGCTCAGGTCACGATCCCAGGGCCATGCGATCAAGCCCTGCATCAAGGTCTGCACTGAGCACGGAGCCTGCTTAAGACTCTCTCCCTTTCCCTCTGCCCCTCCCCCACTCATGCACTTGTGTGTGCCGGCACGTGCTCACGCTCTCTCTGTCTCTCGCTCTCTTTCTCTCTCTCTCTCTCAGGGAAAAAAAAAAAGAGTAGGGCACCTAAAAGGTGTGTATAATCATGTATGGAAGCTTGTTGATGGGTAGACTGTACAATGTGGGGGGGGGGGGACAGGTATCTGGCCATTTCCCACCGTTTTGTCACTATGTTTGGTCTTGCCTCTTCTGGTTAGTTTCTCCAGAGAGGAAACCTCTAACTTTTTACCTGAAGGCACACCCAATTGTACGATGAAGGGAGGAGAGAAAGGAGTTGGTTGTTGGGGGAGAGTTCTCACTGTTTGAAATACAGATTTTCTCCTTTTTCTGACAATTTTCATTACATTTAACTTGGTCTTGGTAACACCAGGTGTCTCGGAGTTTAGAATCCTCTTATTACCCTCTGCGGGTCAGAGTTGGGAAGGAATTCAGTTGCTTTTAACACGAACTTCAAAAACAAAACAAAACAAACAAACAAAACCAAACTAAACCATGAACTTCAACCAACTCTGTTTTAGCCATACCCTTACCCTCATCTTCAAGGGTACTTAGTGCTCCCAAATTCAGAATTTTTGTGTACATCAGTCTGTCTCTCCATCTCCTGCAGGTAGTTAGGTTTCACTTTCCCCCTCTTCTGAGATGCTTGCCTCTAGGCTGCCGGGGTCTCTGAAGGGGATCCCAATAATGGCATTCCTTCTTTGTGCGGGCGTCCTGAACGAGTTGAAAACTAAAGCAACAGGCAGATATGGAGGTAAACATATCACTTGTGTCACTGCTGGAGGCCGGATACGAGATGTACTTTTTAGTGTGAGCATTAACGAGCCTGCTAACCGTGCCCAGAACCACGCAGTCTGGACTGAGGTGGACTTTGGTATGGACGAACCAAGCGGAATCATGTGCTTCGATGAACAGGCTTCCTCTCCCAAGAGCAAGGAGGATGGAGCAGAGTGAACATTCCACTTGGGTCGGATGAACAAAGGGCTGAGTCCCACTACCAAGCTCTTTTCACCAGAGGTCGGACATCAGGAGTAAGGAAGCATTTCTGAACTACATGGTACCTCGCTTTACAGATGCTAAGATTTTGTTGAGCTCTCTCATCAGTTCTCTTCTCTTTACTCACTCTTTGCCCTTTTGGGTTTAGGTCTTTAAACTTTCCTTTTACTGAGATACAATTGACACGTAACAGTGTATTAGTTTCAGGTGCCCAACATAATGACTGGATATTTGTGTCTAGTATGAGATACTGTATGCTAGTTAACATCCGTCACCACACAGAGTTACAAACGTGGGCTTACGTCTTCGTCTTTCAAAGTTATTGTAGTAAGGTTTGGGAAGAAATGGAAGTAAATATGTGTGTTAAATTATCTTCCTTTTAACCAGAAGTTTAAGTTAGTTTTTTGAGAGTAATTTTTGGGGCGCCTGGGTGACTCAGTCGGTTAAGCGTCCGACTTCGGCTCCGGTCATGATCTCACGGTTCGAACCCTGCGTCGGGCTCTGTGCTGACAACTCGGAAGCCTGGAGCCTGCTTGGGATTCTGTGTCTCCCTCTCTCTCTCTGCCCCTCCCCTGCTAGTGCTCTGTCTCTCTCTCAAAAATAAACATAAATTAAAATGAAAGTAATTTTGTTACAAAGGTTACAAGTTTCTTTTTAAGACAACTATTTAGTATCTGTGCTACTGGGAGAATGCAGTGATGCAATAATTCCTAGCTTGCAAAATCTATTAATCATTTGTATTTGCTATCGCCATCTGGATTTATTGGGGAGACGTACTCTTCTAATTTTGTTTGACTTTGGCTAATGTTAAAACCAGGTTGCACAATGTTAACATATAAAGAGATGACTCAGACTGGAAAATCTCAACCATGAATTTTAAATTTTTGCATATTCCACGAAATTTGGTTTTCACAAGAGAAGAAGAAAAATTTTACCATAACAATATGTATGCTTCCCCCGCTTCGGCATTTACCAACAATCCCTAAAGTGAAAAGGATCCTGAGTTAAAGAAAGAATGGAATTGGAAAACACCTGGAGGGGCGCCTGGGTGGCTCAGTCGGTTGAGCTGCCGACTTCCGACTTCGCTCAGGTCATGTCTCACCGCTGGTGGGCTCGGGCCCCGAGCCCTGCCCCGGGCTCTGTGCTGCCAGCTCGGAGCCTGGAGCCTGCTTCGGATTCTGTGTCTCCGCCTCTCTATGCCCCTCCCATGCTCATGCTCTGTCTCTCTCATTTCTCTATAATAAATAAATGTTAAAACATTTTTTATAGAAGAAAAAAAGGAAAACACCGGGAAAATGTAGAGAAGTTCAATGATTTTACGGTATTCATGGTGCCAATCTAAACCTTTTCTCAAAAAAAAAAATCTGATAAATATCTTCAACTAAGTTTTAATAGAATAATCAAGTTTATTTATTAGTTCTCCTGGAGTTTTTGTATCTCAATAGGGGGTCATAATATCGAATATTTATTTGTGGCATTTTGGGCATCAGTAAGAATGGTATTTCAGGGAGAAGAACATTTTGCGAATCTGAGAATTAAACAGGATTATAATGGGGGCCCGGATGGCTCAGTTGGTTAAGTGTCTGACTTTGGTTCAGGTCACGATCTCACTGTTCGTGAGTTCGAGCACCGCATTGGGCTCTCTGCTGTCAGTGCAGAGCCCGCTTCAGATCCTCTGTCTCCCCCTCTCTCTGCCCCTTCCCCATTCTCTCTCTCTCTGTCCCTCCCCACTCTCAAATATAAAATACATATTTAAAATAAACAGGACTATAATGGTCACCTTTGGAAAAAATATTTTAATTTTGATCACAGGAATTAGATTTGAGATTCGTCTTCACAATTTATTACTCACAGGACCTCGGGTATGTGCATATATCCCTGCTTAGTTATCCATTGTAACAAATCACCTCAAAACTGAGTCGTTTAAAATAACAACCATGCTTTATTTACTCAAGACTCTAGGCGCGGAATAAGTCCTTCATTCCTGCAGGAAAATCTGGATGGTACATCACAGCTCTGACCCGATCCGTGGCTTTTGGTAGCATAGACTCCGCTCTCTTGTAATGACCCGCCACCGAGGAAGTTGAGGAATAAATACTCTAACCTCACAATTCGCCAGACTTCCGATCTCCTGCCAGTGCCCCTCACGTGCACCAAACCCAGGAAGTCAGGACTCTGTGGGTGTGAGTTACAGAGCAGGGCGGAGAAGGGTGAAGACTGGATCTGGAGGGGCAGCCGCAGAAAGCGAGTTTCCGTTTTGAACGTTAAGGGCATGTTGAGCTAAATACTAACCTGCTGCATACTTCTTATCCGTAGATTCGAGGGGTGTTCCGAACCGCCCTCTGATTCATTCAATTCCTGGCTCCTTTGCTTCCATCCACCTTCTGATAACTTAGCCTCCTTTTTCATTCTCCCATTTAAAATAAACTCTGCCTTAGTACTTCAGCTTAAAATGTGTCCTCGGTCATGAGTTCGGCTATCCTCCTGACTCTATTTTATTTTTTCGTCCTTAATTTAGCTCCATATACCCATCTACTAGCCTGGTAATGCTCTTCGCCCAACCTCTTCCTGTCATCTCTCTTTTTTAATTTTTTATTTTTTTTAACGTTTATTTTTGAGAGACAGAGCACAAGCGGGGGAGGGGGGAGAGAGAGAGAGAGAGAGAGAGAGAGAGAGAGAGAGAGAGAGAGAGAGAGAATGAGACACAGAATCCGAAGCAGGCTTCAGGCTCTGAGCTGTCAGCGCAAGAGCCCGATGCAGGGCTCGAACCCACAAACTGCGAGATCATGACCTGAGCTGAAGTCGGATGCTTAACCTCGTAACCGACTGAGCCACCCAGGCGCCCCTCCTGTCATCTCTTCTTTGAAACTCTTTGGCTTCCATATATCCCCTCTTCCCCCAAATTCACCTCATTCTTTTCTACCTGTTCCTCAGTTCCTTTGACTATTTTGGCAGACAGTCCCTCTCTCCTTCCCCTCAATCATGTTTTGCTTCCCTTTGCCGGGTAGCCTTCTCCTTAAACACGTTTTCTGTGGGCATCTTATTATTATTTTTTTTCTCAGAGTCTCAACTATTACTCGTATGTGTATGACTCCTAGATCTGAATCTCCTTCTCTGAAGTCTCTTTGGGACTCCATTCCAGAGTTCCAAACCCTGCTGTGGCTGGTGGGATGAGACCGACCAGAGGGCTTTCTACCCAAGCTGGGACTAAAATGTGTTTTCGGGTTTCTTTTTAGCCCTTTTATTCCACCACCACCTCCCCGCCCCCCCCCCCGCCTTTTTTTTTTTTTTTAACTCTTCCTTTAACTGTTCTTCAATCCATTTGGTTGTTCATATAACTCTGGCTTCCTTTCGCTTGCGTTAAAACAAACAAGCTTAACTAACGCCAAGTGGCTCCCCCCTCCAAGTCATTTTATACCAAAAGCTCTCCCTTTCCCTCTGTTTTCCTCCTCACAAAATTTCCTTTTCAAGATTTCAAAGGAAACACTTATTGAGAAGATAATCACTATTTTCTTTTCCTTTAAAGTATCTAACATGCTAAATACCAAATATTTACATTTTAAATATCGGCCTAATTGAGGAGTGGTGTATCTCTGCCTGGGAGAAGGAGGGGTGGTGGAAAGTGGTGAGGGGTCAGTTTGAAACCCTGAAGGTCTCTAACCTAAGAAACTGAAAAAAAAAATTAGCAAATAAACACTCCACTGAGAGGAACTGGGACGAATTCATCCACTTTCTTCCCCCAAATCATCTGGAATTTCTTTAGGTGTTTATCCTGAGAATGGCGTAAGGGAATGAGAAGGCCAAAATTTAAGCCAGAACTGAGAAAAGTTAGACTGCTCAAGACCAAATTAAAAAAAAAAAAAATCATTCTCATCCCGCTGGTTTATACCCACATTCTGACTTTTGAAGGCACATTTTACCTACAATATCCATTGACACCAACCGAAGGGAAATTAGAAAGGAGAGCATTGCAGCACCATTTCTGTGCGAATCGCTGTCTGATTTTCCTTAGTCCAGCACTGGTTTTCCTCCAAGGGCTCGGTGTTTTTGAGCGCAGCAACCACCTCTGCAACAACCTCTCCAGGGTAGTTTTGTTTAAAGGTGCCTAACTTACATACTTCACCCAGTTCTTTCAAAAGCGTTCAGTCCTTCCCGGCGGAAGTTAAAATACTACCTTTGTCCCGGCTCTGGTCCTGAACCAGAAGCCTGTCTCCAGCAGGGCAGTCCCACGAAGGCACGCTTTTTGCATCATGTGCCCGTCGCGGCGCACCTCGCAAGGTGCATTCAAAAGGCCAAGAGCTCGTGCGCGCGATGTGCCCAATCACCGGCCCTGCAGCCTGGGCACGTCAGACGCTTTCTCCCTCCCTTCCGCACTCAAGCCAAAAACCACCCCAAACAAGTCCAGCAGGCATCAAAACCGTCCGAACGCCTGGGGAAAGCGCGCCAACCACACAAAGGAAAGGAGGGGGGCTACAGGGATTCAAAATCATGTCCCCTGGACGAACACCCTCCTGGACCTATCGGAGTTAACTGCGCGCTTGGTCGCGGCCAATAGACACAGTACTTCTGGTTCGGGTCCGCCCTGAAGGCTGATGGACATTCGTGCCGTCCAATGAAACAGTGCGATGCTCAAGAATTAACCAATACGTTCGGGAGGTGGGTGGAGTGTAGGCCAGGGGGTTGGCGGTGCCGTGTCATGGAGGCTCAGTCTCGGAGCAGCCATTGAAGGGGAAGGAACTTCGGGTGTGTGTGTGTGTGTATGTGTGTGTGCGCGCGCGCGTGTGTGTGCGTGTGAGTGCGCGCGAGTGTGTGGACGAGGAGGTGGGGGCAGCCGAGTTAGAGTCCCAACTCCTTGGACTCCATTTGCTATTCTCTTCTTTCTCCCCCACACCTATCTGGTGGTGGTGGGCGTTTATATTTGCTTTTCTTTTCATTCATTTCCACATCTTTTAAAATTTAAGGGTTGGGGGTAGTGGGAAAGGCAGGAAAGGGCAAGGGAAGGGAGTAGCAGCAGAAGAGCAGGAGGAGGACATGGAGATGAAGAAGAGGATTAACCTGGAGTTACGGAACAGAGCCCCGGAGGAGGTGAGATGACTCAGCCCCCTCCCCTTCCCCGCCAGACCTGTATTTGGAAGATCGGCTTTCTAGGGGTGCGGGTGGGTGTGTGAGGAGGGGTGCTGAATGGCCCCCCCACCCCGGGGTTACGGTTCGGGGAGAGAGGTCTAATTTTGCGTGCTAAACCACTAAAATCTTCTACTTAAAAATGGCGAAGGGCTTAAGTTTCTAGGGGCGTTTTTGTGTGTGCCCGGGGGCTCAGCCTCCTCCAGCCGTCCCGGAGTCGGGCGTCCCGGGCCGGGGGCGCGGGCGGCGGGGTGCTGGGGGCCGCCCCGCCGCGTCCTCCTCCTCCTGGGGGCCGCTGGCGTGGGCGCGACCCCCCCGTCCCCCTTGCCCCCGCCGCAGCCACCGTCGCCGGAGAAGTTCGTCCAACTTTCCCGCAACGCCGCCAACTCTTGTTTTCTCATTTTCGGGGGTGCCCGCGGCCTCGAGGCCCTCGGGTGGCTGGCGTCGCGCGGAATGTGGGTCAGCGCTCGGTGCCCCGGCCGCCGCTAAGTTTTGGGGGTCGTCGCGGAGACCCGAGGCGGGGAGGGGACGCGAGGCGCAGTCCCCTCGGGCTCCCCGCGGGGCCGTGCCACCCGGCGTGTCGCGTCGTAGCGGCCGCCGCTCCGAACCCGACCCCGGGGGGCGGCTTCGCGGGGCGCAGCGCGGGGCCGCGGCGGCTCTGGGCGGCGGAGCTGGGCTCGGCGAAACGGAGTGAGGCGCTCCGGCTGCCGCCGCCTCAGTTAAAGAGACGGGGCTGGGAGGGGCCACGTGAGGCGGGTCGCGGCCAACTTTTCGGGGGTCGGGCGGGACGCGTTTCCGCCTCCTGCTAGAGGGCGCTTCCTCCGCGCCGCCCGCCCCGCCGGGAGCGCGGGCGGGGAGGCGGCCCCCGACCCCGGGAGTCCCCGGGCGGGTCGCGAGCGCGGCGCCGGGGGCCGTGGCGGCCTGCAGGGTGGGACCGCGAGGGCTCTGTGTACTTTTTCTTGTTTCGAGTCCTTTTTCCTCCGAAATTGGCGAAGGGCCGGGAGGAGGAAGCCGTCGCTGCTACCGTCCCAGAGAGGGCTGGGACTCTCCTGGGGACGACTCTCCGGGGGCTGGTTCGGGAAAACCCCCCAACCGAGTAAAGGAGCTGCCGCCCCGAAGCGCGCGTGCGGAGTGCCCTCGCGCGTCTCGCTTGGAGACGCGGCTGGGCGCCCCCGTACCCCCTTCCCTTTACCCACCCTATCCGTAGTGAGTTCCTGGCCAGGCTCGGGGAGTGCCGGATGTTGCCTTTTTGCAGGCTCGCCTTCCTCCCCGGGGGTGTAGTAACGGCCTCTTGTGTTTGTAGCGCTCTTTACGGTTGACAAAATGTGTTTGTGTTTGTTGTTTCCCTTTCTCCTTCGAGGGACGCGTAACGTGGATTGTATTGTTCTAGAACCCAGATTAGCCAAGGGAGTGCCGGGGCAGTGAAGTTACTTACTCAAGTGCAAGGAACGGTTTTCCGACACCGAATCTGGTGGCCCCTCCCCTCCTCCGCCCAGCTGGGCGAGGAGTCAGAAGACGTAGGGGGAGGGGGCGCAGCTCTGTCGTACAAACTGTGTGACCTTAGCCAAGTCACTCGTACCCTTTGGGCCTTGGCTTCCTTACCTCTAAACGGGAGATGGATCATATGGCTTCTCTGGTCTCTAAGATGACTATGTCAAAGTGATATTTAACTAGACGAGGTGGCATTCCTTGTTGCTAATTTCAGCCCTCAAAACACCTCGAACATGTGTTTGCACCGGGAGTAGAGAGCCAGGGTCTCCTGTGTCCCCCTTAGGATCAGGTCCTTTCAGGTCCACACCAGCAGGGTGTGCTTGGGAGGCGGTCAGAAGTATTGACAATAAGCTTGTCCTGGACTCTGACCTGGTAGAGGATGCAGCCCCTCTCTCCCTCCCCCGTGGGGAGAAACAAAAATGCTACCAGGGTGTTACAGAGAAGTAACATCTTGTCAAGAGAAGTAACGTTTTGTCAAGGATGTATCCATCTGCGTGACCTTGTTTGGCTCCTCTAAAAGCCAGCTTTCTCAGAACGAGCTTTCTAACGTTCCCTCGTGAAGGGCAGTGAGGTGTTTTGGAGGTATGGCGGCACTTACCAACCCGAGAGCAAGGAGTTGAAACTGGAAACGTGTAGGAGACAGTCTCCTGTCTTCTCCCCGCCTGAATCCTTTCCCGGGAGCCCAGGCGTCCCCTCGCTGCGCAGCTACACGTATGCTCTGACGTGGACGGCGGAGAAGCAAGTTTTCACACGGGGCCTTTTCCAAAGTTTCATTTCTTCCGCATCAGTGACTCGAACAGGCCTTGAACTCCTTGGTCTGAGTTTAAATTTAAAAGGTTAACTTATAGTGATGACTTTAGATTGTATTTCAGTTTTTGGTGGAGGAGGAGAGAATGAAAAGGATCTGTGCAGGGGGATTGATGTGTGTTTTTTTTCTTAAAGTTTGTTTATTTTGTGAGAGAGAAAGCACTCGTGGGGGAGGGGCAGCGAGAGAGGGAGAGGGAGAATCCCAAGCAGGCTCTGCACTGAGAGCAGAGCCCACGGTGGGGCTCAAACCCACAAACCATGAGATCGCGACAGGAGCCAAAGTCTGATGCTTAACCGACTGAGCCACCCAGGCGTCCCAGGACTGATGGTTTTCATGTTGTATTTCCAGTGTGTCAGGACCCAGAGCTTTCGCTAAACAGATTGCAAAGTAAAGAATCGTTTATTTTCTGTCTTACAGGTGACGGAATTAGTCCTTGATAATTGCCTATGTGTCAATGGGGAAATTGAGGGCCTGAATGATACTTTTAAAAAACTAGAGTTTCTGAGTATGGCTAACGTGGAGCTAAGTTCACTGGCCCGGCTGCCCAGCTTAACTAAACTTCGAAAGGTAAGTTGGCATTAAGCTTGAAATCATCATAATTTTGAGGCCGAGGGCTAATGCGTCTAGGTTTTGGCCAAATGGCACAACCATTTTGCTGTTTAATTAGAAGTTTCCAAATTTCTAGAGATACGAAAAAGGGTTATGTAGGATTTTGGAATCAGCTCTAATAATGCTTTTAGAAATTTAAATTTAATAATGAAACTGCTTTATGGCATGAATTTGGATTTAGTATCTACTGAATATTTTTTTCTGAAACATAAAGTCCAACTACAACACAACTAGAGCCAAACTTGGGTTATAAACTTACTACATAGGGTTCTAATACGTTATTTGGCAGTTGAAGGTGGGAATTTGGAAGTAATAATTTGTGACAGTTTCTTGAAGCCCAGAGGATGACAATTGGTTTTCTTCTTCAAATGGATATATTTTGAAAATCTGATCTGCCCTAAGCCTTCACCATTGTTTGTTTTGTCTCCATGTTGAATATATAGTTGGAACTTAGTGACAATATAATTTCGGGAGGCTTGGAAGTCCTGGCAGAGAAATGTCCAAATCTTACCTACCTCAATCTGAGTGGAAACAAAATCAAAGATCTCAGTACAGTAGAAGCTCTGGTAAGTGGAAAGTCTCAGGACTTGTTCTTTTTTGGTTGATTTTCTGAGATTTGCTTCTGTTTTATTGCTTTAGACTTCACTCTTTGAAACTTCTGAACTTCTCACATGTTTTGATCCAGATGGTTACTGCTTTTTCTTCTTTTAAAGATTTTTTTTTTTACTGTTTATTCATTTTTTGAGAGAGAGAGAGGGAGACCAAGCATGAGTGGGGGAGAGAGGGGCAGAGAACGAGGGAGACACAGAATCAGAAGCAGGCTCCAGGCTCTGAGCTGTCAGCACAGAGCCCAGTGTGGGGCCCGAACCCACGAACCGAGAGATCATGACCTGAGCCGAAGTTGGTCGTTTAACCGACTGAGCCACCCAGGCGCCCCTGCTGCTCTGATTTAAAAAAAAATCTTGGGAGGCGGTCAAAAGTATTGACAATAAGCTTGACTAGATTTAAGCCAACCACGATGTTGTTGTTGTCTATTTATGCACGTATTTTGTCAGCAAAATCTCTTGAGTGGCTGCCATAGGAAGGCGCCAATCAGGTGCAGCAGTTACAGCGGTGAACAAAATAAAGCTTGTCCTGAGACGTTCGGATCCCGGGCCTCATTACGAGACTTGATATAACAGCCCTTCGTTATGAAATCTGAAAGATCCAAAAATCATTCTGATTTCAAATATGTGCTTTTTGGTTCATGAATTAAAAAGAAATAATATAGTATTTCAACTCTTGAAATGTAAGTTTTAACGTTTTACTTTTCCAGCAAAATCTTAAAAACTTGAAAAGCCTTGACTTGTTTAACTGTGAGATCACTAACCTGGAGGATTACAGAGAAAGTATTTTTGAACTGCTGCAGCAAATCACCTACTTAGATGGATTTGATCAGGAGGATAACGAGGCACCGGACTCAGAAGAGGAGGATGATGAGGGTAATCATTCTTAATGCCTATAAATATAGCCTCCAGTCTAGCAGTGCCATTTAGAATTGGCCTGGATAGTTAGGTGTTGGGAAAAAAATAAAAAAGAAGATATTAGTAAGAAGAAGAATAATCAAAAAACCCCAAACCCTAATCCTGTATCTTTCTTTAAGATTTCTGATAGCTTGGGGAATTTAATGATCAGTAGAGTATCAAGCTCTGTGAAATTTTATATCTGTATAAGCTGTGTAACCATCACCTAGTAAAAGTGGCAACTTTTAAAATAGTACCTTTTTTTTTTAAAAGGAACCATTCCTTGCCGTGTTATCCATAATAGTCAAGAAATAGAAACAACCCAAATGGCCTATCGATCGATGGAGAAACAAAATGTGATATGTCCATACAATGAAATATTATTCTGTCATAAGAATGAAGGGGGCACTGATAAATGCTATAGCTTTGAAAACATTCTGTGAAGTGAAAGAAGCCAGACAAAAGGCCACATTTTATATGACTTCGTTTATATGACATGTCCAGGATAGGCATATTCACAGAAAGTAGAGTAGTGGTCACCAGAGCTGGGGGAGAGGGGACTGGGGAGTGACTGCAAATGTGAGTGGGTTTTTTTGAGGGGGGTGATGGAAATGTTCTAGAATTAGATAGTGAATATACATTTTTGGATAAATGGGTGACTGACAGATCAGATGACAGAATGGGTCATGTTAGTTATGGGATACTGTTTGTTATTCTTGATTGAAAAGTGTTTTTTTTTTAAGTTTATTTATTTATTTTGAGAGAGATTGTTGCATGAGAGAGCACAAGCGGGTGAGGGGCAGAGAGAGAGAGAGAGAGAGAGAGAGAGAGAGAGAGAAAGAATCCCAAGCAGGCTTTGTGCTGTCGGCACAGAGTCAGGCACGGGGCTCGATCTAATGAACCTTGAGATCATGACCTGCTCAAATGAAAGACCCCAGGAAAGTTTTTTTTACCGTAAAGGGGCGCCTGGGTGGCTCAGTCAGTTAAGCATCTGACTTTGGCTCAGGTCATGATCTCAAGGTTCGTGGGTTTGAGCCCCACATCAGGCTCTGCTGTCAGCAGGGAGCTTGCTTGGGATCCTCTGTCCCCCTCCCCCCCCACCTCTCCCCTGCTCACGCTCCCCTTCTCTCAAAAATAAATAAATGTTAAAAAAATTTTTTTAAAGTTTTTTACTCTAAAGAGAAATTTGATGGATGAACAATGTTACAAAATGATGGACTGGGTTTGAAGTATCCACAAGATAGAATAAACTTTAGTACGTTGTAACATTTTGATGAGAATCTATACGTTGGAGACATTTCAGTATTTAAAACCATGTTTCTCAAATAATAAATGAGGATATCACAAAAGGGAAGTCTTAAAAAAAAAAAAAAAAGAAAATCACCCTGAGATACTTTCCACCCACTCATTGGCTTAAGAGTTTGAGGTGATTGGGACAAGGGCAAACTAGGATTGACCTACTAGCAAGAAACATTTCGCCCAGCCATTTGCTCATCTTTCAAAATGTTTTTAAAGACGGAGATGAAGATGATGAAGAGGAAGAGGAAGATGAAGCCGGTCCACCTGAAGGCTATGAGGAGGAAGAGGAGGAAGAGGAGGATGAGGATGAGGATGAAGATGAAGCAGGCTCAGAACTCGGAGAGGGAGAGGAGGAAGTGGGCCTCTCCTACTTAATGAAAGAAGAAATCCAGGTGAATTAGGCACTTTTTACCTGCCCTGAAAGCCATGTAGGCCTCGGGCCAAGTCCTAAAGTAATAAGTCGTGTGGAAATCTGAAAGTTGTTCCTAACTTGTGGGTCTGCATGTATCTGTGTGCCTGTCCTTTTCCCCGCTGGCCCCCGGCTCATACTGTATCCAGATAATCGCACACACCTGCTGAACTTACCACCCAGCTCGCTCAAAACCTCTCTGCCCTCGGCGGCATGGTATGGCCGAGAACATTTTACAGAAGCTTCTTTTATAAATGCAGCTTCTGCGTTTATAAAACGGAGATTGATACCAACCTCTTCGCCTTATTTTAAGGATCTGACAAGATAATACACGTGAAATATCTAGTCCCTGGCACGTCGCAGGCCCTCAAGACTTTCCTTTCCCCTCATTCTTTCTTTTTTTTTTTTAATGTTTTTAAAAACAAAATTTTTTAACGTTTTTATTTATTATTGAGACAGAGAGAAACAGAGCATGAGTGGGGCGGGGGTGGGGGGGGGAGGCGGGCAGAGAGAGAGGGACACAGAATCAGAAGCAGGCTCCAGGCTCTGAGCTGTCAGAACAGAGCCCGACGCGGGGCTCGAACCCACGAACCTCAAGATCATGACCTGAGCCGAAGTTGGCCGCTTAACCAACTGAGCCCCCCAGGCGCCCCTGCCCTAATTATTTCTTGCTACTGGTTTTGTAGTAGCTTTCCAAATGGTCTCTCTGAATACAGTGTCGCCACACGGGTGTGTCATCCACAGTGTGTGCTCGGCTACTCCGAATGCAAATGTGATCACGTCCCTGGGCTGCTTGAATCACTGGGTTTCCCCGTTGCCACCAAGACGTCCGGGGCCCGGCATTTCCAGCCCCGCGGCCTGCCCCAGCCTCGTCTCCCTCAGTGCCAACTTAAATTGTCACATCAGCCGACTTCTTGCCTCTCTGTCTGTGGATGCATTGTTCACTCTGTCTGCAGACACTTCCTGCCCGCGCTCTCCGGTGCACTTTATTTTCTTCTTTACTGAGGTCCACACAGGTGTAGTAAAGCTTCTGAACTACTCGGATTTTACGTACAAGTCCGTGACCCGCCACTTCCGTGTGTACTCGCGTGCTGCCCCCCGAATCATGCTTTGTAGACTCTTGAAACGCGCCTGGCGTTGCCTCGTTCTTGAAGCTCTCCGCAAGTTTTCAGAGACGAGCACCCCTTCCTCTGTTACCTGTGAACCTTGATTAGGGTTCTGTTGTCCGACCCTTTTTGCAAAACCTTGTTTATTTGGCCGTTTTCCCCTAGATGGTGAGCTCCCTGAGGGCAGGGCTCTTCATCTTCCTGTCGTAGCAGCTGGTGCCTTGACAGGAACAGAGTAAGCTCACAGGAAATGTCAGTTGACTCGAACAAATGACCTCTAGCCTCTGGGAATTATTATTTTCTCCTAATGTTTTTTAAATTACTGTTTTATGTTAATAATTCAGTGTTTTTTACTATTAAAAATTATATCTCTTGATTTAGGCTAGAAATTGTTAGTATTCTTTGCTTTCCTAATGACCTTTACATTGGTTAGATAGATAATGCCGCTGATGGGCGATAATTTTTCTCCAATATCATTTTGTTATTTATTTATTTTAAAGTTTATTTATTTATTTTGAGGAGGGGAGGAGCCTAGAGAGGGAGAGAGAGAATCTCAAGTAGGCTCTGTACTACCAACACGGAGTCCATCCTGGGACTTGATTTTACAAACCAGGAGATCACAACCTGAGCTGAAATCAAACATCAGATGCTTATCCGACTGAGCCATCCAGGCACCCCTAGTAGTAAGTAGTTTAAAAATGACTTAAAAAAATTTTTTTGGGGGGTGCCTGGGTGACTCAGTCGGTTGGGCATCCGACTTCGGCTCAGGTCACGATCTCTCGGTTTGTGAGTTTGAGCCCCGCGTCGGGCTCTGTGCTGACAGCTCGGAGCCTGGAGCCTGCTTCGGATTCTGTGTCTCCCTTTCTCTCTGCCCCGCCCCCACTCACACTCTGTCTCTCAAAAATAAATAAACTGTTAATTAAAAATAAAAGAGTCAGATACTTAACCAACTAAGCCACTCAGGTGCCCCATGAATCAATTAGTTTAACCATATTTTGTTTAAAACAGAATCAAGACAAGTAATTAGCTTTTGAGAGTTGGGCTTTTCTAAATTAATCAAGGAATACATGTGATTAGTATCTCCACTGGTTTTTAAAAAATTGCAAATATTTAAATATCCTCATTTATCGTTACTTCGTAGATCGGAGTTGTTTAAAATGTGTCCCTTGTCTTTCCTTCTCTTTTTTTATTTCTTCCCCTTCCCCCACCCTTCCTTCCTCTTCCCTGCCCCTCTCTCCTCTGGCCTTCTCTCTTCCTTTCTTTTCTTCTTTCGTTTACAGGTTTAGGTTCTCCTGATTTTTATTGTGGTTCCTTTTTATCCTATTGGCTACCCCATCTTTTCCTTCTGCTCCTCGTAGCTTGGTGATGTTCTGGTGTAGGATGCTTTTGAGTATTTGAATTGCTAGTATAAGGTTGATTTCTGACGTGTGCTGGGCAGTTGAGTTTCTCAGGGGATCTTAGCTACATGCTGGGAAATTAGGTTCTGTTCAGTATTTCTAGACACAAATGAGGCTGTGGATACTGTGAAAAGGATGGGTTGTACAAATTTTCCTTAAATACCCAGCAATTCTTGACATTTGCAGATTAAAGTATTTTTTTAATGTTTGTTTATTTTTGTAAGAGATAGGGAGTGAGCGGGGGAGGGGCAGAAAGAGAGAGACACAGAACCCAAAGCCGGCTCCGCACTGTCAGCACAGAGCCTGATGTGGGGCTCGAACCCACAAACAGTGAGATTATGAACTGAGCCGGTCAGATGCTTAACTGACTGAGCCACCCAGGCGCCCCAATTAAAGTATTTTTAAGGAGCAGTAAACTTTTGTGGGGTTGGAGGGGAGACCCTAGTGGTTCCTTTTTTTTTTTTCAAACATATAGTAGAACTCAAATATTTGGAACATGCAGTAAGTGTACAAGAAAGGCCTCCGAGTAGCCAATATAAAGTAACCAAAGACCTCTTCTTTGTAGGAGAGTGTTTAAGCTGTTATTCTAAACCTATTTTCTCTTTTATATTCAAGTCTCTAATAAGCTTATTGATCTATTTTCTGAATCCATAGCAGATTAAAATTGAAGTAGTAACCTACTGGAAAAGAGAAGGCACGAAAACTAGAACAGATACAATTAAAAGTAGAGGCCAAGGTCATTTTTAAAAGGAGAAAACTGGGGCGGCCTGGGTGGCTCAGTCAGTTAAGCATCCGACTTCAGCTCAGGTCATGATCTCACAGTTCATGAGTTTGAGCCCCACATCAGGCTCTGTGCTGACAGCTCAGAACCCGGAACCTGCTTTGGATTCTGTGTCTTCATCTCTCTTTGCCCCCCCCCCCCCCCCCATAAATAAAGATTTTAAAAAATAATTTAAAAAAATAAAAGGAGAAAACCACCCTACATATATTAATAGGCTCTGAGGGAATCAGCATACACTAATTTGTATAATAGTCATGGTCAAGATGATGATGACTGATTACGCAAGAGAAAGGTTTGTTAGCGTAAAATGGTAGGAGCGCCCTTTAGAGATTTGTATCCCAATTGGTTAAAGAAAGAAATGAAAATTTCAAGGCTATGTTTATAGCTTAGCTATTCTGAACAACTCCTTCCACAAGAGTCGTAGATGAACTTTTGTCATTTTATTAACACTGCTATTTTGATGTGTAGATTTTTAGATGTAGAAGGAACTTACAGATCTTTCTAGATGAATACTTTCTTTTATTGATTGGAAAACTGAGGTACAGGGGTACCTGGGCGGCTCAGTCGGTTAAGCGTCGACTTCGGCTCAGGTCACGATCTCATAATTTGTGAGTTCGAGTCCTGCATCGGGCTCTGTGCTGACAGCTCGGAGCCCGGAGCCTGCTTTGGATTCTGTGTGTGTGTGTGTCTCTCTCTGCCCTCCCCCACTCGTGCTCTGTCTCTCTGTCTCTCTCAAAAATAAGTAAACATTAAAACAACAACAACAACAACAACAACAACAACAAAAGGACAAGTGAGGTCCAGAGAGATTAAGTGACGTAGTCAATGCATATGACTGTTGGGGCTAGGATTCAGGTAATTCCTTTCTCACTCTGTAAAACAGAAGACCTTTCTTTGAAATAGTCTAAAGTTACTCTATTATAGTAGCCACTGGACATAAGTGGTTATTTAAATTAAAAAAAATAAAATGAAAAATTCAGTTCCTCATTTGTACTGGTTACATTTTAGTTTTTTTATTTTTTATTTCTTATTTATTTATTTATTTTTTAAGTTTATTTACTTCTTTTTGAGAGTGAGAGAGAGTAGGGGAGAGGCACAGAGGGGGGGAGAGAGAATCCCAAGCAGGCTCCACACTGTCAGCACAGAGCCCGCTGCAGGGCTCGACCTCACGAACTGCGAGATCATGACCTGAGCTGAAATCGAGTCGGACACTTAACCGACTGAGCCACTCAGGTGCCCTTATTTCATTTATTTTTTAAGATATTTTTATTTTTAAGTAATCTCTACACCCAACGTGGGGTTCAGACTCAAAACTGCAATATCAGGAGTTGCACGCTCTGGGGCGCCTGGGTGGCTCAGTCGGTCAGGTGTCTGACTCTTGATCTTGGTTCAGGTCGTGATCTCACAGTTTGTGGGTTCGAGCCCCGCATCGGGCTCCATGCTGACAGTGTGGAGCCTGCTTAGGATTCTCTTTTCCCCTTTCTCTGTCCCTATCCTGCTTGCTCGTGCGCGCGCGCGCGCACGCACACACACACACACACACACACACACATTCACACTCTCTCAATGAATAAATACACTTAAAAAAAAATTGCAGCTCTGCTGACTGAGCCCCCCAGGCATTCCTGTGATGGTCACATTTTAAATACTCCGTAGCCACATGTGGACAGCATAGATATAAAACATTTCCGTTGTTGCAGAAAGTTCTTTTGAACAGTGCTGGTGCAAAACGTAACTTATTTTCATAAAGAAACTAGATTTAGTTGGGTTCTTAGAAAACACCTATGTAAGATCGGCAGACGTTGTCAGAACATAGGATGACTATAGTTTTTGTGCTCTTGTTGGAATGTATTACCACCAAACAGTGAAAAATACGCATCATGGCTTTTTATTCTCAAACTGAATATTTGATTTTCAAGGATGAAGAAGATGATGATGACTATGTGGAAGAAGGGGAAGAAGAGGAAGAAGACGGTGAGTTACATTAGCCATGAAAGAAATGCTGACATTCAAGTTACAGCTATTCTTCATATACTTTAAAGAATGAGTCTGTAATTCAAATTATAATTGATCTCTTTGATTTTGGTAACATAGAGCATCTTGAGAGGTATGACACCTTTTTATTTCTTTTAAAGTTGAATTAAGTAATCTCTACACTCAACATGGGGCTCAAACTCATGACCTTGGGATCAAGAGGCTTATGCTCCACGTACTGAGCCAGCCAGGCACCCCTAAAACCTTTTTAAAAGAGTAATTTTCTCAGGGCATTCAGTAATTTCATTAAAAAAAAGTAGTCTCTAACATTTATTTTTATTTAAAAAAATTTTTTTAATGTTGATTTGGAGCGCGCAGGGGCGGGGCAGAGTGAGAGGGAGACACAGAATCCGAAGCAGGCTCCAGGCTCTGAGCTGTCAGCACAGAGCCCGACGTGGGGCTCAGACTCATGAACAGTGAGATCATGACCTGAGCTGAAGTCAGACGCTTAACCGACTGAGCCTCCCAGGCGCCGCTCTAACATTTATTTTTAAAGAAGAGGTAATGGAAACTTGAGCCTTAGTTTATTTTCTTAAGTCTTTCATTTTGAAGAGAGCGAAGCCTTATCTCTCAGAGAAAGAAGAGCAGTGGAATTCTCAAATAATGCTCTCCAGTACTCTTTACCTAGGTCTTTCAAAATTAATTTAAAAACCCACTAATAATTCTTTTAATGACAAGCCCTGGTTTCTTGATCTGTACTTCATGATTTGGCCACCAGGGTGCACAGAAAGCTGTCATTCTTCATGGATTTCTGTCTATTTAGTCTTTTCAATACACTGAAATTGAAAGATTTTCAGAGAGGAAACTTAAACCTGTAATTTTTTTTTATGCCATTAAGTTTTCACTAAGATAGATTCAAACCTTTGTATTTGTTTGTTAAGTATTCATTTGTTAAAATTGAGTACTTTACAATTTCTCCTTCACTCTTCTTTCAGAAGAAGAAGGTCTTCGAGGGGAAAAAAGGAAACGAGATGCTGAAGATGATGGAGATGAAGAAGACGACTAGATCATTCTAAGACCAGATTCCCTAAAGTTCCTGGGTGTGCAATAGAGTGATCACATCTTCTTTGTTTCTTCATGTACCATAGTGAACCCTACAGAAAATAACCTGTAACTTTTTATAGGAAAAGTGTGGTTTTACTATTTTTGCCTTATCATTCCAAATAAGATTTACTAGTCTGTTAATGATCATACTGTATGTAGAGAAAAAATTTTCATTGACCCCATTGTGAAATTCCCTAGCAATTTATTTAGAATCTTCATTTTTCTCATTCAAGCTCACTGTATTAGTTATTTTTAGCCCATAATTAAAACATGATCACTTCTACACAGGCGTAGTTTGGTGCATTTCATTCATAAGGTTTTAAAGTTATTTATAGTTAACTGTAATCTCGGTTGGCTGGAATATGAAATGAAGTCTCTTGAATGAGAAGTTGGTTATTTTTTTAGAGGTGACCCAGAGACCTTTAGTTTGAAGGCAGTGACTTTTTTTTTTTTTTTGGCTAAGGGTATTTGGATGCTTTTTTGTCACTTGAGTAGCTTGGAAAGTCGGAGCAGAATAGTAAAGGTTCTACTCAACGGTATAGTTCATGGCTTTTGCGGAGGCTTTGGAAACCTTTTAAAGTCAGGTGACTAACTAAAGATTTTATTTTTGAAGGAAAATCGCTTGTACTAAGTTCAGAGACATGCAGGTGAGCCCTTTGTTTTTCAAGCTGAAGATCACAACATGCCAATGGGTTGGTTATATTTTGGTTTGTTTTTAAATGTGCATTCTTTCTTTTCCTCCCAGCAATTCCTATATGATCACTTTCATTTCTTGTTTCACTCCTCTCCCTCTATCTCAAAAAAAAAGTTGGGAGACTTTTGTGATACCCAGGGAAACCTTTAGTCTTTTATACCTCAATCACCTTTTCAGACTTCTCTCCACTTTAAACAAGCTAAGTGAAAGAAATTGAGTATTTTCTGAGATACGAATATTATTACCAGTACAGATTTATGCAACAGATCCTGCTTACTATAAATCATTTTTGATTGACAGGATGTACAGATTGTATTACTAGGATGAAGAAAAAAAAAAGTGGAGGAGGCTTTCGGAAGCAGCAGTCATTCCTCAAAAGTCAGAACTATTGCCTGTTGATAATGAGTGAGACGTTCTAGTCAAGTTTTCAACTTAGCTTCCCAAACGATTTAGATACCACACTACAGGTATTTCTAACTTTTCTGAGTAGAACCTTTAATTATTCTTCCTATAGTTTTAAGGAATTACCAGATAGAGCTTTTAATTGGAATATACTGGGCAGTTGGAAAAATATTTGAAACTAAATCAATATTAAAAATTAAGATTTGGTTTCAAGTGGATGTCCATTAAAAATCGAAAAATATTTTGGAACAAACCATGTGTTTCTATATATGGCTACTAAAGGTAATAACAATAGACCAGTACATCCCCGTTTTTATTGTGGAGGCTCCATGGTCAAGGCAATTGCTTTTGAAATCTTGGCTATCTAAATGTTTTTCCGCTTTGTTTTGGATATCTGGAAGTTTTTTTAAAGTTAGCATCAGCAAATTAATTGAAGTTACTGGGACACATTTAAATTACCAGGTAACGAACTGCTTCTTGTTTAGTTTCAAATGTATGACTTGGGGTTTTAGAGTAAAAATTATGAAGTTATTTGTGGGTAAATTAAAAAAAGGTGCACAAGCGACTGAAATAAAACTCTTGGAGTAAGTTTCGTGGGTGGTGGTGGGTTGGATTGGAATCTCCAAAAGGCTAACATTTTACTCCTTTTTAACATTTGAAAATGTTGTAGTCCCTAAGAATTCTCATCACATAGTATATGCCAGACTATAAAATACTTATTTTTAAAATGAAATCTATATATTGACTTTCTTACCAATCATCTTACTGTGCAATCAAAATTAGAATTCTTTGGTTTGAAAACAACATTTAGAGCCTCCAAATGACTTTTTAAGACTTATTTAGCTTTGTGGGTGGTATTTTCATGCAAATAAGTAAGGGTGGGTTTTATATTTTGTAGAAGTTTTTGGTCCTATTTTAATGTTCTTTGTATGCCGGTATGTATATAGTGTGTTAAATTCCTCAAAACTGTCCTTAAAAAACTTTGAAGTTAATACTTTTGTGCAACTGTGTTTTGAATAAAGCCATGACAGTGTTAAAAACAAACAAAAAAATGCAGCACTCCTGATTATTCTTTTGTTTCTGACTGTTCCGTTTTTTTTTTCTTCTGTGACTGCTGTAACTTAAAAGTTTTTGGAATTGAATTGCTTCAAATAAATGGAAGATTTGTTGTTAATAGTTTCAGTGTATGACATTCACTTTTTGAACGCCACCACTGGGGGCTTTGAACGTCTTTTTAAAAACAAAACAGCTCGAAAGTTCTCAAACACTTGGATGTCACATGAGGCATTACAATGTAATAGTTTAACTCATCAGCTGCTTTATTTATTCACTTTTGTCCAAAATGCAGAAAAAGTTCTAGATTTCTTTTTATGTTTTTAATGTTTTTTATTTATTTTTGAGAGACAGAGACAGTGCAAGCAAGGGGAGGGTCAGAGAAGGAGGGAGATACAGAATCCAAAGACAGGCTTCAGGCTCTGAGCTAGCTGTTAGCACAGAGCCCGACGTCAGGCTCGAACCTCTGAACAGTGAGATCATGACCTGAGCCAAAGTGGGACGCCCAACCAACTGAGCCACCCAGGTGCCCCTGGATATCTTTAACTTTCCTTTTGGAGTTGCAAATTGAGTCAGTACTTTTTGTGTTTTGATTTGAAGTAATCACTTTGTTTCCGACAGTTGACGTAACTTATCCATAGTTAACTAAAGTGATTATAAACCTATCCTACACCAAAAGTCTTTTTAAAATGAATCCAAAGTCTTCATTTATACTGTATAGTGTTTATTTTCAGAATCCTTAAGATAATATGATACAAACATAATTTTCTTGTGTTTACCTTGAGTAAATCAAACCTGAACCAGTATTTTTTTTTTTTTTTTTTGCTCTCTTTTGGTTATCCAGTGATAAGTGACTTTTAACATGTTTCATTTGTAGACAGCTCTGGAATGTGTCTTATAAAGTCAAGGCCCAAGCATGTTAAGTAATGTTTTTATGATACTTACAGTTTAATATTGGAAAGGTATCTTAATTATGGAACTCTGCTCTCTGAGAGTTGGAAAATATGGGAGTGTATTCCCTCAACTACAGAAATTGTTTACTGAAATTAGTATGTGTTTGTGTTTTGTGTCTTTAGTATGTGTTTAGTATGTGTTTAGTATGTGTTTGTGGTTTGCGTCTTTAAAAAATTCAGGGGTGCCTGGGTGGCTCAGTCAGTTAAATGTCCAACTCGTGATTTCGGCTCACGTCGTGATCTCCTGGTTTGTGGGATCGAGCCCCGCATGGGGCTCTGTGCTGACAGCGGGGAGCCTGCTTGGGATTCTCTCCCTCTCTCTCTGCCCCTCCCCTGCTCATGCGCCCAAGCGCGCATGCTCTCCCTCAAAATAAACTTAAAAAAAAAATTCAAAACCTTTTAGCCATTGGTTAAAGAAAATGGTAGGACTACACTAAAAGTTTTTGATGAAGGCATTAGGTAATGAAACAATCTGAGACATTGTGATTCAAAACACAAGTATCGTTTATTCTATATTTTTGAGAGTCTTTGGAACAAGCGACAGTCTCCCAGGTGCTGAAAATTTTGCCTCTGTTCCTAGTACTAGCAATGAGACTCTGCAGCTGGTGCTTAATAATAGCATTCTACTACTGCTTGCCTTTTTCATGTACTAACGGAGCCTAAGATTTGAAAACCCGGCTTCGGTAATTTGGCCCGAGGCAGCTCCTTGTGTTACTTTGCTGATCAGCCCTAATTTGAGGGAGAACAGGTCATACCACAAAATGGAAATTTACGAACTGGGTTGATCTCCAGGAAAATCTTTATAAAAAGACTTTATAGGGGCGCCTGGGTGGCTCAGTCGGTTAAGCGTCCAACTTCAGCTCAGATCATGATCTCTTGGTTTGTGAGTTCGAGCCCCGCATCAGGTTCTGTGCTGACAGCTCAGAGCCTGGAGCCTGTTTCAGTTTCTGTGTCTCCCTCTCTCTCTGCCCCTCCCCCACTCGTGCTTGTCTGTCTGTCTCAAAAATAAATATACTATATAAAAAATTAAAAAAAAGACTTTATATACTGGTAAAATAGTTTCATTTCATACAGACATAGTCACTTTTTTTGGCTGGTAAGACTGAAGCAGGGTGACTCCATAATAGCAATTCTAAGAATCAGAAGCAACTATTATTTCTTCAAATTTTTGAATATTTACAAATAAATTTTTGCTAAAGCATCATTTGGACCTGGTTACTCATAAAATGCACACATCCACATTACTGGTCAGTAGTGACACAGGCCATCAAACAGGCACACACCCCTGGTGGAAAAAAACAAACCCATTCTAGCTGTTAAGAAGGAACGTTGACACTACATAACGTCCCTATTTTCTGTCATCCTATTAAACATTCAGCCGACACCATCTTGCTGATGAAGGCCATGATCTGTTGATCTGTGCCTCCACTTCAGTGAGTGATAAACTCACTCCCCAGCCCCAGAATTAGCTCACTGAAGCTCCCGGATTTCTCTCCTCGCTGGCATTTTCTCCAAGTCTTCTGTTGGCACAGAGAAGCCAGCAACGGTGTGCTCGGGGGAGCTCACTGTCACTTAGCTAGACAGCTGTGACTGAGGAAGACTGGGGTTGGTGGAAGAATCTTTAAGTGTAACGGAAGGAACCGCAGTTGAAACAACTATACTTCTTAAGAACCAATGACAGCAGCACCATAGGAAACCAGCATCTGCAAGGGAAGCAGCAATTAACAATCTGCGGCTGTGGCAGAGAAGTCCCTGCAAGTCCAGCACTTTTAGCTATGCACACCCCCCCCCCTTCCTTTTATGAGTATTATGAGTTAAGAATAAATTCACTTCTGCTGTGCTGAGGATCTGTTCTTTGTAGGAAATGAGTGAAATTTTCTGACTAGGATCCCAGGTGAGGGGTCTTATTTTTACCAAGCTATCTATAATAGGATATGTGGAGGGCGATATCCTTTTTTATCGTTTTGACATATCTGACATTTTATCTTTTGCACTGTTTGATTTCCCACTGCCAAGTTCCTGGAATAGAGCTGGAGCAGTCAGCACTCCCTTCTCACTTCAAGGACTCCAGCCCTAAGATTGAGTTTCTCGTTGCCTGTCACACTCCTCTGGGGCGACTGATTACCCACCACGCCGTGTACGGAATCTTATCCCAGCGTCATTACTTTACATTAGCAGAAGGCTTGAATAAACAGAGCGATATTTACTGAAATGATTACACTGAAATAAAGTTGTCTTCTGGGGGTGCGTTTTTGAGGTGTTCATCATAGTCATATGGGAGATTTGTCTCCTTGAATGTTTACCTTCATTTCCCCAATCCTCAACCCCTGAAATATAAACCAGTTTTTCTTTTTTCTGAGTACGATTTTTACAACAAGACGCCCTCCAGGGCATCTAGAGTCTCCACCAGTAGAACTGGGATTTGAGCGTCTTGGAGAGACAGCACCAGGCCTTGAAATTAGAGAAATGAAACCCTAATTACGGAGAAAAAGACATAAAAGGGGCCAATCACTCCAGACCGTGCCCCTAACTTGATTCGCGGGAGGCTCAACAAAAAGTTCCACAAAACCAGACCCTCAGATCCAAAAGCAGAATCCAGAAGCCAGGAGATTAAAAATCGAACCGGGGCTACCCGACTGGCTCTGCAAGGGCGCTCTCCGAAACGCCTCGCATTGGCCCAGAAATGCCGCAGTCTCGGTCACGTGCTCGCGCGGCCCCGCCCCTCCCCGCCGAAATAAACGAGGGCCGACACACGCCTGTAACTTTCTGTCAGCGAGCTGCGCACGCGCGGTGCGGGCGGCGCAGGCGCGTTGCGAGCGGCGAAGTTGCGCTGGGAGGTCTCGGCGCCGACGGTCGGCAGAAAAGCGTCTTTGGTCCTTCTGCCGCTTCCTTCCGCGCGCCGGGTCCGCTAACGCCGACGGAAGCTCGCGGGACAGGCCCTCGGGACCTCTGTTTCATTCATTCTTTCACATTTTCCAACCCTCGCTTAACGGTTTACAGAGCTTTTGTGCTCAAAATTTGAGTTATTCTTAGGCTCACCTTCACGAATATTCTCACCCCAGTTGGTGTTTTATGTACGTTTTCGTGATTTCCAAGGGGGCCGTGCGGCTGGAGCTGAGGACACTTTGCTTCTGCCTCTTGCGTGCGCGTGTTCAGGTTTGCGTTCGAGTGACGTTTGTTGGCGACCTTTGCGTCTTGCCTCTAGGAGCTCGCCTGCTGTTCTCTGGCGTTCGTAGCTTCGTGTTCCGCACCTAAGGCGCAGACCGCTGGAGCTGGGTCTTCACAGTTCAGTCAAGTTGGTACCCAGGGACCAGTCAGTTGTGGAAAAAGAGCAACCAACTACTCACAGGCAAAGCCCTGGAAAGCGATACTTCGACCGCAAGTAAAATGACAAAAGTATAAAACAGATTGAGTCTGGTTTTTCCCCCCTTGCTCCTGAAAGGAAAGAACGGGCCCGTTGGAGAAGTTTTATGAAGGTCAACAGGCTGAGCGTTTGTTTTTTCCGTTTGGGTAGGGCCGCTAAATTGCAGTTTGTTAGAAGTGTCTCAAAACGATTGAAGAAAAACTGTCATCAAATTATACTTTTTATTGACATTAGTCAGCTTTCATTTCAGATAGTATTTGTGTGTACACAGTTTTTTATTTTTGAGAGAGCGCGCGTGTGCACAAGTATGGGAAGGGCAGAGAGAGAGAGAGAGAGAGAGAGAGAGAAAACCCCAAGCAGGCTTGAAACTGCGCTGTCGGCCCAGAGCCCCGCGCAGGCCTCCCGTCTCCAAACTGGGAGATCATGACCTGAGCCAAAGTTGGACACTCAACCAACTGAGCCACCCAGGTGCCCCCGTGTGTTCAGCTTTTATAAAAATATGAAAGGATGCTGGGGCGCTTGGCTGGCTCAGTTGGTAGAGCATGGGACTCTTGATTTCTGGGTTGTGAGTTTGGGTCCCACTTCGGGGGTAGAGATTACTTAAAAATAAAATCTTAAAAAAATTAAAGAATGGGTCTATGTTTCTATAGAATTAGCAACTAAAAATTTTTTAAGAAAAAAAGGGTGGGTTTATGTTTCTATAGAATTAGCAACTAAAATTTTTCGTAAGGTTTTATTTTTACTTATTTTTTAAAGTTTATTGTGAGAGAGTGCAGGCAGGGGAGGGGCAGAGAGAGAGGGAACAGAGGATCTGAAGCAGGCTCTGCACTGACAGCAAAGAGCTCAAAGCAGGGCTGGAACGCATGAACTGTGAGATCATGATCTGAGCCAAGAGCCACCTAGGCAGCACGTAAGATTTTATTTTTAAGTATTCTCTACACCCCATGTGGGGCTCAAACTCACAACCCAGAACTCCAGTCTTAGACGTTACCAACTGAGCCAGCCAAGTACACCTATAAATCTAGTAAATCTAATACCAATAATGTCTCAGGCTTTTTCTTTTTTCTCCCTCCTTCTTTCTTTCCTTCTTTCTTCTTCTTTTTTTTAAGATTTCATTTTTTTTAGAGTAATTTTTACACTCAACGTGGGACTCAAACTCACAACCCTGAGATCAAGAGTCACATGCTCCACAACTGAGCCAGCCCGGTGCCCCTTCTCAGCTTTTTCAGTGGCTTTTACAAAACAGTCACAAAATTGGGTTAAATGAAGACCAACTACTTCGTTTAAAATAAGAGCTGAGAACATACCTGGATTTTAGGAAGCCAAGATTTTCTGTTGGGTAACACCATTTCTCCGAAAAGGATTTTCCTTTCGACAGGGTACATATTTATGAGTAAGTCCCCCCCCCACCCCACCTCTCTTTATATTGAGAGACTGTGTTTTTAGCATGGTTTTGATGTTGCCACGGTATTCAAAAATAATTATTGGGACACCTGGGTGGCTAAGTTGGCTAAGTGTCCCACTCCTGATTTCAGATCACGTCATGATCTCATGGTTCGTGAGTTCAAGCCCCGCTTCAGGCTCTGGGCTGAGTGCGAGAGCCTGCGTGGGATTCTCTCTCTCCCTCTCTCTGCCCCTTTCTTGCTTGTGCTCTCTCTCTCTCTCTCAAAGTAAATAAACATTAAAAAAATCTTCTCTACAAAAATAATTATAAATGGGAAGTTGGCAATGAATTTTTTTTTTTTTTTTTTTTTTTTTTACCACTGGTAGAACCCCGAGAAACTACTTGCTAAGAAAGGGGTTATTGCCGTCTGGTCTGGTCTATATTAAGAGGCCAAAGCATTGCACTGATATCATGATAAATCTTTTCTTTTTGTGTCGTCTGTTTTTCCCTTCCACCACTATTCTCCATCAGCCATGAGGTTGCTGTTGGGAGCTCAGGGATAAGTAAGAGGTCATAGAACGTAGGTCATTGCATGATGATGAAGTATCAGTTCTGAGGTCTGTCTCTAAGGCTCTGTCCTTCATAGTAAGATCCAGTGTGCGTGACGGTTGTGCAGCTCTCACTCCATGTTAGCGATTCATTATGTTTAGTTCACATGCTTGTGATTTACTTTCTTTCAGGTTTTTCTGTGTTCAGTCTTCACGGGTCATTTACAATGACCTGGTGAAGAAACAAGCCAATGGAGAGGTTCTGTACACCTGCTTTTTAAGGTAAGGAAGTCTAGGGCTATGATCAAAGGCATAAACTGCAGAAGATTGTTCATTTAACAGACTGCTTAAAAAATTTACATCCAAGTTAGTTAGCATGTAGTGCAACAATGATTTCAAGAGTAGATTCCTTAGTGCCCCTCACCCATTTAGCCCGTCCCACCTTCCCACCACCCCTCCAGTAACCCTGTTTGTTATCCGTATTTAAGAGTCTCTTATGTTTGGTCCCCCTCCCTGTTTTTATATTATTTTTGCTTCCCCTCCCTATGTTCATCTGTTTTGTATCTTAAAGTCCTCATATGAGTGAGGTCATATGATATTTGTCTTTCTCTGACTCATTCCGCTTAGCGTAATACCCTCTAGTGCCATCCACATAGTTGCAAATGGCAAGATTTCATTCTTTTTGATTGCCGGGTAATACTCCATTGTATATATGTACCACATCTTCTTTATCCATTCATCCGTCCTTGGACATTTGGGCTCTTTCCATTGTCGATAGCGCTGCTATAAACATTGGGGTGCATGTGCCCCTTCGACACAGCACACCTGTATCCCTTGGATAAATACCTAGTAGTGCAATTGCTGGTTGTAGGGTAGTTCTATTTTTAATTTTTTGAGGAACCTCCCTACTATTTTCCAGAGTGGCTGCACCAGCTTGCATTCCCACCAGCAGCGCAAAAGAGATCCTCTTTCTCCACATCCTCGCCAACTCCTGTCGTTGCCTGAGTTGTTAATGTTAGCCATTCTGACAGGTGTGAGGTGGTATCTCATTGTGGCTTTGATTTGTGTTTCTCTGATGATGAGTGATGTTGAGTATTTTTTCATGTGTCGGTTGGCCATCTGGATGTCTTCTTTGGAGAAGTGTCTATTCATGTCTTTTGCCCTTTTCTTCACTGGATTATTTGTTTTTTGGGTTTTGAGTTTGATAAATTCTTTATAGATTTTGGATCCTAACCCTTTATCTAATATGTCATTTGCAAATATCTTCTCCCATTCCGTCGGTTGCCTTTTAGTTTTGCTGATTGTTTCCTTCGCTGTGCAGAAGCTTTTTATTTTGATGAGGTCCCAATAGTTCATTTTTGCTTTTGTTTCCCTTGCCTCCGGAGACGTGTTGACTCAGCTGCGGCCAAGGTCAAAGAGGTTTTTGCCTGCTTTCTCCTCGAGGATTTTGATGGCTTTCTGTCTTATGTGTAGGTCTTTCATCCATTTTGAGTTTATTTTTGTGTATGGTGTAAGAAAGTGGTCCAGGTTCATTCTTCTGCGTGTCGCTGTCCAGTTTTCCCAGCACCATTTGCTGAAGAGACTGTCTTTATTCCACTGGATAGTCTTTCCTGCTTTGTCAAAGATTAGTTGGCCATACGTTTGTGTCATTTAACAAACTTTTTAAGGATTTTATTTATTCATTATTTTTTAAAGGGTGGAGGGACTCATGTGTCACGTGGAGGTCTAGGATAGCCCCTTCCTAGAAGAAGGTAACTGGAAGGCCAAGTTCTAATTAGAGCATGGAATTAGAACTGAAGGTGCTAGATGGGCTTCAGGGATAATGTGTCTGTCTGGCAAGCCGGATGAAGCTACCGTGACCCGCATCTGAGTAAAATCTGTTAGTATTTATTGTATTTACTAAGCACGTCTTGCCCCAGGAGTAAAAGATTAATGTGGCCAAATTCTTCTTCTGATTTTATGTAAACTGCTTTCTTCTATTAACATACTTTGTATTCAAACAGGTTTTCAAATTTCTTTACCTCTTTTGTATTTGGCCATGTTTGAACACAGAGTAGTTAATCTTTGACTCACATGTGTCTCATCTTTTAACCCAAGCGGTTACTTTCTTTCATGGGGGTTAATACTACAATTGGCTAACGTTAGCCATGATGTGTTTAAAAAAATTTTTTTTTATCGTTTATTTATTTTTGAGAGAGAGAGACACAGAATGTGAGCAGGGAGGGTCAGAGAGAGACATGGAGAGTCAGAAGCAAGCTCCAGGCTCTGAGCCGTCAGCGCAGAGCCTGACACAGGGCTCGAACCCATGAACTGTGAGACCATGACCTGAGCTGAAGTCGGCCGCTTAACCGACTGAGCCCCCCCGGTGCCCCAGCCATGATGTGTTTTTAAAAAAATAAATCTTTTTAATCATCAATGTATTTTAAGAAAGTAAATGATAATCATTTACTAAAATTTTGGATAATAGAGAAAAACAAATAAAAACTACCATACTACAATAATTGCTTATTATAGTGCATATTTTTATTTAGTTGGAATCATAGACCATAAATTCATAGTTAATTTTATCCCCTAATATAATAAGATATAAAAACTTTCTCCCATATTATTAGAATTTCAAATAAAATGGTTTTTAAAACAAATGGAATTTCAGAGGAAATAGAATTTTACCCTGTGTATATGCATGCTTTATCCAATGTTTTTTGTCTATTTCTCTCTCCCTTTTTGTTTTTTTGATAAATAACACCATAGCAAACAGCTTAACACTGTTGATTGCATTCCCATATTTTAGGATAGTTCCTTAGAATGAACTCCAAGAAGTGGAATTACTAGGTTAAAGGGCATTAATATTTTTATGATTCTTAATTGCCAAGTTATTTTCCCAAATTTTTTGGTAATGTTTATTTATTTATATTTGAGAACGAGAGAGAGTGGAGGAGGGGCAAGAGAAGGAGACAGAATCTGAAGCAGGCCCTAGGCTCTGAGCGGTCAGTGCAGAGCCCAATGCTGGGCTCAGATTCAGGAACTGTGAGATCATGATCTGAGCCAAAGTCGGATGCAACCAACTGAGTCACCCAGGTGCCCCCCCGCCCCGCCACAAAGGACTTGTATCAAGCTATCATTGATTATGAGAGAACAGTTTTACTGTACTCATAATGGTTATTATCTGTCTTATAACATTTACTTATTTAATAGGCTTATACATTCATTTATTCATTAAATATTTATTGAGTACTTATTACGCTCCAGGCAATGTCCTCCGGACACAGCAGTGAATAAAACAAACCCTCCTGCCTTCATAGATCCTCTTGGGAGAAACAATTAACTAGATAAATAAATAAAACATGTGTTAACAGAGAAAAACAAAGCAGGAAGGAGAATTGGGTGTCACTGGGGTGAGCATTTTAGTTAGAGTGGCTGTTAAGGGTCTCATTGAGTAAGTGACAAAATTTGAAAATATATTTTAAATTTAAATCACAAGCCAAAGAAAACTTGTAAGTATAGAAGCAAGAACTTTTTTTCCCTGAACATTTGAGAATTAGTTACCCATGGAATGTTCTACCTCCCCAAATACGTTAATGTGTTTTTACTGCAAAAACGTTTCTCCTACACAATGAAAATGTAACCGTCAAAATAAGAGTATTAACACTGAGACATTAATGCTCTCTGAGCCTCATACCCCAGCCAGATTTTGCCAATTGTCTCAATAATGCCCTTTATAGAAAAAGGATCCAATTTTGCATCAAATTGTTGCTTTTAGTTATCATGTCTCTTTAGTATCCTTCAGGCTGAAACAGTTTCTCAGTGTTTCTTCAGCTCTTGTGACCTTGACACTTTTGAACATTCCAGGCCACTTATTTTGTAGAACATCCCCTAATTTAGGTTTGTCTGCTGTTTCCTCATGATCAGACTTAGGGTTATTCATTTTTGGTGGGCCTATGACAGAGACAATGCTATGTTCTTAGTGTATCTTATCAGGTGACACATAATATCCGTTTGCTTCGTTACTGATGATATTTACTTTGATCACTTGACTTAGATTATATCTTTTGATCTTGTCCACTGTATTTTATTTTATTTTTTTAATGTTTATTTTTGAAAGAGAACCCGAGCGGGGGAGGGGCAGAGAGTGAGGGAGACAGATGACTGGATGTGCTGTGCTGACAGCACAGAGCCGGATGCGGGGCTTGATCTCATGAACTGTGAGATCATGGCCTGAGCCGAAATCAGAAGTCTGCTGCTTAACCGACTGAGCCCCCCAGGTGCCCCTCAATCCTGTCCACTGTAAAGTTGTTCTTCTCTTTGTAATCAAGTGTTTTGTGGAGAAAAACTTGATCACATTCCCCATCAAACTTTCAGTGTGTTTGTTTATATGTCTATAAGTCCTTCTTAGATTTTCCCATTGGAACCCCTTCACGCTTCGCTTCGGTGTCCTTTTGACACGCCCCCATCGTTCTTTGAGCGCTTCCTTGTTTTCTGGCTTGCCAGTTTGTTCCAGGCTTATCTTGTACTTTGGGGCCCAGCCCTGGAATCAGCCGTGTTGGAGGAGCCCTTAAGAATGCAGTTTTGAAGCCATTCCCTGGGGGCAGGGTGTGCTCATTGCTACTGGGGTTGAATGGAGTTGCTCCTCCCAGGCCTTTTTTTTTTTTTTTGAGAGAGAGTGAGGCCAGGGGAGAGAAAGAGCGAGCGGGAGAGAGAGAGCAAGAGAGGGGCGGGGAGTGTCGCTCACCTGAAGTGAGGCACGTGTTTACCCAAAGCGGGGCTCGAGCGCATGTGAAGCAGGACTTGAATCCATGAACCATGAGGTCATGACCTGAGCTGAAGTCAGATGCTTAACTGGCTGAGCCCCCCAGGCGCCCCTCCCAGGCCCTCTTAAAGTATGTATCTATACACATTTGCGTATACACTCACACAATATACACATATCTGTATCTGTGTATCTATGTGAAAACCATGGTTTACTCCCAATTTCAATCCAACACCTCAGGGTTCATTCTAGTTTTATCCCCTTTCCATCTTCGTACCTCTGTAATCTAGCAGAAAGTAGCTCCCCTTATCCTCAATTTATTTACTTAGTTGATCGAACCCTCTGTGTATTATCAATCTCTTCCTCCTCTGCCACACCCTTCCCTGCCCCCATGCCTCTTCTAACCTCATTCAGCATGCCCCCACCTCGTCAGGTCTGACATCCCATGCCAGTCACCCCTCGGCAAAGGGCGCCCTCCTTACCCTTCTTGGCTCTGACACCCCACCGTGAGCTAGTCTACCTTGTTCTGGCCCATCCTAATGTCTTTAGCAAAGGGAGGAAGAAAAGTGAAGGAAAATTTGTAGTGAAGACCCACAGGAGATGAAAAAGCTAACTATTTGATTCCTTGGTAAGACCGTTCCAGATAAGGAATAGCCAGTGTAAAGCCTGGGTAGGATGAGCATGGCTGGTGTGGTGGAGGGACATCAAGGCCACACGGCTAGAACGGCGCACACAAGAAGGATGGCGATACTAGAGAAGCCCATGGAGATACGGGGTGGAGAAGGGGAAGAAGGGGATAGATCAGGTAGGGCTCGGAAGGTCTTTGGATTTTACCCTTAATGAGAACGAGCCATTATGGGAGAGCTGAGCAAAGGAGTGAGGGCATCATCTGTCTTAGGTTTTAAGAGGTTCACTCTGGCTATTCTGAAAACAGGAAGAGGGGCAAGGACAGAAGTCAGGACACCAGTTAGGAGGCTGTGGCAATAATCTAAGAGAAGGATGATGGTGGCTTGGATCCTGGTGGTGATGGGGGAAGTGAATTGAATTCTGAGTGCGTTTTGGAGGTGGAGCCGACAGGAGCTGCTGACTGATGAGATGTGAACAAAAGGGAAGCCTAAGCACTGAATTCCTGGAGCACTTCAACGTGCAGAAGTTGGGGAGACGAAGAGCAGAAGAGGCTAAGAAGGAGCTGTCAGAAAGGTGGGAAAAGTAGGTAAAAGAGTTACCCGTTGTTGCTTTCACCCGCATTTCTTGCGCCTGGTTGCGAGTTCCTTTGTAGATTGTTTGTACCTTTATCAAGTGGGCTTTTGCTGTTTGATTAAAAAAAACGGTATTAATTTGTTCATGTAATAAGGACTTTAACCCTTCGTCATACTAGATACAAATACTTCTTCCATTCTTTTTCTAAATGTTTATTTATTTTTGAGAGAGAGCGTGAATGTAAGCGGGAGAGGGGCAGAGGGAGACGGAGATAGCAGTGAACCTGACGAGGGCCTTGAACCCACAAACCCAGAGATTATGACCCAAAGTTGGACGCTCAACTGGCTGAGCCGCCCAGGCGCCCGCGTCTTTTTATTTTGGTTATATGAATGTTCAAATTATTTATGTAGTAAGTCCATTAGTATTTTTGTTTGTGATTCATCTCATCTTTATGAAACCTGGAAATGCGTCACATCTTCCAGCGATCTGATGATCACTTAATTCTACTTTATTCTAGCTTTTCATTATCTTGATTTATTTTTATTGACTTGTTGACTGCCTAGAAGTAGTTTTTGTGCATAAAGTGAGGTCAGAATCTAAACCCATTTCCTCGAGCAGTGGGCTCAGGCAAACACCAGCAAGCGTTATTTGGTTCAAGCAGGAATTCATGAATAGAAAGGTCAGCTGGATTCCTGGGGTCGTGCGCTCACTATGCAGGAGACCGGTGTGCTTGCCCGAGTGTACTGGGTGTGCGGGGTCAAGCATGGGGGTGGCCTTGAGAGTGCAGCTGAATTCGGGTGTCAGATGGCCTGAGCGTGGGTGCTGGGAACGTTAGCCGCTCAGGCCCAGGATACTTTGAGGGAAGGTGAGATCAGGCGCCTCCCGATATTAGCCAGCTCATCGTCAGGGACCCTGGGAGACCCCCGGATCATTCTCTGGACAATCTTTGTTGTCTCTCCACACCCTCAAATTGTTATTCCAACACTACTTATTATTGAATAATCTATCTTTTTGCCAATTTGATTCGTGATATCTTTTTAAGCATAAATTAAATTCTTATATATATTATATATAAAATTATATATATATAATATATCTTATATTTATTTTACTCATGTCTCATTATTTGAAAATATTAGTACCAGAGGCATCTGGGTGGCTTAGTCAGTTAAGCGTCCGACTTTGGCTCAGGTCATGCTCTCACAGTCTGTGGGTTCGAGTCCCATGTCAGGCTCTGTGCTGACAGCTCAGCGTCTGGAGCCTGCTTCGGATTCTGTGTCTTCCTCTCTCTCTGCCCCTCCCCCACTCACACTGTCTCTCTGTCTCTCAAAAGTAAACATTAAAAATAATAAAAATAGGGGCGCCTGAGTGGCTCAGTCGGTTGAACATCCAACTTCAGCTCAGGTCATGATCTCGCGGTTTGTGAGTTCGAGCCCCACGTCGCGCTCTGTACTGACAGCTAAGAGCCTGGAGCCTGCTTCGGATTCTGTGTGTGTGTGTCTCTCTCTCTGCCCCTCCCCTGCTCATGCTTTGTCTCTCAAAAATAAATAAATGTTAAAAAATAAAAAATAAGTAAAAATAAATAAAAATAAAATTGTCTTGAAATTTTTGACTAATGCAAAAGATAGTAAACAAGTGGTTTAAATCTGGGGGTTGCAGAAAGTAGATGATGGAATTTTTATGTTAGACTAAATGTTTGAATTAATAAAGTTGTTCAGGAAAAAGCACCCTACTGTTCTGGCGTATTTAGGTAGGAAATGTAATGAAAAAAGATTTCACTTACCGTATCAACAAATACAATTTATAGTTATGTTCTTAATGAAGAGTGTGTTTGATCTATATAATCCAAATTATCAAATTATTACCGGAGAGGACAACATTGGAAACACCCTCCAATAGAAACACCCTTAATTTTTCACCACTGAATAAAAAGAGAGGCACATGAAGTTTTGGATGCAAAGCCTAAACATTGTAGAGATTTCAGGCTATCTTCAATCAGCTTAAAGATTTAATACAGTTTCCATTTAAATTCTTTAAAAAAATTTTTTTTTAACATTTATTTATTTTTGAAAGACAGGGAGAGACAGATCACGAGCAGAGGGGGGCAGAGAGAGAGGGAGACACAGAATCAGAACTAGGCTCCAGGCTCTGAGCTGTTAGCACAGAGCCCGACGAGGCGCTCGAACCCGTGAACTGTGGGAAGATGACCTGAGCCGAAGTCGGACGCTCAACCGCCTGAGCCACCCAGGTGCCCCCCCCATTTAAATTCTTAATGGAATGTTTTGAGGGGCAACTGAAATTATTTCTAAAGTGGATCTAAAAGAATAAACAAAGAGTGAGATGTATTTATTCATTCAATACGTATTTATTGATTGCTGTGTTCCAAGCTCTAGGGATACATTAGGAATAAGATGTAAGTAAAATGTGTTACCGTCTTTTCTTGTGGGTTATCATTAATGAATTTAATTTTATGAAGAAGATGTAGACCTGACATAAAAAAATTAGTTATAAAATTTGCTTAAACAAAAGTAAAATGCGTTGCATTTTTTTCCTCACTAAATTCCTGTTCTAAGCACCACCAAAGAGAAAACTCCTGGAAGGCAGGAATTTGCATTTTCTACCTTTTGTAGCAGTATCTTGTTTATAATGTTAGTTTATAATCCTTGTATATAATGCTAGGTTAAAAATGGCTAGAGTTTACTCTTCTTGAAATATTTCCCCTTAACCTCACACTGTTCTTATTGTTTAGACATAAAGAATAAAATTGTCTAGAGACATTTTAATTTTACCATATCAAAGGAGAAAAAAAAAAGTCGTGTAAAGAGAGAAATACAGGGGCACCTGGGTGGCTCAGTCAGTTAAGCGTCCGACTTCGGCTCAGGTCATGATCTCACGGTTCGTGGGTTCGAGCCCCGCGTCGAGCTCTGTGCTGACAGCTCGGAGCCTGGAGCCTGTTTCCGATTCTGTGTCTCCCTCTCTCTCTGCCCCTCCCCCACTCACACTCTGTGTCTCTCTCTCTCTCTCAAAAATAAATGAACATTAAAAAAAAAAAAGAGAGAGAAATATAGTAAAATCCCTAACGTACTATGCATATCTAATCGATGTGTTGCCAGTTCAGGTTAAATTGAAACAGGACAGGAGCAGATGAAGCAAGACAATTCTGAGGCTCACTGTCTTAGACTGTAAGTGCTAAGCTAAACTAGTGTCTTCCATTTCAGATCGGGGACGGGCACATTTTGGCCAGTTTAGGAAACAGCATCTGGATTAAATATTCTTGTTTTTCATAAGTACTTTGGAAAAGACGTGTACAGAATTTTCTTCGTAGAGTTTCAAGGGGTCCGAATCATAAGCCATAATGCACATGATGTTTGTAGTTACATCTTTCTAGATTTGTCAGTGGGTTGGCAACGGAAGGAACGCTTTCTTTTGGGAGTATATGCCATTATTTTAGTGATTTGAAGGTAGATTCTAATTCTGATTCCTTAAAGCGTGTCCGAGTGATAGCTCTAGTTGGGGAGTGTTGTATGGACACTTTGCAAGGAGACGCCACGGGCACTGTGTGGGGAGCCTTCCCAGTGGCTGCTTTCCCCGTGAAAATACCAGTGAAATGAGATGGGGAGACCTCGTCAGTCTGTCTACGTGAAGGGGGGAGGCCGGCCTCTCACAGGGTGTCGAGCTTGGTTCTCCCACAATGACTTACCATGTTTTTAACATCTGCTGAGAAGGTCAGCTTTCTGCGAAAGGCTCACGTCAAAGCAGCACGGCCGACTTTGTCATTTTTGTCTTCTGAAGTCGACTTCTATCTTCTGAACCAAATTTCGACTTACTTGCTTCTGCTACCGGACTCTCTTTCTCTCTTGACATTTCATAGGTGTCGACTGCCGCGTGTGTCACGTCCACTAAGTCTGTCCTGCGGTGGTTAGCGTGGGCGCCCTTCACTGAATGTGTTTGTCCCTTGAATCCTGGGAAGGTTTGAGGCTTGAGAATGTTATTAACTAAAGGTAAATCGCAAGTACGTTTTGGTGAAAACATAGTTATTAGGCGCCAGCAGAAGAGAGCACCCATTTTAAAACACAAACATGATGCGATGGGGTTATTCGGCTGCGGAAATGCCAGCTGAATGGGGCATTGCAAACACTAAGAGGTCCGTGGGATGTCTCTGCATTCGTTTCCTACTGCTGCTAGGACGCGTGACCGCGAACTTAGTCACTTCAGGCCAATTAGCTTCCTCACGGCCCTGGAGGGCAGAAGTCTGAAACGGGCCTCACGGGGCTCAACTCAAGGTGTGGGAAGGCCGTGCTCCTGCCGAAGGCTCTGCTGAGCCCCATCCTTGTCCCTTCCAGCCCTCGTGCCAGGCTCGCGGTCCTTCCAGCCTCACAGGCCCCGCCCCACTCGGACCTCTGCTTCCGCGGTCGGTCGCATCTCCTCTGACTTTCCCGTGTCCCCTCTGTCGTAAGGACCCTCGCGATGATACCCTGGTTTCTCTTCGGATCCAAGAAGGAGCCCCGTGACTGCCGTGGGCCCGGCCAGGTAATCCAGCCCCGTTGCCCGACTCAAAATCCTTAACTTCTCACACCTGCCAAACCTCGTTGGCGCGGTCGGCGATGCGTTCCCAGGTTCCGGGGCTGGGGACAGGGACTTCGGGGGAGCGCTGGGGCGACTGTTCTGCCTACCACACGCGGTTCCCTTAAGTGAAAACCTAAGGAAGCATTTCCTTCACGGGGTTTAAAGTGCTGTGAAATGAGCGATGAATACATGAACTAATTTCCAGAATAATTTGCTGTAAAAGTTCATTTATTTATTTTGAAAGAGGGGGGAGGAGGGACAGAGAGAGAAGGAGAGGGAGACTCTCAGGCGGGCTCCATGCTGTCCGCCTAGAGCCGGGTGTGGGGCCCGATCTCACAAACCGCGAGATCACGACCTGAGCCAAAATCAAGAGTCCAGGCTCCTCTGTGTTACCATTTTCAATATACATTCTAAACCATTTGGCTGCCCTTTAAAAGATCAAAGGTGGGGCGCCTGGGTGGCTCAGTCGGTTAAGCGTGACCGACTTCGGCTCGGTCAGGTCATGATCTCACGGTTTGTGGGTTCGAGCCCCGTGTCGGGCCCTGTGCTGGCAGCTCAGAGCTTGGAGCCTGTTTTCCGATTCTGACCCTCCCCTGCTCGCGCTGTGTCTGTCTCTCAAAAATAAATAAAAAACATTAAAAAAAAAAAAGATCAAAGGCTAAAATCTATTTTATCTTGCTTTATTACATGACTGGAAAACTTTCTAGGAGCGCCTGGGTTGAGTCAGAGCCCCGCGCTGGCTCTGCGCTGAGTGTGGAGTCTGCTTGGGATTTTCTCTCTCCCTTTCTGCCCCTCCTTCCCTCCCTCCCTCCCTCCCTCCCTCTCTCTCTCTCTCTCTCTCTCTCTCTCTCAAAGAAAAATAAATATTTAAAAAAAAAAAGTGAGTTTCCTTTTTGAAAAAAATTTTAATGATTATTTACTTTTGAGACAGAGATAGAGCGCAAGTGGGGCAGGGGCAGAGAGAGAGGGAGACACAGAATCCCAAGCAGGCTCCAGGCTCTGAGCTGTCAGCGCAGAGCCCGACGCGGGGCTCGAACCCACGAACCGTGAGATCGTGAGATCATGACCTGAGCTGAAACCTGACGCTTAACCGACTGAGCCACCCAGGCACCCCAAAAAGACGAATTTCTAATTGAATTTAAGTAGAGAGGATCGGAGGAAACCAATATAAACAGAGTCAGGAAAGTAGCAGCTTCTAAGAGGAGGCTGGGGAGGATCACATACCACTCTGTGTAGCTAAAATAGATTTGCATCCCAAGGTTCTGCTAATAGAGCTATAATATTTCCAATTTCACTAAGTCATACATATAATAGTAGATCTGAATACGTTAATAAAAAGTGATATATTCTTAATCATAGAATAAAGTTTTTTTATTGATTCTTATTTATGTTTTTTTTTTTTCTTTAGTAAAACCAATTAAGTCAGTGAGAAATTTGAGGAAGGGGGTAAGTTACATTCAGGGCCAGTCCAAACTACTTTTTAAAGTATCTAGTCCTCAGTCAATTCACAGAATCAGAATTTATAAGCATAATGTACTTGCATGAGGAATAATTATTCACAGCAGGCAGATCTGAATAAACCCTCTTAATGTAACTTTCTAAAATCCAGATTTGAAATTTTGATATTTTATACGAATTCTCATATTATGTGTACAACTATTATGTGTCACATTACGTTAGAACACAGAACAGACCATACCTCCCCCCCCCCCCCCCGTCCTTTCTCCTCCCATCTTGCCTACTTTCAGCCAGAGGTGCAAGTTTTGCTTGAAACACTTTGAAAGGAAGTGAAAAGATCTAAGAAGTAAAACTGGGATGTAAAGTTAAAGGTGTGAAGAATGTTCCAGTAGCCAGAGCCTTGGGGGGTGGGGCGGAAGACCTGAAAACCTTCATTCTCTCTATTTTTTTGGTTTAATGCAGAAATGAAATTCTCCTTTATTTCACATATAGAGTAATTATAGAGGAGACCCTTTTTTGCTTAGTTTTCAGGACTAATGTGAACATTTGGGACAACTTTTAGTATAATACAGTGGTTTTCACCCAGAGGTGATTTTGCTCCCCAGGTGACATTAGCAAAGCCCGGAGACATTTTTGTTGGTCACCCCTGGGGTTGGGGATGCAACTGCATCTGCTGGGTCGAGGCCAGGAGTGCTGCTAACATCAAACAGGGCCAGGAAAAGACTTGTTGACCCAAGATGTCAGTAATGTGAAGTCAAAAAATCTTGGGGTAATAGGATGTTATTTAAGTGCTGACAGACTTTTTGTGGTGTGAGGTTAGGGTTTAAACATTTTATTATAAAAGTCTAAGCACTAGAGGGCAGTAGCCGCCCAACAGTTGCATCTGATGTTAAAAAGTGGAAGGGAAAAAGGAGCTTGTGATTTAGGTACCTTGAAGACGAGGGCTGTCAAATATCCGTAAAGAACTACGTGAGTAATTCCAGATCAAAAGACAGTTTTAACGATTACTGTTTCTGAAGTCAGTAAAGCAGAGCAAGAAGGGTTGTTTTCTTCTTTTTATAAGACCTTGTGAACTGTTGCCAGAGAAAGGGGAAAATTCACACTAGGTTTTCACACACCGAAACACTAACGTCATTGCCACTTAACACTTCTGCTTGCTCCCTTGAAGCAGGTGATGCCAAGTCGCTGTTCCTCGGGCACGGGGATCACTGTAATGCTGTTGAAGCTGTGTCAGGAGCAGGGGAGCTTAGAAAGGCCAAGCTGAGGGGCGGCTGGGGGGCTTAGTCGGGTAAGCGTCCGATTTCGGCTCAGGTCATGATCTCGCGGTGCGTGAGTTCGAGCCCCGCGTCGGGCTCTGTGCTGACAGCTCAGAGCCTGGAGCCTCCATTAGCTTCTGTGTGTCCCCCTCTCTCTGCCCCTCCCCTGCTCGTGCTCTATCTCTGTCTCTCAAAAATAAATAATAAAAACATTAAAGAAAAAAGAAAGAAAGAAAGGCAAAGCTGACTGAACCTATTAGACAACTCAGAGTCCGAATCTGTGAAACAGAAGAATAATTCCCAGTTTGTTGCTGGAAGTTATTTGCAGAAGCTATCTAGGCGAGAATGCAATGCAATTTTCTACTTTTCCCTAAGGGTCAGTCTAGTTTTTAAAAATGAAACAATTATTTTTTCTTTTTAGTAGGAGACATCCAGGCTTAAGCCTGAGTTTTCAAGGATTTTAATAAAGATTGACCCCCTCTATTTGGTAAACCCATGTTAAACTCACATTTTTATTTATTATTAAACATTGAAGGTATACAACATGATATAAAGAATGGACATCCATGAAAAGAATTGATAAAGAGATCTCTGCTCTGCCCCAGTGAGGGGCTTAATCCCACAAACCTGTGAGATCATGACCTGAGCCCAAATCAAGAGTCACATGCTTAACCGACCGAGCCACCCAGGCGCCCCTATACTAAGTCTTTAAAATGCAGTGTGTATTTACACTTCTAGCATATCTGAATTTGCAGAAGGCACATTTCCAGGGCTCAAAAGGCACATGTGGCTGGCAGCTACTGTGACTGAATAGGATGGCTGTAAATTATAGAAGAGGGAAAGCACATAAATTGTCCCAAGTCATGCGGTTGGTTGGGTGATTCACAGGTCTAGGTAAAAATCTTATCATTTTTGGAGGTGGTGGGAGTGAGCCAGGTGATGGCAAACGAGGGTTCCTAAAACTCAGAGAGAGACGGGCCAGGACAGACCCTTAGAAATAGAGGAGTAATATGCCGTCCCTTGGAACCACTGGGCGGGTATAAAATGGATTGATATAAATGGCCAAAAACTTGTTCCCATTCTGAATTGAGGTTCATTTAGTCATTGGGCATCTACCTGCCAAATATGGCAAGAATAATTATGTAATTACTACGGACAGTAAATACAGTCTATCTCTGTCACTTACCCCAGGGCAAGGAGAGATCCTGGTGTCCATTGTGTCTGATGGTCTCACTAGCTGCTCTGTCTAGTGCCTTAGCTCTTTATCAATGAGAGAAACAGTCATTGAGAAGTTCTGATTATATGCAGAAGGGATCAGGAATGGGGAGGTAGCTTTAACTCACACACACACACACACACACACACACACACACACACCCATATGATCTTGTTTCTCAGTAAACTTGAAATCTAATGGGAAAGTAATCTCAGTATAGAGATTTAGTATAAACTTTATAATCCTAAAACGTTATGCTGCTAAAGTACTAAATTCATAGTTCCAGAAATGGAGGAGGGAGAGAGAGTTCATCATGGATCCCGACTAAAAATGAAATATCGAGTTCTTTCAAAAACAACTTCTTATTAATCATAGCCATCACACTGGCATTTGCACATTATAGAGACAGTGGATTTCTAATTTAAGTTTAATCTATTTTTTTCCCATTGTGAAAAGTGCCCTTTGAAAATTTGGAAAGCATGAAAAAAAGAAGAAGAAAATTAATCCATAATGTTAAGGACAGCAGTTTCTGTATATTTCCTTCCCAGTCTTTTCAATGTATTTTTAAAATATTTGGGATCATGAAATATAATGGCTTCTTTTGCGTTTTTCTTAAAATTAGCATTTTTAAAAAAGATTTTTTATTTTTAAGCAATCTCTACAGGTCGCCCTGTTTGCACGTCATTGTGGGTAGAAGGACCCACTTCGTGGCCGTCATCAACCCTGAGGTAGTCTCGTTTGTGTTTTATTTGCTAAATTGGGAGACAAAAAATGTTATTTTATTGTTTTAATATCAATTGCTTGGTCGCTATTATTCACTATGAACATTTCCTCATATTGATGGTGATTTTCTATTTATTTATATTGTAATTTACTTTGCCATTTTCCTCGGGTTTTTCTCATCAGTTCATTTGAGCTCTTGATGTATTAAGACATTGTTAGTTTTTTAAGTGAATAGTGTTGATTGTTCTTTTAAGATAATATTTCTTTAAACAGCAGTTTCCAACATGTAGAGTTTTTGCCTTTTAAAATACTATTTGAAGAAAACACTTCGTTTCCGTTCTTTTTAGGTGCTCTTTTGAACTGGTTTCTTATAATGTCAACCGGTGTGGCCTCCATAGGTATAATACTTATACTAAACAGTATAAGTAACAGTTTAAGAAAAAGAAAATTACAAATTTTCTGTAAAATGTACACATGGTATACTAAAGTGTGGAAGAAAATGCTTTTGGAAAAAAGTGCCTTTGGGAATGTTTCCTTCTCCTATTGTAGTGCCAACAGAGTTGGAGATTTTTAAGAAACTGATTTATTGAGATGCAATTCAATATAAAAAGGTTTTTACATTCAAATTTTGGAAAGCTGTATTGTTTGATTTGGAAAGGATGGATGGGCTCCGCATCTTTTTTCTTTTTCTTTTTTAAGTAGTGCAAAGCCTGAAGAGTGTCTCCTTGTTGGTTCCCGGTGCTCAGGACCGACTTTTCTTTTCTTTTTTCTTTAATTAGTGCTGGTTTCTATAGGTTGCAAACTTTTCCTCCAGGAGCTGAAAGCAGAGACTTCTGGGTACTTTTTTATTTCTTCTTTCTTCCCAGTTTTGAAAGAGCCCCTTTGCCTCCACTGTTTGTCATGATGTGTCCTGAAGTACAGAATAGAAAATGCAAAACAAGACAGCTGCACAGGAGGTTTTTCTTTTTAAAGAAGTTGATAGACAAATGGCACAAGGTTCACGGTTCTCGCCAGCTGAGAGCTGAGCTTCCAGAAAACGCCGTTTTAGGGGAACAAGTGAAGTAGTGTGGACGGTCTGAAAGGCTTCATTGACACGGCAGCCGGGAGACTCTTGTACCACATTGTCTGGGATGCACTTGCCCTTCCGACCCCAGATCTTGAGACAGAAGTCTCAACATCCCCCAAAGCTTAAAAAATTAATTGTTTGTGTTTTTTGTGTGGATTTCTTGTTTTTGTTTTTTTCCCCCCATGATCCTTGGTTTTCTAAGTGAAATTCCCGAAAAGGTGTCTGTTTTTGTTTATCTTTGACCTTTGGGTGTCAGTCGTGGATTCGCATAATCATGTGGCCTACCTGGACGGAACGGTGGGGGTGTAGGCAGTAAGGTTGTATCGCCGACAAATTAGTGGTCTAGCATTAGTGTTTGCTTTCCGAGCTAGAATCTAAGTGCTGCAGCAAAAAGGAGCCCTGGAATGGGGGAAATAAGGCAACTCTGAAGCTGGCGATGTAAACCATTATTGATAGTTTCTCAGTTTTCTGGAAGGTTGATGCAGAGAGACTTAAGCTTATGATAAGAGAGAACTTTCCAGGGGAAGAAGATATTCAAAGTTACTCGGTTTGTATCAGGGACGTTGGAGGCTCTTCAAGGAAGACAGTCATCTGTTGGTTTGGTGTAGAAGGGCAGGCAACCTCTTCAACAATGGCTTTCATTCATAGAGCTCCCATTATGCGTCATGAGGGAGGATGTGGCCTGCGCTCCTAAACTTTGAGGAGCTCAGAGTCATAGACCCGGAGACTGGAAGACCCGCTGAGATCAGTACTCTACCCTTCTTCCGCAGGGAACATTGAGGCCCAGAAAGGTGACTTGCTCAAGATCACACAGAGGGTTAGCGGCAGATTCTTGGCTTTCTGGAAGCTAGATCTTTTTACTCCCAGCGGTATTTTGCCATTCCCCTGTGGTTGAAAGTGCTTTGTAGCTGTTAGGGAACAGTTCAAGACCTTATCCAATGAAGTGTAAAAAACGGAATAATCCATTGCCATTGTATATGGGGAGAGTTCATTGTTAACTGGAATTATCTGGATGTGTGACAGATTTTGAGGAATGGGTATGGTGTGGACATCACGAAAGAACCAGAAAAATCTGGTCTCTGCTCTGTGTTGTTGGAGGAGATGCATGAAGAAAATTATGTCCTTCAGTCCAAGTGCAAAGCCTTTAAAGGTGCTCTCTGGTGGTGCACATGCACCCAGGAAATTCCCCTGGCGAAGATCAAAATGGGTGGGGAGGTCAGATTTCTCAGTAAACTTGGAAAGACCAGCACACCTTTGAGGATGAACGTAGGTTACTAGAACATCGGGTCTATGACAGGAGGGGCCCTTGTGGAAGGGTCTGGACGCGAAGACCTTGAGTTGTTCCCTCATTAGATGACTTCTGCCTGGCTGCTAGGAAACTTATTCCTTGGCTTTAATATTTGATCTCTTCTCACCCTCTCTGCCTTATAGGTTTCCTTTCCCTTTTTAGTGGACCGCTGAAAGCCAAAGTGACACTCTGAACCATCTGCCACTTAAACAAGAGGAGATTTATTGCTTTTAATGGAAATGATAACTTGTCCCAACAGGAGAAGGGTATGCATCAGAGAGGGCAGCCTGTGGCAACACAGATTTCGGTCACTGCTCTGCAGTTGGTAGGGCGCGAGTCCCCAGAGAGCCTACAGCAGAAACAGAGAGTTAGAGGCCAGAGAGACCACACCGCTGGGTCAAGGAACAGGAAGTTCCGTCCCTCTGCAGCTCGCCTGGGGTGGAGAGAGAGGAAGAGAAACAGGAATCAGTGAGACTAATGACAAAACTGGTCCGGCAGTCGAGGAGAGGGGGCCGGACCCTGTAGGGGCAGAGCACAAAGACAGGTTTTGGCTCTCAGGGCAAACGTCCCCAGACTGACCTTCAAGCAACTCTGTCATTCAAGACCGCACACCCTGCAAATGGGTGTGGCTGGTAATGTGCCTTGACCTTCAAGCAAATCTGTCATTCAAGATACGCCTTGCAAATGGGGAGATGTGTGTGATTGGTGATGTGCCTTTCAATAGCTTTCAATTTAACTAAATATTCTGGGTATTTGGTGCTGTTCTGAGAGCGATATTCTTCTAAAATAATTGTGTAAAAAAAATCTACCCCTTCTAGATTTTTGTCTCCAGGAACAAAGCGCAGTCAACCCCTGGCAGTTAGTCAGGGCGAGAGGTGGCTGAGGGAGAGAGGGAATCAGGTTTAGGGGATATTTAAGAAGTAGGATGGACAAGAAAAGCTTTTGAGGGATAAAGAATGTGAGTTCATTTTTTAAAGTTGTTTTTTAACCGAAAGAGTAATAACTGCTATGGTAAAATTCAAACAGTAGTAAAGATATGCCATGAAAATATGTGTCCTCAACGAAAGTCAACCACTATGAATAGTTCTCGCGTACTCTTCGAGACATGTTTTTGTGCCAGTATAAGCTTATACGGGTGTTGCCAGGTGAACTGGGGAGACCCTGGGCCCTGGGGCCTCGACCCAGCCAGAGCAGAAGGAGTGGCCGAAGGTTCTTGGTCTGGTCACAAGAAGGAATTCAAGAACAGACACGAAGCACAGCGGACGAGTAACACCAGCAGAGACGAGTAACACCAGCAGAGACGTTGATTAACGTGAAAAGAACCCTCTGGAGATAGGAGAGTTGTGAGCTCTTAGCCCCGGGGTCAGGTTTCTGTCGTTTATTGACAGTTGTGAACTAGGGGATCGAATATTTACTACGTGGGGCTGCAAGCAGGACTTCCCAGGTGCTTTTCCCTAATTTGGTCAGGGGTCTCGAGTCCTGGCTCCCACCATCTCGGGCCTGTCTGGTTTGGTCCGGCTTCTCGTGGAATGCCACCAGCAGCCAGGACGGGCCTCTGACGGTCCCATAGCTGGCCGTGACTTCCTCCGTGCCGACCTCCAGGTGTCCTGTTAGAACGTAGCTTCCTGCCCACACGAACACAGGCAGAGATGTTGCGGGTTGGGGTACAGATACTAGTCCAATGGATTTTTTGGTTTCCCAGTGCATCTGAAAGTTATGTTTCTACGACACTGTACCTGCCCATGAAAACCCCTTTGGAAACCTCCGCTTGACTTTACCTCCCCCAACTCCCAAGTATATAATCCATCTCTCCTCACGGTCCCAGGGCAGCTCTTCCTGCCCACGGGTCTTGTCCCCGTGCTCTAATAAACTCACCTTTTTTGCACCAAAAAAAAAAAAAAAAATTGTACATGCCTTAATTAAAAAATAATTTATTGCTAAAAAATGCGATCGTCTGAGCTGTCAGCAAGTTGTAATCACTGGTCACAGATCACCATAACAAATAATAATGAAAAAATTTGAAATATTGTGAGGATTACCAAAATGTGATAAAGGCAGGAAATGAGCAAATGCTGTTGGTAAAATGGTGCCAATAGACTTGCTTGAGGCTGGGTTGCCGCAAACCTTGAATCTGTAAAAAAGGAAATATTTGTGAAGCATGATAAAATGAGGTATGCCTATGACTTTTAATATTTTGTAAAAATAATATTTATTTGTATTAAAATAAATATTAAGATATTTTTCTTTTTATAAAAATGAGAACATACTATGCACCCTGCTGTTCCCTCTACTAAGTCACTTAAACACAATATTTTGGCAGTTTTTCCACATCTACTTCATTCTTTTTAAATTTTTAAAAAATGTTTTATTTATTTTTTGAGAGAGAGTGAGACAGCATGAGCAGGGGAGGGTCAGAGAGAGAGGGAGACACGGAATCTAAAGGCAGGCTCCAGGTTCTGAGCTGTCAGCACAGAGCCCGACGCGGGGCTCGAATCCACGAACTGTGAGATCATGACCTGAGCCGAAGTCAGACGCTCAACCGAGTGAGCCACCCAGGCGCCACTACTTCATTCTTTTTAACGATTGCTTAATGGTCCATTGAATGAATGTATTACCATAATTTATCTATATTGGGCTCCAAACTGATGGACTTTGGGGCTGTTTCCAATTTTTGATATTTGAATTAGACTTTATCTATTTTTATTTTTTTATTTTTAAAAATTTATTTATTTTGAGACAGTGTGTGTGTGAGCGGGGGTGGGGGGGCACAGAGAGAGGGAGGGAGAGAGGATCCCAAGCAGGCTCCGTGCTGTCAGCACAGGCCCTACAACGAGGCTCGACACAGGGCTGGATCCCTGAACTGGAAGATCACGACCTGAGAGCCGATACCAAGAGTCGGATGCTTAACCGCCTGAGCCACCAGATGCCACTAAATTAGATTTTAAACAAGAGGAGCCACGTGAATTAACGAAGGAAGAATTCTAGGTGGCAAAAAAAGGTTTACACATAAACGGGGACCCTAGCATTTTTGTGACTGAGGAACTGTTCTTGACTTGCCTAGGCCGTCGCTGCCATATTTATGAGGGTGACGTGGGAAAGCAGTGGGCGTTTCTGCCGACCTTCAAGTCCATGTGCAAAATTGGGAGGTGACTTAAGAGCTGGGCATTTCTTTTTTTATTTTATTCATTCACTCATTCATGTATTATTTTAGAGAGAAACGGAGAGTGCAAGCGGGGGGAGAGGGGCAGAGGGAGAGAGAGAATCCCAAGCAGGCTCCATGCTGTCAGCGCAGAGCCCAATGCAGGGCTCTATCCCATGACTCTGGGATCATGACCTGAGCAGAAACCAGGAGTCAGATGTTCAACCGATGGAGCCCCCGGGCGCCCCCAGAGCTGGGCGTTTCTAACAGGCAGTAGTCGCTGCCTCACCAAGTAAAGAGCTTTCAGGGTGGGAGGTGTGAACACTGTGTGAACACTGACCATACTCCCCCCTGGTTAGAAATGCGTTCTTGCCCATCCACACCTGTCACCCTATTGCACCCTGAATCTGCCTGCTATCATAAGTGTTTCTCTGGGCACCCTGGCCATAGTGAGAAGCAGGAAGTATTCGTAAAAGCAAATAGGTTTGATGACTTGAACAGAAAGTTGGGTCGGGGAGGAATGAGAAATGGGCCATCTGTGCAAGGCCACCTCCTTTCACCTAAGCACATTTGTCTTCTCCCACTGCTGCTGGAAGAGTTTGTTCCCGAAGCACCTATTGACCAGTTGTGTGATTCTGGGAAAGTGTCAACATCTGCAAGCTTCAGTCCCCCCATTAGGAAAATGGGCATAACACTTCCTGGGTGGCACAGCATTGGGAAGGTGGAATAAGCAATGGATATCAAAGGGCCTAATGTACTTTCTTCCAAGGCCTTGACAGAACGGAGTTTGTAAGGCAGTATGTGATCCAATCTAAGACCGTAATCCATTCTTTCCTGGGATATGCCTGCCGGTGGCCAGTGTAAACCTCTCATACTCTCAGCCTGTGTGTGTGTGTGTGTGTGTGTGTTAAAGTTTATTTATTTTGAGAGAGGGAGGGGGAGAGAGAGCGAGTGCACAAGTGGGAGAGGGGCAGAGAGAGAGGGAAAGAGAGGAGAGAATCCCACTCCATGCTGAGCCCGATGTGGGGCTCCATCTCATAACCATGAGATCATGGCCTGAGCCGAAATCAAGAGTTGGACACTTAGCCCACTGAGCCACCCAAGTGCCCCCAGCCTTGTGTGTTTCATTTAAGCCATGCCTGAAAGTTCATCACTCTAGGAAAATATTACTAGATTTATTTACGTTAGTATATCACTTCGCGGCTGGCAAAGAGACCTTAGCAACAGTGATCCAACGTGGACCCCCCAGCAAACCAGCCAGTTTAAGTAAGGCATGTTTTAGTCCTACGTAGCAGGTGATATAACTGAAGCTCAGAGAGACTGATGAAAAGAAATTGAGACTCAGGGAAGACACATAAATAATAAACAGTAGAGACCAGGAATAGGTCCCTTCTGGACTACTTACAGGACTCAGAAGGTGAGAGGTAGCTACCCTGCTCTTTATCAACCCAGGCTTGGATTCTTGAGTCTGTTTTCCCAATTTTCCCCAATCATATTTTATATCCTAGTAAAATGCATGTCATTTTAAAAATAGTTTTTCCCCCAAATAGCCAAAGCAATCTTGAAAAAGAAAACCAAAGCTGGAGGCATCACAATCCGACTTCAAGCCGTATTACAAAGCTGTGATCATCAAGACAGTATGGTACTGGCACAAAACAGACACTCAGATCAATGGAACAGAATAGAGAACCCAGAAATGGACCCACAAATGTATGGCCAACTCATCTTTGACAAAGCAGGAAAGAATATCCAATGGAAAAAAAAGACCACCTCTTCAGCAAATGGTGCTGGGAGAACTGGACAGCAACATGCAGAAGAATGAAACTGGACCACTTTCTTACATTACACACAAAAATAAATTCAAAATGGATGACAGACCCAAACGTGAGACGGGAAACCATCAAAATCCCAGAGCAGAACACAGGCAGCAACCTCTTTGACTTTAGCAGGGGCAACTTTGTACTAGACCCGTCTCTGGAGGCAAAGGAAACAACAGCAAAAATGAACTCTTGGGACTTCATCAAGATAAAACACTTCTGCACAGAGAAAGAAACAGCAAAACTAAAAGGCAACCTACAGAATGGGAGAAGATATTGGCAAATGACATATCTGATACGGGGTTAGTATCCAAAAATCTATAAAGAACTTATCAAACTCAACACCCAAAAAACAAATAGTCCAGTGAAGAAATGGACAGAAGACATGAATAGACATATTTCCAAAGAAGAATCCAGATGGCCAACACACACATGAGAAGATGCTCAACATCACTCATCATCAGGGAAATACAAATCAAAACCGCGATGAGATACCACTTAACGCTTGTCAGAATAGCTAAGATTAACAACACAGGAAACAACAGATGTTGGTGAGGATGTGGAAAAAAGGGAACCCTCTTACCCTGTTGGTGGGAATGGAAACTGGTGCAGCCACCCTGGAAAATAGTATGGAGATGCCTCAAAAAGTTAAAAAGAGACTACCCTATGACCCAGCAATTGCACCACTAGATATTTACCCAAAGGATACAAAAATGCTGATATGAAGGAGCACACGCACCCCAATATTTATAGCAGCATTATCAACAATAGCCAAATTACGGAAAGAGCCCAAATGTCTATGTGGGATACGTACAATGGAATAGTACTCAGCCATCAAAAAGAATGGAATCTTGCCATTTGCAATGACATGGATTTGCTAGAGTGTATTATGCTAAGCAAAATAAGTCAGAGAAAGACGAATACCATATGATTTCACTCATATGTAGAATTTAAGAACAAAACAGATGATCATAGGGGAAGGAAGAAAAAAAAAAAGAGGCAAACCATAAGAGATTCTTATGTTTATAGACTCTTACGTGCTCTGATAGAAAACAAACTGAGGATTGCTGGAGGGGTGGTGAATGGGGGATGGGCTAAATGGGTGATGGGCATTAAGGAGGGCACTTGTTGTGATGAGCACTGGGTGCTATGTGTTAAGTGATGAATCGCTAAATTCTATTCCTGAAACCAATATTACACTATATATTAACTAATTAGAATTTAAATATAAACTTGAAACAAAAAAATAACTTTTTATTGAAAAACAAATACCATTGGCCAGATATTTTAGTTTACATCCTAAACACCTTAAAATCCATGAACTCATTTGATTCTTACAGGAACCCTACGGGTAAGCAGAGCAGACATGAGGAATTCCGCTTTGCGGATGAGGAAATAGATTTAGGAATTGGGACCCGTCCAAGGTCAAAAGCCCAGTAAGGACCAGAGCCAGAATGGGAACCTGGCTTTTTGGTCAACGACTTCAATACCTTCATTATAGTTATTAGGCTTATTATTATGCTTCTGTAACTACTTTTTCTACAATTCGAAGTAGATAACCTTGTGTAGACCGTCATTATAAAACATTTATTGAGTACCTTCGTAAACTGCTCAGCATCTAGTTGGGAGAAAAGCAAATAAACAAATAGTCACAATCGAAGACGAAACATTGCAACTTGGAGGTTTCACAAATGGGTTTTAACGACAGCATGAAGACAGCTTTTACTCAAAAGGGACTGATCACAGCTGACTTCTGCAAAAAGTGGGAGAAAGAAGCCACACGCGCCCGTACGCACCTGTGTAACTACCCCACCGCCACCCCACCCCATCGGGGAAAATCCGAATTTCACATTCCAGGAAGTAACCGGTATTTTCTTGGCGTGTTAATCTGCAGGAGATTACAGGCCGCGGTGGTGTAGTGCATCATCAGAGCATGTCAAGTAGGTTACTGTGTCTTGTTACTTTGATGTCGCTGCCCGGCTTTGTTTCGGTCTTGCTAACAGATACATTTACTAGATGTTAGCTTGACAGCACCACGTGAAAAAGGAGAATTTATAATACTTTCCTTTCTAAACAGCCTATTTCTTGCTTGAACACAAAGACTTTGCTTATGGAAGGCCTCTTGCTATCTCTAGGGGCTCCTGGGTGGCTCAGTTGGTTCAGCCTCTGACTTGATTTTGGCTCAGCTCACGTCTCACGGTTTGTGCGTTCGAGCCCTGTGTTGGGCTCTGTGCTGACAGTGCGGAGCCTGCTTGGGATTCTCTTTCTCTCCCTCTCTCTCTCTCTGCCCCTTGCCCACTCGTGCTCTCTCTCTCTCTCTCAAAATAAATAAACTTAAAAAAAAAGTCCTCTTGCTATTTTGGGGCCTCAACTGGTTGTTGGTTTGCTCGCCCTTCTTAGTTCTTCAGGGTAAAGTGACCTGGAGCAGATTGTAGGAACGGAGGGAGGGAGCAAAGACTGAAGACATCAAAGATTAGACACAACAGAAGCTTCAGAGCACTAGATTTGGAATTAGAAAAAAAAAAAAAGCAAAACTCCCCTGTAGAGTGAAGAATTAACTTTTTTACAGTTTATTTATTTATTTTGAGAGAGAGATAGAAAGAGAGAGAGAGTGCTGTGCTGTCAGCTCAGAGCCTGATGCAGGGCTTGAACTCAGGAAGTGTGAGATCATGACCTGAGCCGAAATCAAGGAAGTGTGAGATCATGACCTGAGCCGAAATCAAGAGCCGGATGCTTAATTGACTGAGCCCCCCAGGCACCCCAAGAATTACCTGTATCCAAAGAGAGGTATGGCTTTGGCCCTCTGCTACTGGGAGGTGATCTCTAGGCACCTAGAATGTCCTGCTTGATGAGAGTGTCTTTGCTTGGGGGTGGGGGTTGTCCGCTGGACAGTGTGACAATCTGGCTTGTGATGGCTTTGGAACACGCTGTGTCAGGTCCAACCCCCGGAGGAGCTGGAGACGGGGGGTCCACAGTGTGGGCGGGTGTGCTAGAGCCCCGACACAAACGCTGCACACCAGAGACTCGGGTAGGTGTACCTGGTGGCAACACTCAAGTATTGTCACACCCTGTAGGCGAGAGGAGGTGAGGCTATCCAGGACCCCACAGGAGATGGCCGATGTGTTGTGTTGGGGCCCCTCTCACATTTCACCCCATCTGCCTCTTTTTTTTTTTTTTTTTTTTTGGCTGATTCTGGTTTGTATCCTTATAATAACACTTTAATTGTAAGTACAGTGCTTTCCTGGGTTCTTTGAGTAGTTCTAGCAAATTATCAGACTTGAGGAGGTAGTGGGCCCCTTGAACTTGTAACGGTTGTCTGAAGGCAACCTTGTGAGGACGGTGCCCTTGTCTATGACTTTTGGCCTACCTGGGGTTGACAGCTGGTGTCAGACATCATTGCATTTCCCAAAACCTGATTAAAAAAATTTTTTTTAATGTTTATTTATTTTTGAGACAGCGAGAGAGCGAGAGCACAAGCAGGGGAGGGGCAGAGAGAGAGGGAGACACAGAATCCGAAGCAGGCTCCAGGCTCCGAGCTGTCAGCACAGAGCCTGACGCGGGGCTTGAACCCACGAACTGTGAGATCATGACCTGAGCCGAAGTCAGACGCCCAACCGACTGAATCCCCCAGGTGCCCCCCCAAAACCTGGTTTTAGGTTCAGATTTTGACACTTTCTAGTTTGGTTACTTCTGTCAGCTTCAGTGTTGTTGTTTTTTTAATCCTTTATTTGGGGATCATCTCTGTTCTATTTTCCTCACAGGGTTAATTCTTCAGAGCAACAAATAAAAAAAGTGTGCAAAAGAATATGCTATTTAAAAGCTGATGGGCCATCGAGGTATATTAATATTATTACAATGGAAGTAAATGGTGGGGATGAATGTAGCAGGGGTTCGAGTGGGACTTTGTTTAATCACTCATTCATTGCACAAATAATTGTCGCATTTACATTGTTTGCAGAGCGCGGGGAGAGAACAGTGAAGGAGCCAAGGCCCTCGGCAAAAGAGGCAAATAATTAGACTGCGGTAATTGGTGAAGGAATTGAAGGAAGCAAGTAGTGATGTGAAGCGGAGCAAGTCCATCGAAAGGGGTGCTCCCCCTGGAAGGGACAGAGTAACCAGTAAAGAGCTCTCGGAGGAGCTGACACTTGAATAAAGATTTTAGGGAAGAGAACTAGAATGTTTTTGAGGTAGAAGGAATAGCAAGGGCACAGGGCCTGAGGTGGGAAGGAGGTTGGTGTGTTTGACGAATAGGAAGGAGGTCTGTGTGGCTGGATCGGGATAACATAAGGTGGGAGGTGTGCCTGGGTCAGATGACGAAAGGCCTTATTTTGCAGGGAAAGGAGTCTGGATTTTTACTGGATTTTTATTTTAAGAGTGATAGGAAGCTTGGACGATTTTAAGTAGGCAAATTACAAGAATTGCAGGGGCGCCTGGGTGGCTTAAGCATCTGACTTCGGCTCAGGTCATGATGTCAGGGTTTGTGAGTTTGAGCCCCGGGTCAGGTTCCCGGTCTCCCTCTCTCTCTGCCCCTCCCCCACTCGCCCTCTGTCTCTCTCAAAAATAAATAAACACTTTTTAAAAAAATGCCTTCCGGGGCACCTGGGTGGCTTAGTCGGTTAAGCATCTGACTTTGGCTCAGGTCACGATCTCACAGCTTCATGAGTTCAGCCCTGCCTCTGGCTTGCTGCTGTCAGTGCAGAGTCTGCTTCGGATCCCCTGTCTCCTTCTCTCCCTGCCCCTCCCCTGCTGTTCTCTCTCTCTCTCTCTCTCTCTCTTTCTCAAAAACAAATAAATAAGCATTTAAAAATAAATAAGTAAATAAATGCCCTCCTTTAAAACAAAATGACAAGGATTGCTTTAAGAAGACAAGGCCGCTGCTGACCGGGGCAGAGTTGAAGCAGAGAGAGGATCAGGATTATGTGGGGTTATGTGGATGAGGACAGCCTGGCGGAGGAGAGACAGAGAACACTAGATGTGGTCAGATACTAGACAGGCTTTTAAGGTGGAGCCAAAAGACTTGCAGATCGATTAGATGTTGGCGCTGGGAGGTCAAGAGGAAGACAGGTATGTTGGTTGGGTCCCCTGGGAGGGAGATGCTGAGGCGTAGGGGAGTGTCAGGGGTGTAAGGAGGAGGTATGCCCGTGATAGGAAAGGGGAGACCAAGCAGGCTCGGGCAGCGAGAGCCTCAGTCGGAAATGCAGATAAAACCTTGGGCCACCCATTGGGGAAGGCCAGGGCGAAGATTCTCATGAGAGGAGTTCCCATTGGGCAGAAACGTTCAGGCCCTCGAGACCCCTGGCTCTGCCATCAGCCCCCCGCTGGGGGCTGCCGGGGAGGGGTGTGTCCTGGCTCGAAAACCGAGACTGAGCCTGAAGCTTCCAGAAGCTGAGGGCTGATAGCTGACTGCACTTCTGGCAGCAGATCCGCAAGCTCTTTCCTGAAGGCAGATGTCAGCGGGGTGCCTCCGTGGCCACCACAGTCCGTCCCTTGCGCTGTGCGGATCCCCTTTCCAGACACAGGCGAGGGGTAGCCCTTGCAGGGTGCCGGTGAGCTCTCTTCCCGAAGGGACTTAGTACAGGATGGGCAGGGGATTAGCCGCAGGCTAGCGCTGGGGCCGGTCTTGGGCTGCAGCTGGTAACTTAGTATCTCTCTGCTCCATTATCCGCTCCGTATTCCACTCTCTCTCTCTCTCTCTCTCTCTCTCTGCCAGAGATTTTTCCACTCTCATCTCTGCGGGTCTTGATGGCTTACCGGGTTGAGTAACCTTGACCCTTATTCTCGAGGTGGTCTGAGCCCCTGTTAACCTCACCCTTCGTGGGCTGTGCTGTGCTTGCCATTCACATCGCGATTAGGCAACAGGGTGCCAAGAGGTGCCCGCCCGTGCGGATCGCCTGAGTTCCGTGCATATTCCCGCCCCACCTCCTCCTGCTGGGCAGGCTCGCGATCCCTGTCTCAGTCCCCACTCAAAGCCACAACCTGGCGTGTCACGCAGGTATTCCTAGGCGTCGAACATACTGTTTTCAGAACAAAGAGGTCCGCCAGGTAACGGGCATGTAAGGTGCAGCAGTCTGTCTTCTCTTTATGGGGGACGTCCCAGCGTGCCTCTGACCGCTGGGTCCCCCAAACTACTCACGGGGGAGGTCCCTAGAGTCTCCGCAGAGTTTATACCCCACCCTCGTGTCTCTTACGAAGGCTTCCGGGTGCCAGCCACCCGTCGCTCATTCTCGACGATCGGCACAATGTCACCGAGGCGGTGGGTCAACGTGATCTTCTCTGGGATGTCCGCATGGTCCGGATCTTTTCTGGATACGTCCCGGCAGAGACTGGGGGAGTTGTTACAGCCCGGGGGGACGATTTCAATGCATGTTGTTCTGTCTACGTGAGTGCTATTTGTGGGCCTCTGTCCTGACTGAGATAAAGAAGAATGTGTATGTTAAATCCCTGGCCACGCGCCAGGGCTCGAAGCCACGCGCACCTGCCCTAGCAACGGGGCCACGTCCAGCACGGTGGCCGCAAGCGGGGCTTGCATGGAGTTGGCCGTGGTCTGGGGTCGCTGTCCGGGATCCATTTCTCTCCTGCAGGAGCCGGACGGGCAAATGAAACCGAGGTATGATAGTGACCACTGTCCTTCGAGAACCTTAAGGGTGGCCCTGGTCTTGGTCTTTCCTCGGAAACGGCATATATATATTTTAAACGGAAGTATAGTCGACACACAATGTCACATTAGTTTCAGAGTGCGACACGGCGACGTGACAGCTCTGAAGGGACGACGACGGGAGTGGCTGCCCTCTGGCACGTGTCGCTATTCCAGCGCCACCGACCGCATTCCCTATGCGGCCGTTCATCCTTGCGAGCTATTCACTCACAATGGGAAGCCTGCACCCACCCAGCCTCGCTCCCCTTCACCCGCTTTGCCCGTGTCTCCCCCTCCCTCCCTCTCTGGCAACCACCAGTCTGTTCTGGGATATTGTTTTTTATTTGCCATCTTGCTTTGGAAGTATGAGATTGGGGAGAGGGGCACAATTTCAGAAGCTTCCCCACCGTGATAGCTCTTACAGTTTATTTATTTTGAGAGGGAGAGAGCGAGAGAGAGAGCCCATGAGCTGGGGAGGGACAGAGAGATAATCCCACGCAGGCTCTGCACAGCCAGCACGGAGCCCGACGCAGGGCTGACGTGGGGCCTGAACCGATGAACTGTGAGATCCTAACCTGAGCCAGACCATGGATGGCCTGAGCCGAAACCAAGAGTCGGCTGCTTAATAGACTGAGCCACCCAGGCCCCCTCCCCCCGTGAGAGCTCTTACAAAAACCAATGACCCACCGCAGGGGCTTTCCTGAAAGCCGAACATATCGATTCCGCTTACACGTTCAGAAACTGGGGAAAGGACCACCAGGTGGCCCACGGAGCACCTTGAGATGGACATCAGCCAGGACTCCGTTTTGACCGGGCCACCGTCCATCACTCTAGTGAGGGTCCACAATGACGTTTCAGGTCTCAGAATATCAGTATCATTTCAGACCTTACGTTGTTCCCTCTCCCCTAGTTTGCCGTCGCCCAAGTAAATGGCTCTAAGTCCCTTTGGGAGGAGGACTGGTGGAGTTATCCCATTACCTACTTGCCGTAGGGTCCTTCCTCCTGGGGACTCAGCCACCTTTTCATTCAGTAGATTTCAGGTCTGAGAACAATTTCAGGTGTAGGAACTGGGCAAGGGATCATGACATTTTGAAAGTGTCTTTAAAATGTTTTATATTTAACTGAGGTTAAAAGACAAGTAATAAAACTTATCCTCTTATGCATTTTTAAGCGTGCAGTTCAGTGGTGTTAAGCATATTCACGATGTTGCGCAACCAGCTCTAGGACTTTTTCTTCTTGCAGTACTGAAACTCTGTACCCGTCAACTCCCCATTTCCCCCTTCCCCCAGCCCCTGGAAACCACCAGTCTACTTTCTGTTTCTATGAATTTGACTACTTTAGAGACCTCACGTAAGGGGAATCATACAGTATTTGTTTTTTTGTGTCTGGCTTATTAGTTCATTTCGCACAATGTCTTCAAGGTTCATTCATGTGAGCATATGACAGATTTCCTTCCTTTTTAAGGCTGAACACTATTTCATTATAGCTATATGACACATTTTGTTTATCCGTCCATTCTTTGATGGACACTTGACTTACTTCCATCTCACTTGAGTTGTAGCCCATGGTGAACAACGCTGCTATAAACATGGGTGAGCAGGTATCTCTTCAAGATCTAGCTTTCAGTTCTTTTGGGTCTATACCAGCAGTGGGATTGCTAGATCATGTGATAAATCCTTTTTTTTTTTTTTTAGGAACCGCCATTTTGTTTTCTATAGTGGACGCACCATTTTACATTCTTACCAACAGTGCACAAGGGTTTCAGTTTCTCCAGTTTCTTCTGGCTGGAGACTGTTCCTGCCCCCCTCAAATTTTGCTTGAAAACTGCTTCCTCCTTTAGTTCCTTTCTCTTTCAATACTTTAGCATTTACAGCTAAGAAAAGCATATTGGTATTGTCAACATTCTGCTTGGAAATCCCCTTAGCCACCTCCAACAACTTCATTGGGTATGTTTTCTATTTTCCAAGGACCACAGGTGACGGTTTCATAAATTACTCCATCACTCTACAACACAGGTGACCCTTTCTCAGAGCGTCCAATAGCAATTTCCTCCCCGTTCATCCAGCCTCTACTAATAGTCTGTTTGCTGCCTGCCATGTTAGCCTGTCTGCTCCCTGGTCCCAATGCCACTGCCATGTGTTTTAGGTTTTAATTACGGCAGTATCCCACTTCCACATACTAGTTCCTGTTTCCATATCTACCGCTGAATGACAAACCACACCCAAACTTACCACCTTCTCACAGTTCTGTGGATTGACTGGAAGGTTGGTCGTCTGGTCTTGCACAGTAGGCTACATCTAGCCAGTGTTTGTTGGAGGCTTGGATGTTGGGATGATTCCATGTGGTTTCAGGACCTCTTCCCCCACGTGGTCTCACATCCTCCAGCTAGCCCAAGCTCCCCACATGCAGCTGAATTTTAAGAAGCCCAGGCTTCTTACATGCAGCGAGGGAACCGCAGGACCTCTTAGGGTCCTAGCGCTGGAACTTAACACCAGTGGCGCATCCCATTGGTGAAATCAAGGCAAACCCAGATTCAAATGGCAGCTGGAGAAATAGCAATGCCTCTCGAGTGGGGGAAGGGTAAACTCACACTGCAAAAGAGCATGGAGGAAGGCTGAATCATCAAGATTACTTAAGATTATTTAAAGATCTTCCACATTTATGTTAAGTTTAAGATGCCCGCGGACTCTGAAGTAGAGATGTCAAATGGGCACGTGGCTGTAAGTGCCTTTATTTCAGAGGTGGGTTCGGGCCGGGAAAACAAATCTGGGAGTCCTCCACATATAGACGTGATGCTTCTGTGGATCGTCCTGCCCACCAGGTTCCTGGCTCCTTCTGACTATTTCTTCTCATTCTTCTTCTAGAAGACAGTCATGTGGGCATCCTCACAACGCGTCGTTCACCCGAACCCGATCACCTTCATTTTACACTTTTCTGAGTCTCGTGGGAGGAAGGAGCTGTTTGCTCTCATTGTTTTAATATCTGGAAGGAGGAAGAGCAAGCATGGGGTGGAATCTGGCGTTTCTGAAAGAAAGAGGTGACTTCAGAGTTATTCCAAACCAGCAGGAAAGACAGAGGCGACAACCCCAACTTGCCCAAAGCCAAGAGGGCGGAATCCTTGGAAACTGGTGCAGACCAAGATTCTAGGGCTACCCGCCCTTCTGAGTTCCCGTGCTCCCTATTGTCTTTAAGAAAAAGAAAACTGCCTCATGTCCCTCGTTTCTGTCGCTGCACCAACCTCTACCCTTCTGATAAGGAGCTGGGACTCTATTCTTTCCCGCTTCGGGGCAGTTCTCCGCACGTTTGTCAACTCTCCAAGATCCTCTTTTTCAACGGGTCCTGCTAAGTTTTGCATTCTCCCCCTGCCCGTTTCCAAGGCCGGGGTTGGGTTGGGGTTGGGGCGAGGCGCGCACAGGACTTTCTGGCTCCATCCCTCACTTCCTGAGCTGAGCTGGGTTGCACTAATTGACCTCAAGGGTCTCAGCTGTGCTAAGTTGCGTGTGTGTTAGATCTCGTTAGGCTTGTAATTAGTGCAGAAAATCTAGGTCAGAGGCAACTGGTTGGAGGGATGGTCGGGGGGCGTGAACAAAGGCGGGGAAAGGCACACAGGCTCCTCCTCCCGTGGGTGGGGTGAGCCGGGGACAGGGGGCGCTGGGGCTGGTGTCACCCACGCGGAAGAATGGACACGGGTTTGGTGCAGAAGGGGGCGCCAGCTCTAGGGTGCGCGTGTGTGCGTGTGCGCGCGCGTGTGTTCGCTCCTGCGTTTACTCGGGTTTCTTTGCAACCTCTCCTTATATGGTGTGGCTCCGGAGCGGGCCGGGGATTGGCTGCTGTGGTTTGGAGCCTGGGAGCTGGGAAGAAAGGAGGAAGAGAAATGAACGGAGCAGGGGAAGGGACTGAGAAGTGGGGGGGCGGCTGGAGCTGAGCTTGGGGTGGGGGTTACGGAATGGGACTAGGTCTGCTGGCCTGAGAGGTGTAGAAAAGGGAGAGGTTCTCGGGGGACTGGGTTTTAGGGGAGACTGAGGTAGGATATGCCGGGAGGGAGGGCAAGAGCCGTTTCTGGAGGGTCAGAGCCCCAGGCCTCCAGAAGGCCCGGAGCAGGAGTTAGAGAAACTTGGGGGGTTCCCCCTTTTCTTCTCACCCTGAACATCCCCTAGCGATGGCCCATCAGCTCTTCAGGCCCACACCTGGACCTTTCCCTCCTGTTCCCCAAAAGCCTACCTCAGTGACCGGAAGAGCGGGCGAAGTTGAGGGGACCGTCACTGCCATACGGAGTGGCACGTAGTCCTTCGCCTGCCTCCACTCCTTACCCGGCTTCGACTCTGCGGCCTGGATTTCCTCATCTCCCCATCCTTGGGCGTCCCAAAGAGTCTCCCTTTTCCAGTTCATTTGCGTAAGGGAAGACGTAGCACAGTTGACGGAGGAGCGAAGCGGGGGACGAGTAAATCCACTCCCTGAAGCATGTCTGTCGGTAACGGTACACCAAGCACGTTGGTTCAAATCCCCCACTCGGTCTAGCCGGTTACCCCAGAACCCGGCAACCGGGAGGGAGTGGGGACAGGACGGCAGGTAAAGACGTTGGGATGATGGAATGAGGGGACAGAGGTCCTGGGAGAGGGGGAGCTGGGGTCCCAGGGCTGCTGTCCTCCTGTCCTTCTGCCTGTGCTCGCTCTGGGCTAACAAGGACCGTGCCGGCGGCCCACCTTCAGGGTCGCGTTAAGCTAATTTTTTTTTATTTTAATGTTTATTTAGTTTTGAGAGACAAATAGAGTCCACGAGCAGGGGACGGGCAGAGAGAGGAGACAGAGGATCCGAAGCAGGCTTCAGGCTGTGAGCTGTCAGCACGGAGCCCGATGCGGGGCTCGAACCCACGAACCGGGAGATCACGATCTGAGCCGAAGTTGGACGCTTAACCGGTCGAGCCGCCCAGGCGCCCCTAAGCTAGTTTTCTAATGGGAAGGCCGGCTTGATGCCAATCTCTGCAGTCCGTGATGACAGGAGGTCTGGCTTCCCCCCCCTCAGCTCAGCCCGAGCACAGTCCCTGGCACCCTCTCCTTGAAGAAAGGCTGCGGGCACCGCGTGTTGACTCGGCTCATTTACTCGAACAAAGTGACGGCGATCAACCCCGTGCCCTAGGCCTCATTCCAACTGTCCCCTAGCCCTAGCTGTGCAGAGCCCACGGAGTCATTTAACTAAGAACAGCAGCAGCTGTGGCCCCAGCAGCCATTTGCTCAGTGCCCGCAGCCATTCACCGGCCACCAGGCATCTCCCATACATCGTCTTAGCCTGACCGACAAGAACTCTCCGGTTTACAGATGAGGAAACGGACACTCAGAAAGCGTAACGCCTTCCCCGGGGCATCGTGGCTAAAAAGTCAGAATGTGAACCCAGCTCTGTCTGGTTCCAGAGCTGGGCTTGTTTGACTACCTTGGGGCCTGGTTCCGGTGCCTGGAGACCACAGGGGCCCCGGGTCTGGCTGATCTTTCTTTTCTGCTCCCCTCGCCTGTCATTCTCCCGGTGTCCCCTCCCTGTGCTCTAGCGCCCCCCGGAGCCACAGGTAATCGGCATGTTGGGATATACGTGTCCTTCTCGCGCTTGTCTTTCTCTTCATTACGAGGGAGCAAGAAGGAAGGGAAAGAGGGAAGATACCAGCAAGATAAAATTAATACCAAGACGGGGACCCACATAAAGTGCCATTGTAACCTCGATTTCCCTGATTTGACAATGGGTATGTCTGCTGACTGGGCCGAGTTCAGGGGAGCAAGGCGTGTTTGGAGGAAGGAAGGCAGGTCTGCGGACCGATTGCCTCACGTGCTACTGCAGGGGACCCGGGGGGCGACATGCAGGTGACGCTGTGGGGTACTGTCCCTCACCCAGGTACGACACACGTTCCTCAGGGAAGGGACTGGCTTAGAGAACAGATCTGGGGAAAGTCCTCAGGATCTCTCGGCGCAGGGCTCGAAGCAAGATCCGCTCTTCCACAGAGACCATTCAGCCTGGAGACAGTCCCCCATCGCGCTTACGCGGGACACGGGAGGGACATCCCAGACGGAAGAACGGGGATTGAAGGATCGGGGTTTCACCCAGAGAACTCTCTCCTTCCTACCCCATCCTCCCCAACGTCCCATCAGGGCAGGACCGCCAGGCAGCCCGTCCCCGTGTTACCCCGTCTTCCCTGTCACCCCCAAGGGCTCTAGGTCTTGGGAGGCCAGAGAAGGTGTAGGGAAGGGGGTCAAGGGGCTGGCAAGTGCATGTACTTCAAAGTGGTTTCCAACCCCCCGACTCCATTCATGAAGTGCTCTGTCCCCTCCTTGCCCCAAACCACTCTTTTCTTGCCTTCACAAACCTTCTCTGGACCCTGTCACTGTCGCTAACCTGGCCTCAGGGACTTCGGAGGAAAAAAGCAAACAAGACCGAGTGCGTGGAATCTACCATCAGGATCGCAGGGAGGCCCGGCCGGGAGGGTGGGGGTGGGGGTGTGAGCATCAAGTCGGCGCTCGATGGGCGTCGAGGCGGTCTGAGGAAGGAGGGGGGCTACAGCGAGCCCTCGCTCGGCCAAAAAGAGGAACACGGGCGCGCACACGCTCGGTTTTCCCCTCAGCCCCGCCCTGCAAATCAGTTTCGTTCTTAGTGGGGCTCTTCTGTGGGGTCGGGGGGTCCCCAGTTTCCTTGCCCTGGGCGCCCCCTTTGCCAAGGACCAAACCGATCCCATCCGTCCAGCACTGGATCGGAGTCCGTACTGGGATGGGTGTGGGAGATTGAGAGACAGGGCAGGGAAGGAACTCCAGGCGGCTCAGTCTCAGAGGCCACGAGGCAGGAAGCTGGTGTCTGGCTGGGGACAGGCGGCACCTCTGTGTGCCCGGACAGGTGGCGAGGGCTTCCCCGTCCCTAGGGCTGGGGAGCTGGAAGCTCACCCTCCGACTGAAACCCTGGATGAGACCTAAAAAGAACAACCTGTCCCCAAACTCAATCTACGCGTGTCCTCGAGAGAACCTCCCCCCGTGCCTCAGAGGGGTGGTGTGCGGGGCCGGCCTCACTCTGCCTTCGCCCCCCTTTCTCTCCCCTCTACGTGAAAGCCCCCTAACACCGCCATGGGGGTCACCTCCTCAAACCTGAGGCAACGCAGGCGGCAGAGACAGGGACAAGGGAGGAGAGGAGGGCGTGGAGAGCGCTGGGCATCAGCACGAGCAACGGAGTCTGTCGTTTTTTTTCTCTTTTTTTCGGTTTTGGACTGAGGTAAATAAAAAAGCTTTATCCTGCAACACTTGGGGATGAGAGTCTGCGCGCCACCCCCCCCCCCCCCAAGTTCCAGCCGCCGCCGGGCCCCTTCCTTCACATCAGGCTCTTCCGGTACTGACTGTGCTGCGCGGCGGCTCTGAGGGGGGGGTCGGGGCTCTGCAGGTCCATCTGTCTGTACAGGTCCCTCAGCTCCCGGACTTCCTGCAGCACCCTCTTGGCCTGGCTCCAGTTGGACGTGGCCTCTCCCAGCAGCCGCTCCGTCTCCAGCAGCAGCTGCTCCGACTCCGAGTCAGGAGGCGGCCGAGGGGGGTCCCTGGCCTTGCGCTTCCCGTCTCCCAGGCCCTGAACCTCGGCCAGCAGCTCCTGAGTCTTCTCCAGTTTCCGGGCGACCAGGTCCTGGATCCGGGACAACTGGCCCGGGTGGGGTGGCCCGAGGGCCGGGGGGTCCTCGGGCCGCAGCTGGGGGGCGCGGGCTGGGCCGGCGTCCCGCTGGGACAGGATCTCCTCCAAGGACGCGCAGCGGCCCTTCTCGGCGGGCGTCAGCTTCTTGGGGGCCTGGGGGGTGTAGGTGGCCCCTCGGTCCGGCTTCTCCCGAGCCCGGGGCAGGCCGCTGGCTCGCTCCGAGGACGGCTGGGTCCCGTCGGAGTCCGCCCTGCGCCGGCGGCCTGCCAGCTGCGCCACGGACTTGCCCAGGTCCACGCGGAAGCTCTCGGCGCAGGAGGTCGGCTCCTCGGGGGAAGGGTCTTCCTCCTGGATCAGGTCCAAGGTCAGCATCCCGTCCGAGGTAGAGGTGGAGGCCTGTGGAGGGAGAGGGCGGGCGTGAAGGGGGAGAAGGGCCACCGGCAGGGCCCTTGGGAGGGACGGCCCGAAAGAGCCACGCCAACGGGGTCGTGTCCTCCCCGCCCGGCCCTCCTGCGTCGTCACTCCTGCTTGTGCCCCCGACGGCGCCTTGAACGTTCCTCTCATTTTTCTGCGATCTAAACTCCTGCTCGTTTCCCACATTCTCCGCTTTTCTGGGGGTTTCCTGAACAGAAACTTCAGGTTTCCTCCAAGTGGGGGACTCTAGGCCTCGAACTGGGTCTGACACACTCAGGGGGCCCCACCCTTTTCCGTCGGCATCCTCCGAGCCACACACCCCAACTGCCTCCGAGCCCCTTGCCTGCACATAAAACCTGTTCTATTTCCAGAATACTAGAATAAAAAACTGGAAAGGGTCTTTGGTGCCACACGTGTGTTGACACATACGTGTCTCAATGGTGCCTCACGGCGGCCCGTCAAGGGGACTGTGGTCCCACGTTACTGCTGGAGACGCGAAGCTTCAGGGAATCACGGAGGGCGAGTAACACGCAGAGCTAGGTCCCAACCCAGTTCTGGCTGGTTCCACACACGCGACTGGCTCTCTCCCCAAGAGACCGAGAGCTCGGACAGCGAAGGGGCCACACTCTGTGTGTTACAGTCGTTCGCGGTGAACCTTCCTCCTGGGAATGACCTCCTCGACGCCGTCACCCGTCGGGACAGCCAGCCGCCGCACAGTGGCTTATAGTCCCTTATATTCACCTCTTCTGTTTTCCACTTTCCTGTGGGTAGATCTCATTTCCCCCCAGAGGCTGATACAGTTACGGAGGGCAAGGACTTCTGGACTCAGAGTAGGTGCTAAATACATACTTTTGATCTGGAGGAATCAGGCAGGGGGACGGGTAGAGGGACTTCCCCAGCCTTTGACCTTGGCACCGCGAATGCCTCTGGCCGGCCGTCTCAGATAGCGTCCTGCCTGAGACAGGCGTGGAGCTGGCCCTTCTGCAAGGTGTACCCTCTTACGATCTTACGTACCACAGCCATTAGGTGTCCCCGCGTTGGGGGGCGGCGGGAGTGCTGGATTTTCGCCCGGTCCCGAGTGGGGTGGGCCAGATAGCTGTCTTCCTCGACGGTGACCTGAAGAGATGCACTGTGAGTCACGGGTGCTCTCAGAGACTCTGTCCCCACCCAGCAGCCCCCGAGGCCTGAGCACGCCTGGACTGGGAACTAAACCCACCCCGTTCACTGCTCCTGACAAAATCCGAGGGCGAAGCCTTTACGGCACGCGCGGGGCCTCCAAGGCCGGCCCGGGCGTCACGAAGCAGGGGGAGAGGGGCTGAGGCCCGAGGACTTCGGAGGCAGGAGAATGGGGTGTTTCAAGGGAGCTAAAGAAGTGGAGCTGGGGGGGCGGGATGAGTGAGTGGGGCCCACCCCATGGCCTCCCTGGTCAGTGGGTCACAGTTACGGCCTCCGGGCCGGCGCTCCTGCCCTCCGAATGAGCCCCCCGACCTCATCCAAGATGCGGTTCTTGGCCCGGGTGATAGCCGAGTTGAGGGCATTGATCCAGGACTCCTTCTCTTCTGGACTAACTGCCAGGAAGATGAGGCTGGGAGCCTGTGAGGGAGAGATTCTTGGTTGAGCCAGGGCTGCTCGGCTGGGGCCTCACGGTGACAGCGCGGGAGTCAGAAATGCCGCGCTCGTTCCCTCAGACCCAGCTCCTAGGAGGGCAGAGATTCTGCTTCCGGAGTCACCCACGACCTAAGGAAACCGCCTTTCTTCCCCAGGAGAGGCCGGGCCTCGGGGGTGTTGTAGGAAGGCCCAGGGAAGAGCTAACTACGGGGAGTGGGTACTGACCCGGCGCTGGAGACGGTGAGAGTTCTGGAAGCAGACATGCACTAAAGTAAGGATCTTTAAAGGTCTGAGTGAACAGAGTGTGACAGGAACTCCCCGAGTTCCTTCAGACAGGAGACATTAGATTCAGAACTTGAACCGCCCAGCAGGGTACAGGGGAAAGCGACTTTCTCCCAAGAGACGTACGCGTGTGCGTGAGAGAGAGAGAGAGAGAGAGAGAGATGATCCTTGTGGCTGGACAGTTTAAAGGCTGGCCTGACTGGAGGGAAGGGAATGACCATGATGCTCTGGGGCGGGAGAGGGCGTCCAGGCCTCAGCCTGGAGCGGAGGGGCAGGGCCCGCACAGGGAAGGGGTCCTCCCCTGCCTCGGGACATACCGTGTTGCCCGGCTGTTTGGAGTGGGCGAGCGTGAACTTGCTGTGATTCTTCTTGCTCCTGCTCTTGGATTTCCGGAGCTCTTCGCACTTCTCATAGTCGCTCAGGTCAAACACCTCTTGGATGTTTTTCTCGTCTTTTACCTAGGGGAGGGGCAGAGGTGAGGTGCGGAGAGTAACATTACCTCGTGCCTCCCCAGAGGGTTACTTCAGCCTGGACTTGGGAGGCAGGAGCCCGAGGAGAGGGGAGGGGAGGGGAGCTGCCCTACCCAAGGCCCACACAGGCCAGACCCCGGCCCAGCCCTGGGGCAGCCCTCGGCCTGGACTCAGATGGGCTCCGGTCTAAACCCCTTATCATCGGCACTCCCTTCAGCTAAGCTACTGTTTCCGGGGCCCCAGGATGCCTCTCTTCACTCTGACCCCCGTTTTGTCCTTCAAAAGACAGGGCTTACGTGGCTGATAGGTTAAGCCTATCATCCCGAAGAAAGCAAGACCTGGCCGGCCGCCTCTGGTCGCCCCGTCTTGTTACACATTTGCACTGCGGCTTTCTTACCTGACCTGACTCCCTCCTCACACACGTACTATTCTAGAGTCATCTACCTCATTCCTCTCAGGAGCTTCAGCACCATAGAAACAGCGGTCCCCTGTGTTCAGTTCGTTGAGACAGGCTGAAAAATACGCCTGTACCTCTTAGCCGTCCTTCTTCCCTCCGAGGCCCTGACGGCCCAGGCGAGACCCCGCAGGTTTCACAGGCCATTTAAATCCTCCACCTCGGGGCGCCTGGGTGGCCCAGTCGGTTATGTGTCCGACTTTGGCTCAGGTCACGATCTCACAGTTGGTGGGTTCGAGCCCCACACTGGGCTCTGTGCTGACAGCTCGGAGCCTAGAGCCTGCTTTGGATTCTCTGTCTCCCACTCTCTCTGCTCCTCACCCCTGCTTGTGTGTACGCACTCTCTCTCTCAAAAATAAGTAAATAAGACATTAAAAAGACTAAAAAAAATAAGCCTTCCACCTCTCTGTAGACAAAGATGCGCTTATGCTGTCCCTGGAAGACAAAATTTCAGACTTGTCTTCCCCCTGGAGAGTCTAAGCCCCTTACTGCCGGGAAGTCCTTCTTGTGTCTAAACTTAGCCCTTCCTGCATGTGGGATCTCTCCCGCACTCTGGGTCTACCCTTAGCAGCTTGAGCCGGCATTTGGCTCTGAACTCTCTCGCTGAAGGTCTAATCAGAGACCACAGTTCTATCCATATCCTCTGACCTCGGCCAGCCTTTGCTGAGTGCCACAAAGTAAACTGCAGTAATATCCTGCCAAGGTCTGTTTTATTTTTTCATTATTTTTAAAAAAAGTTTATTTTGAGAGAAAGAGAGAGAGAGAACAGGGGAGGGGCAGAGAGAGAGAGAGAGAGAGAGGGAGAATGCCAAGCAGCCCCAAGCTGACAGCACAGAGCCCGACGTGGGGCTCGAACTCACGAACTGTGAGATGACAACCTGAACTAACATCACAGAGTTGGGACGCTTAGCGGACTGAACCACCCAGGCGCCCCAAAGTCGGCTTGAAACCTCCCAGACTTTTCTCTCCTCTCCACTCTGTGCTCCCCGTAGCCCTGGTCCCCTGAAGCCGTGCTCACGGACTGTTCTGGCTTGCAGGAGGAGGGGGACTCAGTCACTGGCCCGGATGGAGCACCCTCTGCCAATTGAGCCTGGGGCTGGAAGACCCTGGGAACGAGCTGAGCTCTTTTCCTGGGACGGACGATGAAAAGCACCAGCACTTGTCTTGTTAAAACTGGACAAACAGATAACAGCAGGCTCATATCTCCCTTGGAAGATACCCACCCTCCCTGATGGGAAGGGTTTCCCAAGCGCCAAAACAGGAACTGCAGGCACAGGGAGGTGACTTCGTGTATCCCCCACCCCCCCACCCCCCGGTTCTGGTCATCCTCGAGGTGGGGGAGTGGAGGGATTTGCTCTTCCACCCCTGGCCCGTCCCTGGTGGCCCAGGGGCTGATGGGCGGACGCGGGGAGGAGGGCTAAGCGCACAGCCTCGTTTGGGTCAGTGACTGCTGTCTCTGCCTGTCCCTTTGGCACAGCGTGGCTCGCCCAGGGCTCCCGGGTTCGGGCTGGGAAGTGACCAGAGGCCGGGAAGGATTGTGGATGGAAGTGGAGAAGCTGTCGGCAAGGGGATCGGAGAACAATTCCCAGAAATGCGGGGCAGGGAGACAGGTAGGGCGATGCATGGTCCTCCCGCCCCTCCTCCTCGGACTGGAGGCTATCAGCAGGGACCAGAAGTTCTGGAAAGGAAAGTGCTGGGTGTGTGTTCATAGCCAGGGGAGGAGAGTTACTTGTTCTGTTTTCCTTACAGGAAGGGGAGAAGGGCAGGGCGGGCGGGGGGGTATTCTGCCTCTGGCACTGCCCACAAGGAGCTCCAGGAAGCAGGGGACAGTGACAGGGGTCAGGCCTTGACAGGGCAGGGGCTCCCTGGGCAACTCCAAGGCCCTTGTTCTGTAAACAACTGTATGGTTTTTCCTCCATCAAATTCCCAAAGCCTCATTTATAATTTCCCATCTCCCAGGGTTAACCTCTCCTTCGCCGGGGCCCGCAGAAAGGGATTCTCCCTTGCCAAAACGGAGGCCCTGAACCCCATCTCCTCCTCCAGGAGCTCTCCCTACGATCTGCTTCCTGTTCCTATACATCGGCCCCACGATCATAAGGTGCCCCCTGACTGAGAACGAGAAAGATGATTAATAACAACAAATACAGCAGGATTTCTCTGATGCAGGTAGTCGTGGGGGGGACCCTGCCTTTGTAAGTAACAACAACAACAAAAGACTGTTGAAAAGTCAAGAGGACAGGCAGCCTTAAGAATATTCTCGCACTAACATTACACTTCGCATCTAAGAACAAATCTTGCATCTCTTAGCCCTGGAGCTCACGGGAAGCGGACAGAGCAGAGCCTGGAGCCCCTCGTTGGCTTCGCCCCCAGCCAGGTCCCCTGCGGCGCGGCTCCCAAGAAGAGGAGTCCCAGAAGGCTGGTGCCCACTTCTCCCGCGCCCTCCTCGGCAGGGCCAGAGGGCCCCGTGACCAGTCAGATGCTCCTGACTCACAGGACACGAGGCCCTGGAGGCTGAGGTCATGCCGTCCTTCCCCCGGTCTCTGTACTCCTTCCTCCACACACCAGGAGCGTGCACGCTCTCTCGCCCCCAGACTCTGTTCTTTGGACAAACAGAAACAAGAAAAAAACGTCTTCTTCCTCCTACCCCTTTCACGGTTCTCCCCATGCTTGCCCTCTGACGTGCACGATTGCTCACCAGAGTTTCCTGCCATTATGAAGTTCGAGGAAGACAGGAGATACACTTCGACGCTCGCTTATTTTCTAAACTGGAAAGCCAGCAAGTTGTGGGAACCTTCTATAGGATTTGGGAGCGGGAAGAGGTGGCCCTTAAAAAGAAATTCTGCCATCGGAGTCCTCTCTCACGTCCCTCCATCACCAAGTTCCCGGCAAGGCGGAAACACCCTGGCGAGCTCGGCTCTCTCGGGCCCTGGCAAGGCTCAGGCCTCCCCACTTGCCTAGGTAGATGCTCCCTTCAGACGCATACTCTCTGGGACTGCCTGTTTCCATACCATAAAAGGATTTATTTACCTAAATATAGTCTGCAGAAAGCAGAAGAGGTTAGAACTCAGGGTGGACGAGGGGACACGGGATCGGGGGGGAGGAAGGGCCATCCTGCCAGGCCAGCGGGGGGACAGTCTCCGAGGCTGTGCGGACACAGTCTCAGTAGCAGGGGCTGCAATGACTTCTGACTCCCGGAGGGGCCATCAGTTTCTCAAGTGGTACGGGCTTCTAGAATTATGGAGGCGAAGAAGGGAGAAGAGTCTGGATTCAATGATCTGGGTGCAGGTTCTGAATGTGGACTGTGGGTTTAACTGTGCAGAGACTTACGGGAGTTCGTGACTCCGTCTGTCTCCTTTTCTGATACAAACAGAGGAAGTGAGGAAGGGTGGAGAATGAGCTCCTTGCCTTTTTTTTTTTTTTTTTTGGTCATTTTTTTTGGGTCACTGGCTAGGAACCTGCGGGCACGGAGGCTCTACCTGAGGTCACAGGAGACGGACCCCGGCATGGGCATGGTTTCTGTGACTGGGCAGCTGCACTTGTGATACCACCTGCCTAGGCCTTCCTTCTAGAGACAGGAAAGAGGAGGCTAGCTGGCTCGGGGTAGGGGGACAGGAGAAGACGCTGAAGAGAGTTTTTCAGGGCAGTAGCCAGGAAAAAAATATCCTACCTTCAGCGAGCTGCCAGGGCAGGGTTAGGGGGCAACAGGGGACACTTAGAACTTTGGGGACATCTCGGGAGGGGGGTTATTAGGGTTGTCAGAAGGGTGTTTGCAGAGAAAAATCATTAAGTTAAGATGCACACTCAACTTCCAATCCCAACTCGGGTCTTCTCGAGAAAGGGTGACCTTTCTCTGCAGATCTGATGGGGGTAGAGACCAACCGAATTGCTGAACTTGCCTTCGGAACACAACGGGGGGTGGAGGGCAGGGGGAGGACGCCGGGCAGGGGGAGGACGGCGGTAGGGAAGTCCCCTGTGGAGGGACGAAGCGGGGAACGCGAGAAAACAGGGCCAGAGGTGGCAGAGGGCACCTACCTCCTTCTCGGAGATGCACAGCTGGTCCCCCTTCAGCACCACATAGCGGTTTTTCCAAATCTCCCTGAAAATCCCTTTCCCGCAGAATTTCCGGACCCAGCCGACCTTCTCGGGAGGTGCGGACGGATGGTTTCCATCCTGAGGCCCCTGACCTCGGGCAAGAGCAGAAGCGTCGGGTTAGGGGGGCCTCCTCTCCTGGCGTCCCTAACGACCCCCCTCGCCTCCCCTCTCCCCTTCTTTCCCGTGACCGCCCCCCCAGCCCCCACCCCCAAGCTGGACTCGGGGGCGCCCAGCGATCGCTCCCCACTTCTCGGCGGGTCTGCACTCCGGCAACTCTCTCCCCCGCGGCCGCCCTGCCTCTTCCCCCAGATAAACAACTCCAAGTGCGAGAGCGGGGGGCCGGGGCCGGGCGGGGGGCGGCCTCGGGATCGCCGCCGGGCCCCCGCCCCCGCCCGCAGCCTCGCTCCCCGCCGCGCCGGGATGCTCGGCGTTTTATTTGATTTCTCATTGTCTCCTCGCCGCCGCAGCGCGCACGCCCGGGGGGCGCGGGGGGGGGGGAGGGGGCGCCCGGGGAGGGGGAGGGGGCGCGGGCGGAAAGTGAGCCAAGTCCGAGCCCCCGACCCAAGTGCCCGCACGGAAGCCCCCGGCGGCGGGCGCGGGCGCACTCACCCTCTTGGCGGAATTGTTCTTCTTCATCGCTCCGGGTGGGCGCGGGCGCGGGGGAAGGGGCCGGCGGGCCGAGCTGCCCCCGCCGCCGCCGCCGCTCCGCCCTCCCTCGCCCGGACGCTCCCCTTCTTTGTAGCTCCGGTTACACTAAAGGCCGGCCTCCCTCGCACTCGCACACACACGCACGCCCGCTCCCCGCCCCTCGGCGCCCTCCATCCCGGCGCCCACGCGGCCCGGGCCCCCGCGCGCGCCCCCGCCGCCCGCTCCCCGGCCCGGCCCGCGCCCCGCCGTTCCATCCGCCGGCCCCGCTGACGTCGCGAGTGCAGAATAAAGGGCGAATCGCGGAGCCGGAGACGGTGCGCTCCCCCCACCCCCCCTCCTTTGTTTCTGACTCGCCGAGGGCGAGGAAGACAGACCCGAACCCCAGCCGGAGAGCGGCGCCCGGGGAGGGGCGGGGGGCGGGGGGCGCGCGGGCCCCACGCTCGCACCTGCGGCCGGAGCGAGGGGTGGAGCCCGGGAGACCCCACCCGCCGGAGCAGCCCCGACCGCCGGCGGAGGCGGCCGCCGCGGAAAACGGGGAGAGGTTGAGCAAGAACCGAGATAACCAGATCGAGATCGGCTCCCTCCCAAACGGAAGACAAACACGAGAGCGCGAACTGGCATCTGGAATCCACACTCCTTAGGTGGTAGGGGTAGTGGCCTGGGTGGGTCAGACGGTGGGGAAAAGTTTTACGTTCCGGGCGCGTGGGGGGTATCGATGTGTCGAGGCACGCGGTGGGGGTGGGGTTAATAGTACTGCCCGTCTCTGCCCGGCTACAAAGCCTCGGGCCTTCTTGGAGCCTCCCGAGTGTGAAGTGGATAGAACGATCTCCATTGCACCCGGAGAAAAGTGAGAGTCCGGATGGCTCAGGGATGCGCGGACACACTCGCCGAGTCCTGGCACGGGTAGATTTCTCGGTCTCCAAAGCCCTTGTCCAGAATGCCGTGTGGCTTTAAATGCAAGCTCCAGGGGAGGCTTAAACTTCCTACTCCCGGGTATCCCTTCCTGCCGCACTGACAGGTCAGCATCCCGTCGGAGTCCAGTGGAGGGAAGGGCCCAATGCCCAGAGGATGACTGGGGTTCTGCGGACGCCTCCTACACCAGATCCGCCCCAGAGCTTACAGACCAACATCTTAGTAACTTCACCTCCCCCCCACCTGACCCCATACATATTTAAGGGGAGGAGGCGAGTCAGGAGACCCAGGTTTGGGTACTAGTTCCATCATCACTACTTTGTGGCCTTGGGTCAAGTCACTGAGTTTCTTTAGGCCTCTGATTCTCCATATATTAAAAGGTGATGGACGGATCGCCACTTCCATCAACAAGGACGGGAATGTCGGAGGTGACCTGCGAAAGTCCTATGAAAATATGCAAGTGTTGCCCTCTAGGGTTAATTACTGAATAATAGTAAGCGGGCGGACACAACGCCTGGGGTAGGGTAGACACGCAAAAGCCACAAAATGAATACAAATCCCAGCCACACAGGTGCAGGGAAAAGGAAGCACTCTTTCCGGAGATGTCTCCAGATAAAAGGAAGTATTGGCCAATTTTGCGGTTTGAGGAATGGGGTGGTCTTGGCCTTTTCTGGCACCCGTCAAATGAACAGGGGCTTCTTTTTCCAGCAGCCCCCTTTCCTCCTCATCCAACAATATTCCTCTTAACCTCTTCATTTACCATCCTAATTAATTCCTGTTTTAGGCTGATACATGTATCCTTGCAAAAGACTCTCATACATCATTTCTTTAAATCTTTAGTGCCACCTTGTGAGGTATATAGAATAAATATTATTCCCACTTGGAAACTGAGTAAACTGCATGGCGAATCAATAGGCTTGCCCAAGTTTACCCAGCAAGTTACTGGCTAAATGGATTTTAGAATCCAGGTTTTCTGACTCCAGCCTACTGTTTAGGCTTTGTACACACACACACACACACACACACACACACACACACACACACACTCTCCTCTCCCCTTCCCACCATCTCTGTTTCTCAAGAATAAGACAATCCAGGCTATCTTCATAACAAGGAAGCACAATGTCCCAACGTCCTAGCCTGCATGATCTTTTGAGGGCTCGCTGGAGAGGCAGATCAGAGCGGTTTGAATTTAGAGTTTAAATAGATTCTGGTTTCTGGGAAACATGTAACTAATGACTTGCCCCATCTTCCTTCTTTCCCGTCCTCTTAGTCAAGAAATATTTGAGTGTCTTCTGTAGGCAAGGCAGTGGGGCCCCTGCGTGTTGCATCAGGCAGGTGCCAGAGCCTTGTGGGACCTCAGGCAGAGGGGACCGCTAAGAAATCAAAACCCTCCAAAATCATTTTCAGATTCCAGAACAGATGCATGTGGGCTGGAGAACCTTTCTTGCCTATTTGCTCCTGAAGATGTTACATAAATCTCTGGGCTTCTCCATCCCCACCTCCCCCCCAACCTGCACGGCTGTACTGTCTCCTCTTAGCCTGCCTCTGCCTTCCCACACTGTCTCCCTCGGTCCTGTTACTCACACCTCTTTCCGGTGCCATCCTCTGACTTTCTCACCAAGTGAACCTCGTGTCACCTGAACTGGGATCTAAGACTTAGGACTGTTTCCAAAGACCAGTTCTTAGATGAGAAATCTCAGAGTGGGAACTTACGGGTTCTTTTACACATTTTTATAGCACTGTCTCCTCAATGAGCTTGATACTGTCCTACACATAAACCACAAAAATAAATCGATTTCTTTTTGGAGATAAGCTACTAGGAGGACCTGTGACGGGGTGACCTCCCTGACAGCATCACCATGGATAAGACACAACTGCCAGTAGCTTCTATTCTTCAGTTGACTTTTTAAAGTTTATTCGTTTATTTTGAGAGAGAGAGGAAGTGTGGGTGGGCCAGGAACCTAGTGTGGGGGTCAAACTCATGAACCGTGAGATCATGACCTGAGCTGAAGTCGGAGGCTTAACCGACTGAGCCACCCAGGCACCCCTCCAGTTGACTGTTTTAGAAGCCACTCCACTCAAGGGAGGAAGAAAGGAGCTCTCAGCAATGAGGACTTGTGAGTTGCTGCCTGCAAGTTTACTGGGCAAAAACTGTTACCCAGACAGTGGTTTAGGTAGAAGCAGGGCCTCGTCTTGTGTAGAGTAAAGGGGACCTTTGACTAGGGCATTTCAAACTACGGAAGAGGGGGCATTAAAAGCACATGAGACTTTAACTAAAAGGCTGTTTTTAAAGGGTAAAAATGAAGGGCCACTAATAATGCAATGCAATCAGCTCTAAAAATCTTAGATAAAACTTTAAGTCTTTCATCCTTAATAAAGAAATGCCAGGGGCACCTGTGTGGCTCAGTCAGTTAAGCGTCCGAATTTGGCTCAGGTCATGATCTTATGGTTCATGGGTTCGAGCCCCCATCGGGCTCTGTGCTGACAGCTTGGAGCCGGGAGCCTGCTTCCGAATCTGTGTCTCCCTCTTTCTCTGCCTCTCCCCGACTCGCACTGTCTTTCAAAAAAATAAAATAAAATAAAAAAAAAGAATAAAATGCCAACTTCTGGCATCAAACATCCTGAAGGTAAGGCTCTCTCTCTCTTTTAAAGTTTTTATTTTTGAGAGAGATCATGACCTGAGCCAAAGGCAGACGGTTAACCAACTGAGCCACCCAGGCGCCCCAGTAAGGCTCTTCTTAGACTTCTTGATATGGTTGAGTTGAGCAGACACAACGGAAGCAGGCAAATACTAAGGGGAATGATGTAAGAAAAGTCGCTGTTCTTACTCTTATTCCAGTGGGAGGGTTGACAGGAATCCAGTGTTTTTGTGTAGTGATTTTGTATCCCCAAGTTGGAGGCAGGAATCGGTCTTACCGTCCTATTCTTAGTCAAATTTCATTTAGTGTTTACAATGTTCTAAGTGCTTTATATATAGTATCTCGTCTAATCCTCACGATCCTATGAGGAAGGTACTTTATTATTACTCTGTTTTATATATTATATAATATATAAATATTTTTATATATTTAACTTATTAATATACATTTATATATATATAAGTGTGTGTGTATATATTGAATACTGAGCCACAAAGAGACTAAATAACATCCCCAAAGCCTGATAACTGACAGATTTGAGCCTAGGCTATCTGAGGCTAGAGAATGTTTTATGTTCAGCATAAAAGAAAGGTTACAAAATATACAAAGGGCCTCCAGAGAGCCAGGGAGGGCTTGTGCCCTGGAGGTTTTGCTATGATTTGAGGACACTGTAATTTCCTGGCATTAATGACATCACCAGTTTCCACTGCTTTCAGGAGAACTGAAATTGACACCAGAATTTATCATTTGCCTTGACATACTTCCATTTGTTTATTATTTATTTTGAGAGGGAAACAGAGCACACGAGTGGGGGAGGGGCAGAGAGAGGTGGGAGAGAGAATCCCAAGCAGGGTCCGCACTTGTCAGCGCAACAGCCCGATGTGGGGCTCGAACCCACAAACCGTGAGATCATGACCTGAGCCGAAGCCAAGAGCCGGACACTTAACCGACGGAGCCCCCCAGGCGTCCCTGCCTTGACATACTTGGACAGAAGTGATGCCTTCTCTATATATGGTGTAAGGCCAACTCATGCCTCATCTTGTGAATTCCCATGAACCCCAAAGAAATAAAAACTTGTATCTTCTCACAAAATGGATTTTTATTGTAGTCATACATGGTTTCTCAGTGCCACAGAAAACTGCAATGTAGGAACAATTTTTGAACGGTTCTCTACAGAAACATGATGAGTTTTCAAAAACGAGGTGTGCGGGAATGTGGTTAATGAAAAGTAAAAGGGGTCAAGGGAAGTGAGGATGTGTATAGCGTGTGCATCAAATGATTTACTTTTTAAACCCCTCTGAGCTCTGACCACCCCCTCTCAAGTAAGATCCCCGCAAAACCCATCAGAAACCGAAGTGATTGTGGTGTCAAAGACGAGGAATACATCTGTTTATTGGATGAGGAAACCGCAGGGAAAGTGGGGCGGGACGGGCACAGACTTCTCAACTCGTCCCTGGGAGTCTCGGGGTCTGTGCCCACGGTTGGGGAGTTAGCAGGCTACCTGGAGGTGGGTTATAAGGACAAGCATGAACCCCAAAAACCCTCTCCTCCAACACCTCCGCCGGGGGCGGGGCGGGGGGAAGGCCTGCAGCGAGGCTCGAGGGGAAGGCACGCCGGCCTCCTGGTGTCCCTGCGCCAGTTCCTCGGTTCACCGTCTGCTTGCAGACCTCGCTGTAACTTGAGAGCTCTCCTTGCTTCGGCCGTGCAGTCCGGAAGCCAGAACTTCCTCTAGGAAACTGACCGGTAGACTTGAGGTTACTCAAAGCAGGAAAAGGAAAAGCATCCCCAAAATAGAATATCTTGCCTATGACATGGAACTGGATAAAGGCGATGGTGAAGAGTACGCGCGAAGGGCTGGGCTGATCGCTGGAGCACTCAGACGGTGCTCCCCAGGGTTCTCACGGGGTTTTTCAGCACTAAACCTGTAAGACCTGGTAAGACTAACATTTCCAGTTTGCAATTTCTAGGTAGGAACCCAGGATTTTCAAGGGCAAGGCTACTGTATGAACTGAGAGCCACATTCCATCAGCACCTCTTATCTGTGCTCTTGAAATGGCTTCGGAACTTGGGACAGTCCAAGCGTGCCTTTGGTCTCCTCCTTAGCCAGTGTCCTCTGCAAAGTGGCGCCAGAATGAATTTTCTAAAATACAGATGATACCCTCTTGCATATTTTTGCCTCTTCCGCTTTAAAACCTTTCTTTTGCTTACAGAGCGATTCACAAGTTAAAACGCAAGGCCCCTCATAATGTGTCCTCATGATAACTCGTGCTTGTATTTATTTTGTTCTGAGAATGGTTTTCAGCCATATGTGTATGTGTATGTGTGAAAGAGTTATTTTTATTTTTTAATGTTTATTTATTTTTGAGAGAGAGAGAATGAGCGAGCAGGGGAAGGGCAGAGAGAGAGGGGGAGACAGAATCCGAAGCAGGCTCCAGGCTCCGAGCTGTCAGCACAGAGCCCGACGAGGGGCTCGAACCCACGAACCGTGAGATCATGACCTGAGCCGAAGTCTGATGCTTAACTGACTGAGCCCCTCAGTCGCCCCCGACGAAATCCTTTATATCCTTTAAGGCTAAGGATTAAAAGCCACCTTTTCTGGGAAGCCTTCTCAAACTCCTCCATGCTGGACGGATCCCTCCCATCGCTCTAATCACGTTCTTCTGGTGCTATTTTAGCTCCGTATCCTTATTCCGTAGGTACTCTCTATATTATCGCTGTCACATTAGACTGTGAGCTGCTTAGGGTGCGTCTGAGACTTCTTCAGCTTGGATCTCCAGGGCATAGCACAGAGGCTGATTTCTAGTAGGGTCCCGGTACAGGTGTACTGAATAAATGAATTCATCTGAATGGCTACCCGTTGGCCAAAGAGCCTCTGCTATGACAGAGGAGCTCCGGGGGCGGTATCTGTAAGTGTGCTCAGGAGACAGACTTGGAGCGGAGGGGCTGGAGGGCTGATGGTATTATTACCATTGTTTTGCAGTGTTAGACCAGGCACATTTTGGACGTGGAGGATTTAAATGAAAACTCCTTTGCAAAACAAAACAAAACAAAACAAAACAAAACAAAACGATGAAGTCGAGGGAAAGGAGTCCAAGCTAAATTCATTTATTCCGAGACTGAAATACAGGCACCTGTCTGGCCTGGTGTTTTGGCCAGGGGGACTGGGGAGACGTGGAGGGCAGAAAACAAGTGTCAGGAAATGAAGTAGCACTTTGGTCAGTGACGCACAGTAAGAACGAAACAAATGTGCTGGGAAACCCCACAGGAATGGAGCAGGTGATCTTTGCTTCCCTTCAGACTCTGCTACCGGCACACAGAAAAGAAGTAACTTAGCTGAAATTATACTTAAAGATCCTCCTCTGCGTATCAACAAGACCCCACATTCTTGACTGCAAAAATACTATTTATATTTGCCAAGTCTAATTTTATTTCTTGGGCCATTGTGACTTTTTAAAAGTATCTATTTGAGGACTTTGATGAGTCACTGCGGAATGCTTAAAAAACTATGGGCGGTGAACATACTGGTATCTATACCCCAAATTGAGACTATGTTTATGAGAAACAACAAAAGAATGATTTTTCTTTCCTCACTGTGTTTTAAATCAATTTCACTGAAAAAGCAAACTAAAAAGAATCCCCTTCTCCTGTGGTGCCATAACCTAATGCAATTCAGCTCAGTTCAGTTCAATTTAACAAGTGTTTTAGTGAGTGTCCATTATGAAGCAGGTGTTGGGCTAGGTGTACAAAGGATCACGCACTAGGATTCCTACCGTTAAGGGACTCTCCGAGACAGGTACTCAGTCACAATTCAATGTGACACAGGCATAAACAAAGATGATTCCAGAAGCTAACCTAGGGGGTTAATGCTCCTGCTTGTCTTGGTTTGTGCTGTCATCATTCCCAGCTCTATGGCGAGACGCAAGGTGGGCGGTACAAAGCTCTGACTTAAAATTTTTTTAAATGTTTCTTTTTGAGACAGAGAGAGACAGAGTATGAGCGGGGGAGGGGCAGTGGGGGGTGACACAGAATCCGAAGCAGGCTCCAGGCTCTGAGCTGTCAGCTCAGATGCGGGGCTCGAACCCACGAACCGCGAGATCATGACCCGAGCCAAAGTCGGACGTTGAACTGACTGAGCCACCCAGGCGCCCCAAGGCTCCGATTTTAAAGTCAATCTCAAAAAAGACTTGCGTCACACATTGAGAAAAGAAATTTCTTCACTTTCTAGTCTTTGGTAAGGAACTAGAGACTAACACAGGATTTTAGTTTTAATTACTAATTTAGTTGAACGGTGCTCCTAAACAAAGCTATATGATAAAACTGTCAGTCTATCATTTATATCTTCCTCTTTTTTCACTATATTCCACAGACAGAAATTATATGGGACTTTTTTTCTTTGTTTAAAGAGAGAGAGAGAGAGAGCATGAGCGGGGGGAGAGGGGCAGCGGGGGAGAGGAAGAGAGAAAGAGAGAGAAGAGAGAGAGAGAGAGAGAGAGAGAGAGAGAGACACTCTTAAGCAGGCTTCCATACTCAGCCTGGAACCTGATGCGGGGCTCGATCCCATGACCTGAGCTGAAATCAAGAGTCGGGCGCTCAAATGACTGAGCCACCCGTGTGCCCCTATGTGAGTTTCTTAATAATATGAAAACCAAAGACACCCAAGGAAGCTAGAATCAAATGTGAAGTGGACCAATGAAACAAAATGAATGGACTTTATGGGAAGCAGGAACCTAGAAAAAGACTTTCTGGAAAATAATGAGAAAAAAAGCTTGAAATATTTGCCTTAATGGAGTACTAACCTAATTACGGCCAAACATTTAGCTGGAGACGCTGGAATACGGGAGTAGGCGAGAGAGAGGGATGTGGAGGCGCATTTAATAGCCCAGAACACTGAAAAGGCTTCTCAGTTTTCACTGCTCGTGGCGGTCCGAGCCGCTCTGATGTCCTGTGCCTCTTTGCTTTTGCACATACTGTGCCCTCTGCCTGGAGGGCTGCCCATCCGCTTCATCTAAAAGTTTATCTGAACTATGCATCTTTTACAACTCGCCTCTCACACTATCAATCCTCTAGGAATTCATTTGTCTACAAGTCTTTTTTCCACTTTAGTCTGTAAGCTTTTTGAGGACACAGTACACGAATGCGTTCTTTTGGTGAAAGTTTTAATAGTACACACAGAGCTCAGGTCTCCCTGGATTCTTCTCTTCCCCATTCCTCTTTCCGGCGGTTAACAATTTGATTAACAAATATTTATTAAGTGCCTATGGTATGCCAAGCACTGTTGGGGCAGCTGTGACTACAGCAATAAGCAAAATAAGAAAGTTCTTCCCTCATGGAATTTATATTCTAATGAGGGAAGGGGAAGATAAATGAAATTAATAAGTAAAATACAACAATAATAACACAACAATAATCATGGTGAACCGGTGACACTGTAGGTGAGGTTCGTTCTTTTCTGATGAGATAAAAAGTATCCCGCTTTGCAAAGAAACTGAGGCACAGAGACGCCTAGGTCTTACATCTTGCAAGTGACAGAGCTGGGGTACAAACCCAGGCAATCTGGCTGCGGAGTCTGTTTTCGGAAGCAGACGCAGCAGTCTGGAGTATGTCAGAGGAAGAAAGTGCGGTGGAGGAGAGTAAAGCAGGTCTGAAAGAGAGTTGGACGTGGTGGTGGTGGTGGTGGTGTGAGATTTTAAATCCTGTGGTCAAGGAAGGCCTTGCTGAGAAACTGACATTTGAGCCAAGACCTGAGTGAGGCAACAGAGAAGGTATCTAGGGGAAGAGCAAGTGCAAAGGACCCAGGCCCGGGGTGCTGGGGAGTGAAGAGGAGGCCAGTGTGGCTGGAGCGTTGGGCAGGGAGAGGGGAGACTGGGCGGAGACGGAGGGGCGGGGGAAGATGAGATCACGTGAGGCCTGGGAGCTTACTGTAAGGATTTTGATTTTTACTTTGAGGATAGAAAGAATCTGGAAGGTTTTTTTCTCAATGCTTATTTATTTATTTTGGGCAGGGGTGCAGAGAGAGAGAGAGAGAGAAAGAGAGAAAGAGAGAGAGAGAGAGAGAGAGAGAGAGAGAGAGAGAATCCTAAGCAAGCTCCACGCTGTTGGCACAGAGCCCAATGTGGGGCTTGAACTCACGAACGGTGAGATCGTGACCTGAGCCCAAATCAAGAGTTGGATGCTTAACCAACCGGGCCACCCAGGTGCCTCACATCTGGAGGGTTTTGTGCAGAGATGTGACAGGCCCTGAATTACGAATCTTCCCAGGGTCACTCCAGTGGTACGGGGAAGGGGAGGTGGAGGTAGGAAATGATGGTGGCAGGGGCCAGGGCGGTGGTAGTGAGAGCGCGTCACATTCTAGACATACTTTGAAGCAAAGGATCCTAAGATTAACTGATGAATCGGGATGCAGGTGCGAGAGAGAGAGGGGAGTTGAGAAAACACCAAGGGTTTTGGCCTAAGCATACTCGGAGAAGGATGGACGAGATGGGGAGTCTGAGCGAGGATTATGTGTAGAAAGAGGTGTCAGAAGCTTGGTCTCGATCATGTTAAATACGGATAATCAGACACTCAAACAGAAGCGTCAAGTAGACAGCTCAGTATACACATCTGGAGTTTGGGGGAGAAGTTGAGACTGGAAAACAGGTTCTCGATGGGGAGGGGTGGGAGAGAGGTGTGATCTCATCCCCAGGGCATATCTGGCAATGTCCGGACACATTTTTGGTTGTCGAATCTGGTGGGCTCTGGCATCCAGAGGCTAGGGATACACAGGACAGCTCACTACAGCACAGAATAATCTGGTCCCAAATGCTAATAGCGCTGAGGTTGAGAAACTCTGGACTTGACATATAAATTTGAGAGTCAGCAGCAGATAAGACTTTAAAACCATGAGCCTGCCAAGACTGCCAAGCGAGTGGGTAGAGAAAAGGAGAGGTAGTCTAAGGACAGAGTTCTAGGGGCTCCAAAAATAGGACAAATGAGCAAAACTGACAGAGAAGGAACGGCCACCGAGATAGGAAGCCCGCGAGACTACAGTGTCTGGAGCTAAGGGGCAAAGGTGTTTCCAAGGGACTACTGTGTCAAATGGTGCTGACCGGTCAAGTACAATGAGTGCTAAAAGCTGACTCTGGGGTTAGCCGTGCGGAGGTCCCGAGGGACCACAGCGAGAGCAATTCTGGAGCGTGCTGGAGGTGAAAGGCTGAGCAGAGTGAGGTTTAAAAGAATACGTGGGGCCAAGAGAATCTGTAAGGAGAGGAATGAGAGACAGTGAGCACAAACAGCTCTTCAAGAACTGTGCTACAAAAGGGAACAGAGCAATGATACGGGACCTGGAAAGAGATAGGAGGCTAACAGAGTGTTTTTAAAGGTGGGGGAAAGTCCGTATGTTTCTGTGAATAATCCCCTAGAGTGGGAGAAACCGACTGCGGAGAGGGAAGCCAGTTTGGAGTGATATCCCGGAGTAGATGAGGATGAGACCGGGTGCCTACGTGGGAGGCTGAGCTAGGCTAGGAACACTGGTCCCAGGGGACGGGACAGATGGAACGAGCGGGGGAGGGGCAGAGAGAGAGGGAGACACGGAATCTGAAGCAGGTTCTAGGCTCCAAGCTGTTGACACAGAGCCCAAAGCAGGGCTCGAACTCACAAACTGTGAGATCATGACCTGAGCCGAAGTAGGAGGCTCAACCAACGGAGCCACCCGGGCGCCCAGGCAGTCTTTTCTAAACTTAGTTGGCTATAGAATCCTTTTCTAATGGAATACCTATCAATACGAAACAAATGCCGAACACATTTTCTAGAGGACAGACCTTGAGGAACAGTGAATTAAGACATAAATTATTTCCTTGATTATAACCAATTCCACTGAGGCTACGTTATCCTCTCTGATGCTTCCTTACGACCAGTGTAACTGCCTATTAAAAAATATAGCTTCTCCTTCCCAGTTCCCACCTTAGCACCAGACACCTGACTTATGAAAAAACAAAACAAAACAAAACAAAAAACAAAAAGCAAAGCAAAAGAAACCGAATAAACAGGAACAGCAGCCCTTGACTGTGTTTCTTTTCTCACCAAGAAGGGAGAGGACAAGAAAGCCAGCAGCGGGGTTCTGCACGTATCCAGCCCTGTGCATGGATCACTCGCTGGAGCACCGTGGGGGGCAAGGGACTCCCCTCGGAGCCCACAGGTCAGAAGATGGACTCCTCAGGGACAGAACTGCCTGTAAGAGCAGTTACAGAGGCCCGAGAGGAGGTTATCAACTGAAAACAAAAAGAGCTAGAGAGAGATTTTCTCACCACTGGGGACATTCAAGGCCACATCAGTTTCTCAAAGGAGTGGAGTGGTGACCACCATAAAAAAATACAAGAAACAAAGCCCCAAATACCGTGCCTGCAGCAATCACAGCTGTGGAAGGCTCTGGGCAGGCCTGTTACTTACACAGGTGCCGACCCCGGGGGGCCTCAGAGGGGAATTTTTTTTTTTTTTTTTTTTT